>CAMRHE010000281.1:600000-1107500 GCA_947044405.1 Leptodactylus fallax | reverse complement strand
GCTTATCTCCGCAGTCTGGGCCCCATACACTTGTACAGCGAGCCCCCTCCTCGCTTATCTCCGCCCCATACACTTGTACAGCGAGCCCCCTCCTCGCTTATCTCCGCCCCATACACCTGTACAGCGAGCCCCCTCCTCGCTTATCTCCGCAGTCTCGGCCCCATACACTTGTACAGCGAGCCCCCTCCTCGCTTATCTCCGCCCCAGTCTGCGGCCCCCTCACCTGTCTCCGCAGTCTCGGCCCCATACACCTGTACAGCGAGCCCCCTCCTCGCTTATCTCCGCAGTCTCGGCCCCATACACTTGTACAGCGAGCCCCCTCCTCGCTTATCTCCGCAGTCTCGGCCCCATACACCTGTACAGCGAGCCCCCTCTTCGCTTATCTCCGCAGTCTCAGCCCCATACACTTTTACAGTGAGCCCCCTCCTCGCTTATCTCCGCCCCATACACTTGTACAGTGAGCCCCCCTCCTCGCTTATCTCCGCCCCATACACTTGTACAGCGAGCCCCCTCCTCACTTATCTCCGCAGTCTCGGCCCCATACACTTGTACAGCGATCCCCCCTCCTCGCTTATCTCCACCCCATACACTTGTACAGCGAGCCCCCTCCTCGCTTATCTCCGCCCCATACACTTGTACAGCGAGCCCCCCTCCTCGCTTATCTCCGCCCCATACACTTGTACAGCGAGCCCCCCTCCTCGCTTATCTCCGCAGTCTCAGCCCCATACACTTGTACAGCGAGCCCCCTCCTCGCTTATCTCCGCAGTCTCGGCCCCATACACTTGTACAGCGAGCCCCCTCCTCGCTTATCTCCGCAGTCTGGGCCCCCATACACTTGTACAGCGAGCCCCCCTCCTCGCTTATCTCCGCAGTCTCAGCCCCATACACTTTTACAGCGAGCCCCCCTCCTCGCTTATCTCCGCAGCCCAGCCCCATACACTTGTACAGCGAGCCCCCTCCTCGCTTATCTCCGCAGTCTCAGCCCCATACACTTGTACAGCGAGTCCCCTCCTCGCTTATCTCCGCAGTCTGGGCCCCCATACACTGGTACAGCGAGCCCCCTCCTCGCTTATCTCCGCAGTCTCAGCCCCATACACTTGTACAGCGAGCCCCCTCCTCGCTTATCTCCACAGTCTCAGCCCCATACACTTGTACAGCGAGTCCCCTCCTCGCTTATCTCCGCAGTCTCAGCCCCATACGCTTGTACAGCGAGCCCCCTCCTCGCTTATCTCCGCAGTCTCAGCCCCCATACGCTTGTACAGCGAGCCCCCTCCTCGCTTATCTCCGCAGTCTCAGCCCCATACGCTTGTACAGCGAGCCCCCTCCTCGCTTATCTCCGCAGTCTCAGCCCCATACGCTTGTACAGCGAGCCCCCTCCTCGCTTATCTCCGCAGTCTCAGCCCCATACGCTTGTACAGCGAGCCCCCTCCTCGCTTATCTCCGCAGTCTCGGCCCCATACGCCTGTACAGCGAGCCCCCTCCTCGCTTATCTCCGCAGTCTCGGCCCCATACACTTGTACAGCGAGCCCCCTCCTCGCTTATCTCCGCAGTCTCGGCCCCATACACCTGTACAGCGAGCCCCCTCCTCGCTTATCTCCGCAGTCTGGGCCCCATACACCTGTACAGCGAGCCCCCTCCTCGCTTATCTCCGCAGTCTCAGCCCCATACACTTGTACAGCGAGCCCCCCTCTTCGCTTATCTCCGCAGTCTCAGCCCCATACACTTTTACAGTGAGCCCCCTCCTCGCTTATCTCCGCCCCATACACTTGTACAGTGAGCCCCCTCCTCGCTTATCTCCGCCCCATACACTTGTACAGCGAGCCCCCTCCTCACTTATCTCCGCAGTCTCGGCCCCATACACTTGTACAGCGATCCCCCTCCTCGCTTATCTCCACCCCATACACTTGTACAGCGAGCCCCCCTCCTCGCTTATCTCCGCCCCATACACTTTTACAGCGAGCCCCCTCCTCGCTTATCTCCGCAGTCGCAGCCCCATACACTTGTACAGCGAGCCCCCTCCTCGCTTATCTCCGCAGTCTCAGCCCCATACACTTGTACAGCGAGCCCCCTCCTCGCTTATCTCCGCAGTCTCAGCCCCATACACTTGTACAGCAAGCCCCCTCCTCGCTTATCTCCGCAGTCTCAGCCCCATACACTTGTACAGCAAGCCTCTTGGTTCCAGCCGGTGTTTTGATGCAATCTCTGGATTTCTACGTGAGAACATATTAATAGCCCCGCCACACAATACACAGTGAGTCACTCGCTGAATCACAGGCCACCATTTTCCTGCCATTTCCTCACTTTCGGCTCTAGCTTATAATTTTACCTTAACTCGGTTTTTTTTGATGAGTTGCCTTAGTCATGGCCGCTGAAATAGGGTCTAATATGTGTAATAGACAATGCCAGAGCCGTCTATAGTGCTCGCTACAGTATAGAGAAGGGAACCAATACTTATATATAGTGTAGGACATCCTGGACTGGAGGAGCTGGCTGGGATTTGTTGTCCTCCTGCTTCTTCTCTAGTACCTTACACCTCCCCTGGGTCCTGCTTTGGGGATATCTCTGGAGGAAAGACGGGTCGAACATGTTGGATTTTACATTTTGTTCTGGGGTAAGTTCTGCCGCCTGCGGCTTCCCCCCCCTCACCCCATCCATAACATGTACAGGGGTGACGGACAGCTATTGAAGCTATATGGGAACCTTGAATAGCACAAGTCACTTGACCTTAAATTCAGGATGCAGTGACGCCCGAGGAGGATCATCTGACCTTGTTTTACAGGACATGGGTAGTGCGGGTTATCCCAGAGGGTTAGAAGCTCGACCTCCCCCCATGTAGGATTTCCTGCCCATTGTCAGACGCCCTTTCAGCCTTAGGCCTCATTCACACAGCTGTAATGTGACTGTATTTTTGCCGGCAATGATCACGTAATCTGCGACGTCTCCGGTCAGGACGCCGCACACAACACCCGCTCTCAGGCCCTTTGAAGTTGCCGGAGGGGGAGACTCCGCTGTCACATGAAGAGGAGCAGCGCGAGGGTCTTGTGGTCGCACGTTCTTACAGTTTCACACATTTTATTAAGAAATAAGATAGAAAATCTGAGTTTTGTTTAGATAAAAACCACATTTATTGGCACGATGAAGGCTCGCACCCCCAGTATATAACACACAGGAGAATTATTGCATTGTACCCTGTAATAGTCAGTCATGAAAATGAGCAACAGCTTTATGATACAGTAAGGTCAACTGCCTCTCCAGCACACGAGAGGTTAAGTAAACAATCCAGTGTTAACCCCCTCAGCACTGGCACGCACCAGTTTGCCTGCCAAACTAAGGCTCAAGGTTCAGCCCCTTGGGGATGCGGAACGTCTCAGGATGTATATTGCTATTATAATATCTATCTATCTATCTATAGTGCATTATTCCAGAAGCCGCAGCAGCACAACCCAATAGGACAGCGTAGAAACCCCCGCGGGCTCCTGTAGAGCCTTGTGCACATAAATCAGATATTTGATGGTCACAGGCGGCCATTGTGCAAGTGGATTCAGTAGTGCAGGGTCAGGTAACGTAGTCATTTAGGACAAGTCCCAGCTAGCCATGGACGGGCCCGATAGTTAGGACATACTGAGAGTTGTAGTCACAGACCACAAGATGTTTTTGCAAGAACGATACAAATGTTATTGTACGTTATCAGGTTTGTTGCAAGGTGTAGCCTGTAATCTTATTACGTTGTAGCCTGACTTGCCCTGACCTAATACATTGATGGAAATCGTGTAACTTCACCTCTAATCTCCAATGTACTTGCATGCTCTTCCTGCCATCAGTAAGTAGTGACACGAGGCCTTATGGCGGTGACTAGTCCAGGCCGGGATCCACCACACCGTAGTGTGAATTTCCTACATGCTTTGAGCTCATTCCCATCCCCCTGTGAGATCCCTTTTAGTTGTTGCACCGAGGCGCTGCAGTACAGATGTCTCCACTACTAGTAGTGCTATTACTACTACTACTATTATTACTACTACTACTACCCCCAATGACCTGGGAATGTGCCAGAGAAGAAGGCAAGGCCCGGAGCAGCTCAGGCTTCCACCCACTTTCCATGGCGAGATACACTGACACATAGCAACGCCCATATGTGAACGCCTCCGAGTCTCCGGCCTGCCAACGACAGCGTGCCAACCTGCTCAATCATCAGAAGGGGGCGCAGCTGCCTACACACCTCTTGGCATGCAGTGCCCTACCTCGAAGTTAGGAAGGGTTGGATATACATCGTATTACAAAGCGTAAGGTATTCAGTACCTTTGCTCTAGTGCTGGGGGACTTGTGAAGTATCACATGTAACGTCCATTACCTAAACACATTGGAGAGAAAGCCTGTTTCAATAGGTGAACTTCCTCAAGATGTAAACAGCAGGATCCGAGTAATCGGAATGTGAAAGTCATTAAAGCATTGGATGTAAGCTGTATGGACGCATCGGTTGTCCGCAGGACGGTGCAATACCAATATTATATATTGCACAAAAAAAAAAAAAAAAAAAAAGGTTGCCGGTTGTCCATAGTGGAGGCGCGCCTGTATCAGCAGGATGGAGTCGCAGTGATAGGACTGAGCTTTAACTGGTGCACCGGAGACCTGAGTGGGACAGGGGACAAGACAGAAGTTGGGAAGGAAAAACAAGACCCCTCGAAGTGCTGCCCCAGGTCCATCTCTTCTGTGAAGAATGATACAGTGTCCCTTTTGCAAGACATGGCGACTGAGGGGGCGCTTGTTTTGGAAGAGAAGATCTCTGTCTCGTAGTGAAGGAGCTGACCCATGAAGCTGAAATTGGGAGAGATAAGGCTGCGGCGTTGCTTGATGTACTCGAAGGCCTCCTCCAGGCGGAATCTCTTGGTCTTCATGAGGTAGGCCATACATATGGTAGGAGACCTGGAGATTCCAGCCTCACAGTGCACCAGGACCTTCCCTCCTGCTAGTCTCACAGTATCTGCAAAAGACAACGCATGGGATATAAGGAACGCAAGGAGTCGGCGCCAATAGTAAGAATTGACCATAAAGCCTACAGACGACCTCACCCAAGCCATATAGAATGGTAAATCCACTCTCAGAGACAAGGTCAAGGCTATGGCCATATTTGCTGAAAAGTTACACCTATAGGAATGCGCTGAGCGGCGCCTAAGCGGCAGCCTAGGGAACGGAAAAGTCCGGCTAGTCCTGGCCCGAGTCTGAACTCTCAGGACTGTACACAGCACACCTGCATGAACAATAACCAGCGCTCTGTGATACGGAGATGACCACTAATCACCTGGCCATTAGTCACTTTTATTGGCCAGTAGAAATCTATTGTTCTGACTACTGAGGACAAATGGTCTATATTCCTGGAGGAGAAGTTCCTGTAATTACAAGGCTGAGAATTCCTCAGCAGGGTAAAGAAGCGGCTCAGATGACTTCAGTTAATGGGCGGCAGTCGTAAAGATGTTCAGAGCCCCGAAGCAGCTGTCTATATGGTCAGGTAGTAAAAACAGGCATTCCTCTCCCCCTCCTCCCGTAACCTGGGACTGACCCCATATAGCACCTTGACCTTTATTGCAGCGCCATAAACTACAGTTGTCCTCCCGGATGGTCTGGTCGGGGTAAAGCTGAGTTCACTCTGGAGTTATTTACCACGTGGCATTTACCTGGAGCCAGCGTGTAGTCACACCCAGGCCCCGGAGGGTCTCCTCATATTGGAAAGAGACCCCATACATTATAGTTGGGTGCCGGGGACTAGACACCTGGAGTGCCATGTACATAACTTATCCATCATTCCTACTCTCTGCATTCATCCCAGACTTTATTCACCTTGCAGTTCTCACATCTCACAATCTTACCTATAAAATCGATTGCCTCCTGGAAGTGGCTGCTGATGTCCGTGTTGTGGTTGTCTTCCACCGGAATCCACTTATAATCATACTTGTCCTTGATACAGTCGGAGCACTTCCTGGAGACGTTGAGCAAGGCGGTGATATGGAGGTTTGCGAGGAATTCACATTTGGAAGCATGGTAAGCACTGCCGAGGTACAGGAATGGAAGGATCTCAACAGGACTGCCCTGGAAGACAAAACATATGGAACATTATATATGGCAGAGTCCTGGTCAGAGGACGCAGCACTGAATATACAGGATGGCCGAGTGGGTTTCAGATGAAATGAGTAATATTCTCGCTCGCTATGATGAAACAAAGCAGTTCTAAATATGGAAGGCTGTTATGTCGCTGCACCCTAGAATTATAAGCCAGTGAATCATACGGAGCCCACACAGACCTCCCATCGTCAGGCCCACGTCTTCACCCACGTTACTTCCTGCCCTCAGACCCCAGTTTGGGCCAATAGGCGTGATCTTACATCAACAGGGTAATCTGCCTGATCGTCTGTACAGAATAGAAAGGAAGGGGCAGGAATAACAAAGCTACAAACCAATCCTGCCCAGGACACAGATTTGCCCCCTACAAGGGTAGGCACTGCCTCTAAGTCATCATCCTTCACCTGCAGAAGTGGTGTCCAATGGATGACTCTCCAAGTGACGCACAACTACAACTCCCGGAATGGAAGTCAGGACATGCTGGGAGTTGTAGTTTATTAGCAGTTGGAGACCCACAGGTTGGAAACCACTTCTGAAGATAGTAACAGACTCTTTCCATGACAGAAAGAAGAATCCAACACAAGTTCAATGCCGCAAAAGCTGACAATCCGTTACAGTGTGGACATCCGACACATCACGAACGTTCACCGTCTGCCATCAATAATTCAGGAGTAAAACAATCTACAGGAAGTGCGGCCGGGGTATAGGGTGTCCTGTCCATAGGGGCCGGAGATGAGTCACGGCTGATACTCCGCATTAAGTCATCTCTTCTTTCCAGTCCATCTCCTCTGCAGAGTCTAATCCTGGAGCAGGAAGTCTCCAGGGCTCTTATTGATCTCCGGACACATAGCCGAGCCGAGCGCTACACCACATCCCCGGAGAGACAACACATGACGCCCTGCCACTTGTCAGATCTGACCCATCTACAGCACCATGATCACACTACTCTAAAGAATCTGGGTACTGTAGGACCTCTGACTGATCCCAACAATATTGACGGCGTACTCTAGGTATTATAGGGGTGGAAACAGTCAGCAGGAGGGTATAAATGGCCATCACTTCAACACCACAATTGTTATCCTTCAGATGATCCGCCACATTTTAAGCAATAATCTGAGATTAGAAAGACGCGCCGGCTGCTTGATACTGACTTGAATAAGGGATGAGCTGCACTATCAGACATGCCCAGTGTCAATACCGAGGGCGCTACCATGTTGTCATAAACTCTACAATCCGAGTATTTGCAGGGAATTACTCTCCATTAGTGCACAACCTGCTGGTCCTCATCACTGCTATGGTCCTAGGTCGCAGGAATCAGCACTCTAGCCGTTGTGAAACTACAATTCCCAGCATGCTCCATTCACAGCCAAACGTACCAAAAGTTGATGACCCCTGTCCTAGGGCGTAACTGCAGATGCCATGAAGATCAATGGCTTTGGGTATTTATGACTTGCCACATCAGGCTTCACAATGCCCTTCGGCCAGGCCCCGCACCAGTAGGTGCTCCTAATCCCCCCCAGTGTACATTACTGCACAATATTCTGCTCACCTCATCATAGGACGGCTTCTGGAAGGACGACAGCTTCTCACACAGGACATTTCTGTCGCTTTCATTTTCCTCTGGCGATAAGCTTCTCTGATCGACGCAGCATTCCGGATATTCAGTGTGAAACGACTCGAACCCTCCTACAAGACACAAGTCACATCATTCAGTTTTCAGCGTTACAATGTTCCCTCCTGGTAATCTTAGAACCGCTACATCCTGTCCTCGGGTTGGGAACACTTACATAACAATGAGTTACCACGCCGAGGATTAATCGGCAGATTAGCAATGAGGAGAATAAGACGGAGCGAAATGTGATTATTATCTGGGGATCTGCTGGGTGGTGGCAAAACGGAAGCTTAGAATTTCCTGTGTGATGGCAAATTGAGGCCGGGGCAGGTTATTCCTGTCACAGGACGGACTGGCCATATGTCCTGCACTAATCAGGGCTCAGGGGAGAGGATGTGATTAGCATTTACCTCCCGGACTAGGGGGTGGGCGGCAGGAAGGTAAAGCAGGGCACGGCACCACATCAAGCCCTTGTACTGGGGGAAGATCACTTTATGGTGAGAGGACGTCCTGGGACTTGTAGTGACCCTAACATCACCTAACCAGTATGCTCAATGCACCCAACATCATGAAACCAGACCTCCCAAATATGTACTAATACAGAGACACAGATCAGCCGCCCCATGTACATGGCAGGTTATGCCCGGCTGGTCTGGTATGCAGGTCAGATGCCAGGACAGAGTGGTTATAGGTAGGTTCTCCATGGGTCCTGTAGGGGGCGCTGCCATGGGTTCGGACTTCGTAGTAAGCGTCAGACCAGGCAGGTTAGGGTTGTATTTAGGAGCGGTAAGTGAAGGGTCTCTCGGCTGTGACGGGCGAGTGGGCGCACCCTGGCATACCACACAAGATAGCGCCACCTACTGAATCCACACCAGGGAGAACCTACTTCCAATCCAATTTTCACCCAAATATCTCATTTTAAAACAATTTTTGACAGAAGGACTGCTGCTTTTTAGTTAATTCTTTTTACAATAATGTCCACAAGAATCAGAGGCTGAGATAAGATTCCTCCAGAACCCATCCTATAGATTCCTGCCTTATCTGCCTCACATTTACATCACACTTTAGGCATTTACATTGGAGAGGTGACAAATAGACCCCCTATGACCTGCAAATAACCTCCTGGCATCAGTGGCCTCAGGGGGTCATTACTTTACTGCCCCATTAACAAGCCCCAGGGGTCCGGCCACCAGTGATATGGGGAGGGGGCACAGTATAGGACATGGCAGCTGTCTAATGGATGAGATGATTTCATTAACAAGGGACTCTTCCTCCTGAATCCACAATGCAGGCTTTCTATTCAGCTGACACACTGGATTTCCTGTGCAGGACATAATGTATCCCCTTCCCCCATCTTATAATTATTGAAATGCCAGTCTGAGCGCCGAATGAGGACAAGAAACCGACAAAGGGGAACGCCTCACCCAATATTACTGGATAAATCAGGGGATCAGATGTAGAGATAGTTATACAGGTCAGATAGTGACTGGATAGCGCGGACATATGTAGAGTATAATACCGTATGTAACCCTGACCTAATAATCTACAAGATCCCTGTACGGGGCAGTTACATAAGGGGATAAACTACAATAGGAAGAACAAGAACCCTGCCCAGACAGAGATCAATCTCCAATACAGGTCCCAGACATATGAGGCATCAATGTAAGGGGAGAGGAATCCGAATGACCTATAATGGGATATTCAATGTATACTCGGAGATACAGAAGAAACAGCCCATGGTCAGTGAATATGATGTATAGGAGGGATGGTCAGTGGATTAGTATGGCAGCCCATACACAACACCATAGTGTAAGAAGCGTACTGGGGTCATGAGGAAATGATGACCCGCGGGCAGAGGTGTCAGGACACGGCGATACCCAATTATGAGATGTAACGCGATGTGTAAACATGAAGAGCAGTATCTGAGTCACTGCTAATGGGGGAAGATTCAGAGGTGAATAATACGGAGAGTCTGTGCCGTATACTCATGAGCACAGCGAGTACTACAGGATACGTGTACAGCAGCCTAGTATATGGGCTCTATATACTCTAGTGTACAAGGGATCAATAGATGATGATACAGGAGTGGAAAGCAACGTAGATAATGGATGGGGTCTATAAATATACACAGTATGAGGGTCTCTATATACACAGTGTATGGGGAGCTCATTATAGATTTATGGTATTGTATATATAATATTGGGGTAGATATAGCAGGTGTGTACACACACACATCATATACAGTATCAGAGTAGGTATAGCACAACTGTATAAAGAGATAAAACAGTCTGAACTAGGGCAGATTCTCTATCATATATAACCATATAAAGGAACTGGATATACACAAACATACATATATTAGAATACACAATATACAGCACTATGGCAGCTACATATATATATATATATATATATATATATAGGATCCACTATATACAGTGTCAGATATGTATAAGAGCAGGTATAGGGATAGATAGACAGACAGACATCTGGCTACACAATTTACATAAGGGCAGGTATAGATGATCTACATACAGTATCAGGTATGAGAGCCTGTATATACATAGATACACTGTATACAGTATCAGGTATGAGTGACTGTATATACATAGATACACTATACTCCAGAGACATATTAATAAGGAATGTAGATTGTGAGCCCTATATGGGACAGTGACTGTCAATGTCTGTAAAGTGCTGCAGAATATGATGGCGCTATATAAGTGAGCATAATTAATAATAATAATATACAGTATCAGGTATGAGTGCCTGTACATACATAGATACACTGTATACAGTATCAGGTATGAATGCCTGTATATACATAGATACACTATATACTGTATCAGGTCAGGTATAGTACATCTGTGTATATAGACATAGACAAACACTATATACATACACTACCCAAGTACAAGGGATCTGTATGTACAAATATAATAGTATATTTTATTAGTACAGGTGTACTATATATGAGTATGGAGCTCTCTCTCGCTATAGAGTAGTCGGCAGTCGGGCTCACCCTTGAGGAAGCAGACCCGGGGTCCAGCAGGCAGGCTGAGCAGGGTATTGAGGACTATATGAGCCGCGCTCTCCTTCTTCAGCTTCTGCCACCTCTGGCTCCGCTCGTCCAGCACCACCACCACGGACACTTGTCCTTCCTTCAGCCTGCAGCGAGCCGTCTCTTCGGGTACCACAAAGTGCAGGGGCGCCGCTCCCCCCTGGCCCGCCGCAGCAGCACAGAGTTCAGGTTGACATTGATGGAGCCTCGCACACTGGAGGCGCTGAAGGGCAGGTAAGGGCGGCAGTCCAGCACCAGGCACCGGGAGTACTCCTTCCTGAGGAGCCGGTGCAGCCGCCGGCTTTCTATGGAGGTCACCTTCATGTCAGCGGGCAGAGCAGTGAGCAGCCTCGGGTACAAGCAGCCCTTTAAATTACACTTCCGCCTCGGGGGTTCCCGAAGCCAGCGCTTATAAGTCATTGGTCCGCCCGCCCGTGACGTCAATGACCATATATGGAGAATGACGTAATCCTTGCTCCATTCATGGCCTGCTCACTGGCCCCGCCCCCTCCACTCACTCACAGTCTTTCCCCAGTCCGCTAGATGGAGATGTGAGGCAGCGGAGGAAGAAGAGAAGGAGGAAGAAGAGGAGGAGGAAGAAGAGGAGGAGGAAGAAGAGTGAGTCACCCCCCAATAGAGGAAACCACAAGTCACAGCCCACCCCACACCCACAACATCCAGCGGCGGCAACATGTCTGCCAAATAACTCCGTGTCATATCTATAAAGTTTGGGCACCCCTATTAATCTTAATCATTTTTAGTTCTAAATATTTGGGTGTTTGCAACAGCCATTTCAATTTGATATATCTAATAACTGATGGACACAGTAATATTTCAGGATTGAAATGAGGTTTATTGTACTAACAGAAAATGTCCAATATGCATTAAACCAAAATTTGACCGATGCAAAAATTTGGGTACCCTTATCATTTTATTGATTTGAATACTCCTAACTACTTTTTACTGACTTACTGAAGCACAAAATTGGTTTTGTAACCTCACTGAGCTTTGAACTTCATAGCCAGGTGTATACAATCATGAGAAAAGGTATTTAAGGTGGCCAATTGCAAGTTGTTCTCCTATTTGAATCTCCTCTGAAGAGTGGCATCATGGGCTCCTCAAAACAACTCTCAAATGATCTGAAAACAAAGATTGTTCAACATAGTTGTTCAGGGGAAGGATACAAAAAGTTGTCTCAGAGATTTAACCTGTCAGTTTCCACTGTGAGGAACATAGTAAGGAAATGGAAGACCACAGGGACAGTTCTTGTTAAGCCCAGAAGTGGCAGGCCAAGAAAAATATCAGAAAGGCAGAGAAGAAGAATGGTGAGAACAGTCAAGGACAATCCACAGACCACCTCCAAAGAGCTGCAGCATCATCTTGCTGCAGATGGTGTCACTGTGCATCGGTCAACAATACAGCACACTTTGCACAAGGAGAAGCTGTATGGGAGAGTGATGCGAAAGAAGCCGTTTCTGAAAGCACGCCACAAACAGAGTCGCCTGAGGTATGCAAAAGCACATTTGGACAAGCCAGCTTCATTTTGGAAGAAGGTCCTGTGGACTGATGAAACAAAGATAGAGTTGTTTGGTCATACAAAAAGGCGTTATGCATGGCGTCCAAAAAACACAGCATTCCAAGAAAAACACTTGCTACCCACTGTAAAATTTGGTGGAGGTTCCATCATGCTTTGGGGCTGTGTGGCCAATGCCGGCACCGGGAATCTTGTTAAAGTTGAGGGTCGCATGGATTCAACTCAGTATCAGCAGATTCTTGAGAATAATGTACAAGAATCAGTGACGAATTTGAAGTTACGCCGGGGATGGATATTTCAGCAAGACAATGATCCAAATCTACTCAGGCATTCATGCAGAGGAACAATTACAATGTTCTGGAATGGCCATCCCAGTCCCCAGACCTGAATATCATTGAACATCTGTGGGATAATTTGAAGCGGGCTGTCCATGCTCGGCGACCATCAAACTTAACTGAACTGGAATTGTTTTGTAAAGAGGAATGGTCAAAAATACCTTCATCCAGGATCCAGGAACTGATTAAAAGCTACAGGAAGCGACTAGAGGCTGTTATTTTTGCAAAAGGAGGATCTACTAAATATTAATGTCACTTTTCTGTTGAGGTGCCCATACTTTTGCACCGGTCAAATTTTGGTTTAATGCATATTGCACATTTTCTGTTAGTACAATAAACCTCATTTCAATCCTGAAATATTACTGTGTCCATCAGTTATTAGATATATCAAATTGAAATGGCTGTTGCAAACACCCAAATATTTAAAACTAAAAATGATTAAGATTAATAGGGGTGCCCAAACTTTTTCATATGACTCTATCTATCTATCTCCTATCTATCTCATATCTATCTATCTATCTATCTATCTCATATCTATCTATCTATCTATCTATCTATCTATCTATCTATCTCCTATCTATCTATCTATCTCATATCTATCTATCTATCTCCTATCTATCTCATATCTATCTATCTATCTATCTATCTCATCTATCTATCTCCTATCTATCTATCTATCTATCTCATATCTATCTATCTATGTATCTATCTATCTCTTAGAGGGACTCTCATTCTGTGGCTTTGTCTTGCCATCTATCTATATACAGGTATTTCAAGTAATTAATTCTGTCAATGTCCAGTGTGTTTTGTTGCAGTCAGGTCATCTGGAGAGTGGACTCTTCACATCTGGGGTCACCAGACCTGATAGATCAGTGTTGATCAGATTAGATTGTGTCTGGTGTCACTGGAGCTGTCTCTGTGTGACTGTCCCTCAGTGCTCTTGTGTCTGTTGTCACTGGAGCGGTCTCTTTGTGTGTGACTGTCTGTCCGTCAGTGCTCTTGTGTCTGGTGTCACTGGAGCAGTCTCTATGTGTGTGTGACTGTCTGTCCCTCAGTGCTCTTGTGTCTGGTGTCACTGGAGCGGTCTCTATGTGTGTGACTGTCTGTCCCTCAGTGCTCTTGTGTCTGGTGTCACTGGAGCAGTCTCTATGTGTGTGTGACTGTCTGTCCCTCAGTGCTCTTGTGTCTGGTGTCACTAGGGTGGTTTCTTTGTGTGTGACTGTCTGTCCGTCAGTGCTCTTGTGTCTGGTGTCACTGGAGCAGTCTCTATGTGTGTGTGACTGTCTGTCCCTCAGTGCTCTTGTGTCTGGTGTCACTGGAGCAGTCTCTATGTGTGTGTGACTGTCTGTCCCTCAGTGCTCTTGTGTCTGGTGTCACTGGAGCGGTCTCTTTGTGTGTGTGACTGTCTGTCCCTCAGTGCTCTTGTGTCTGGTGTCACTGGAGCGGTCTCTATGTGTGTGTGACTGTCTGTCCCTCAGTGCTCTTGTGTCTGGTGTCACTGGAGCAGTCTCTATGTGTGTGACTGTCTGTCCCTCAGTGCTCTTGTGTCTGGTGTCACTGGAGCGGTCTCTATGTGTGTGACTGTCTGTCCCTCAGTGCTCTTGTGTCTGGTGTCACTGGAGCGGTCTCTTTGTGTGTGACTGTCTGTCCCTCAGTGCTCTTGTGTCGCTGGAGCTGTCTCTGTGTGACTGTCTGTTCTCTCTTATCTGTTGTCCATCTGCCACTGCTCTCTTTTCCTGGGCTGTCTCTTGTGGTCTCTCATCCCTCCCATCCATAGCTGTAGAATATTGATGGCCCTATTGATAAATCTTCCATTATTAGGGAGTATAACTCTCACTTTCCTCCTGACAACGCAAACCAGCTGAGATCCTCGTGGGGACTGTAATGACCTTGGTGTGTGCTTGAAGGTCAGTGCAGCTCCATTCTCCAGGCATGGTGACAGACATAGGATTGCATTGATTCACAGTCACATGTCCGCCCCAGCCCCACAGCACACTGCATGATATCAGGGACACACTGGATATGAGGCAGGAGAAGCGGCACGGCCGCTGATCTCCGGCAAATCTCACACTATATAGTGGGACGGTGGATGGAGTCATCCTGACAGGATCAAGGTCAGTGGCAGATGACGGGTAATTTCCTAGAACGCATCTATTATGGTGTTATTATAATTATAGTGTGACATCATCATCACATATCAGACCGCTCTGCTACTGACCCACATTACTACAGCCAGCGAGCGGGAGACCAGAGGTAGCCTGCTCTTAAAGGGAAAGTAAGCATGTGGCTACATTACTATAGCCATTACATACAGCGTCAGCAGGGGAGAGGCCGACTGTAGGACAGGGGAATACAATCTATTACTATCTGTTATCAGCCATGTCAGGAGAGGAGAGGCCGACTGTAGGACAGGGGAATACAATCTATTACTATCTGTTATCAGCCATGTCAGGAGGGGAGAGGCCGACTGTAGGACAGGGGAATACAATCTATTACTATCTGTTATCAGCTATGTCAGCAGGGGAGAGGCCGACTGTAGGACAGGGGAATACAATCTATTACTATCTGTTATCAGCCATGTCAGGAGGGGAGAGGCCGACTGTAGGACAGGGGAATACAATCTATTACTATCTGTTATCAGCCATGTCAGGAGAGGAGAGGCCGACTGTAGGACAGGGGAATACAATCTATTACTATCTGTTATCAGCCATGTCAGGAGAGGAGAGGCCGACTGTAGGACAGGGGAATACAATCTATTACTATCTGTTATCAGCCACGTCAGGAGAGGAGAGGCCGACTGTAGGACAGGGGAATACAATCTATTACTATCTGTTATCAGCCACGTCAGGAGAGGAGAGGCCGACTGTAGGACAGGGGAATACAATCTATTACTATCTGTTATCAGCCATGTCAGGAGGGGAGAGGCCGACTGTAGGACAGGGGAATACAATCTATTACTATCTGTTATCAGCCATGTCAGGAGAGGAGAGGCCGACTGTAGGACAGGAGAATACAATCTATTACTATCTGTTATCAGCCATGTCAGGAGGGGAGAGGCCGACTGTAGGACAGGGGAATACAATCTATTACTATCTGTTATCAGCCACGTCAGGAGAGGAGAGGCCGACTGTAGGACAGGGGAATACAATCTATTACTATCTGTTATCAGCCACGTCAGGAGGGGAGAGGCCGACTGTAGGACAGGGGAATACAATCTATTACTATCTGTTATCAGCCACGTCAGGAGGAGAGGCCGACTGTAGGACAGGGGAATACAATCTATTACTATCTGTTATCAGCCATGTCAGGAGGGGAGAGGCCGACTGTAGGACAGGGGAATACAATCTATTACTATCTGTTATCAGCCACGTCAGGAGAGGAGAGGCCGACTGTAGGACAGGGGAATACAATCTATTACTATCTGTTATCAGCCACGTCAGGAGGGGAGAGGCCGACTGTAGGACAGGGGAATACAATCTATTACTATCTGTTATCAGCCACGTCAGGAGGGGAGGCTGACTGTAGGACAGGGGAATACAATCTATTACTATCTGTTATCAGCCATGTCAGGAGGGGAGAGGCCGACTGTAGGACAGGGGAATACAATCTATTACTATCTGTTATCAGCCATGTCAGGAGGGGAGAGGCCGACTGTAGGACAGGGGAATACAATCTATTACTATCTGTTATCAGCCGTGTCAGGAGAGGCTGACTGTAGGACAGGGGAATACAATCTATTACTATCTGTTATCAGCCATGTCAGGAGGGGAGAGGCCGACTGTAGGACAGGGGAATACAATCTATTACTATCTGTTATCGGCCATATCAGGAGGGGAGAGGCCGACTGTAGGACAGGGGAATACAATCTATTACTATCTGTTATCAGCCACGTCAGGAGGGGAGAGGCCGACTGTAGGACAGGGGAATACAATCTATTACTATCTGTTATCAGCCACGTCAGGAGGGGAGAGGCCGAATGTAGGACAGGGGAATACAATCTATTACTATCTGTTATCAGCCACGTCAGGAGGGAAGAGGCCGACTGTAGGACAGGGGAATACAATCTATTACTATCTGTTATCAGCCACGTCAGGAGGGGAGAGGCCGACTGTAGGACAGGGGAATACAATCTATTACTATTTGTTATCAGCCACGTCAGGAGAGGAGAGGCCGACTGTAGGACAGGGGAATACAATCTATTACTATCTGTTATCAGCCACGTCAGGAGAGGAGAGGCCGACTGTAGGACAGGGGAATACAATCTATTACTATCTGTTATCAGCCATGTCAGGAGGGGAGAGGCCGACTGTAGGACAGGGGAATACAATCTATTACTATCTGTTATCAGCCACGTCAGGAGGGGAGAGGCCGACTGTAGGACAGGGGAATACAATCTATTACTATCTGTTATCAGCCATGTCAGGAGAGGAGAGGCCGACTGTAGGACAGGGGAATACAATCTATTACTATCTGTTATCAGCAACGTCAGGAGGGGAGAGGCCGACTATAGGACAGGTGACTACAATCTATTACTATCTGTTATCAGCCATGTCAGGAGAGGAGAGGCCGACTGTAGGACAGGGGAATACAATCTATTACTATCTGTTATCAGCCATGCCAGGAGGAGAGAGGCCGACTGTAGGACAGGGGAATACAATCTATTACTCTCTGTTATCAGCCATGTCAGGAGGGGAGAGGCCGACTGTAGGACAGGGGAATACAATCTATTACTATCTGTTATCAGCCATGTCAGGAGAGGAGAGGCCGACTGTAGGACAGGGGAATACAATCTATTACTATCTGTTATCAGCCACGTCAGGAGAGGAGAGGCCGACTGTAGGACAGGTGACTACAATCTATTACTATCTGTTATCTGCCACGTCAGGAGAGGAGAGGCCGACTGTAGGACAGGTGAATACAATCTATTACTATCTGTTATCAGCCATGTCAGGAGGGGAGAGGCCGACTGTAGGACAGGGGAATACAATCTATTACTATCTGTTATCAGCCGTGTCAGGAGGGGAGAGGCCGACTGTAGGACAGGTGACTACAATCTATTACTATCTGTTATCTGCCACGTCAGGAGAGGAGAGGCCGACTGTAGGACAGGGGAATACAATCTATTACTATCTGTTATCAGCCATGTCAGGAGAGGAGAGGCCGACTGTAGGACAGGGGAATACAATCTATTACTATCTGTTATCAGCCATGTCAGGAGAGGAGAGGCCGACTGTAGGACAGGGGAATACAATCTATTACTATCTGTTATCAGCCATGTCAGGAGAGGAGAGGCCGACTGTAGGACAGGGGAATACAATCTATTACTATCTGTTATCAGCCATGTCAGGAGGAGAGAGGCCGACTGTAGGACAGGGGAATACAATCTATTACTATCTGTTATCAGCCATGTCAGGAGGGGAGAGGCCGACTGTAGGACAGGGGAATACAATCTATTACTATCTGTTATCAGCCGTGTCAGGAGAGGAGAGGCCGACTGTAGGACAGGGGAATACAATCTATTACTATCTGTTATCAGCCATGTCAGGAGGAGAGAGGCCGACTGTAGGACAGGGGAATACAATCTATTACTATCTGTTATCAGCCATGTCAGGAGGGGAGAGGCCGACTGTAGGACAGGGGAATACAATCTATTACTATCTGTTATCAGCCATGTCAGGAGAGGAGAGGCCGACTGTAGGACAGGGGAATACAATCTATTACTATCTGTTATCAGCCATGTCAGGAGGGGAGAGGCCGACTGTAGGACAGGGGAATACAATCTATTACTATCTGTTATCAGCCACGTCAGGAGAGGAGAGGCCGACTGTAGGACAGGTGAATACAATCTATTACTATCTGTTATCAGCCATATCAGGAGGAGAGAGGCCGACTGTAGGACAGGGGAATACAATCTATTACTATCTGTTATCAGCCATGTCAGGAGGGGAGAGGCCGACTGTAGGACAGGGGAATACAATCTATTACTATCTGTTATCAGCCATGTCAGGAGGGGAGAGGCCGACTGTAGGACAGGGGAATACAATCTATTACTATCTGTTATCAGCCATGTCAGGAGAGGAGAGGACGACTGTAGGACAGGGGAATACAATCTATTACTATCTGTTATCAGCCATGTCAGGAGGGGAGAGGCCGACTGTAGGACAGGGGAATACAATCTATTACTATCTGTTATCAGCCATGTCAGGAGAGGAGAGGACGACTGTAGGACAGGGGAATACAATCTATTACTATCTGTTATCAGCCACGTCAGGAGGGGAGAGGCCGACTGTAGGACAGGTGAATACAATCTATTACTATCTGTTATCAGCCATATCAGGAGGAGAGAGGCCGACTGTAGGACAGGGGAATACAATCTATTACTATCTGTTATCAGCCATGTCAGGAGGGGAGAGGCCGACTGTAGGACAGGGGAATACAATCTATTACTATCTGTTATCAGCCATGTCAGGAGGGGAGAGGCCGACTGTAGGACAGGGGAATACAATCTATTACTATCTGTTATCAGCCATGTCAGGAGAGGAGAGGACGACTGTAGGACAGGGGAATACAATCTATTACTATCTGTTATCAGCCACGTCAGGAGGGGAGAGGCCGACTGTAGGACAGGGGAATACAATCTATTACTATCTGTTATCAGCCACGTCAGGAGGGGAGAGGCCGACTGTAGGACAGGTGAATACAATCTATTACTATCTGTTATCAGCCATGTCAGGAGGAGAGAGGCCGACTGTAGGACAGGGGAATACAATCTATTACTATCTGTTATCAGCCACGTCAGGAGAGGAGAGGCCGACTGTAGGACAGGGGAATACAATCTATTACTATCTGTTATCAGCCACGTCAGGAGGGGAGAGGCCGACTGTAGGACAGGGGAATACAATCTATTACTATCTGTTATCAGCCATGTCAGGAGAGGAGAAGACGACTGTAGGACAGGGGAATACAATCTATTACTATCTGTTATCAGCCACGTCAGGAGAGGAGAGGCCGACTGTAGGACAGGGGAATACAATCTATTACTATCTGTTATCAGCCATGTCAGGAGAGGAGAGGCCGACTGTAGGACAGGTGAATACAATCTATTACTATCTGTTATCAGCCATGTCAGGAGGAGAGAGGCCGACTGTAGGACAGGGGAATACAATCTATTACTATCTGTTATCAGCCATGTTAGGAGGGGAGAGGCCGACTGTAGGACAGGGGAATACAATCTATTACTATCTGTTATCAGCCACGTTAGGAGAGGAGAGGCCGACTGTAGGACAGGGGAATACAATCTATTACTCCCTGTTATCAGCCATGTCAGGAGAGGAGAGGCCGACTGTAGGACAGGGGAATACAATCTATTACTATCTGTTATCAGCCATGTCAGGAGAGGAGAGGCCGACTGTAGGACAGGGGAATACAATCTATTACTATCTGTTATCAGCCACGTCAGGAGGGGAGAGGCCGACTGTAGGACAGGGGAATACAATCTATTACTATCTGTTATCAGCCATGTCAGGAGGGGAGAGGCCGACTGTAGGACAGGGGAATACAATCTATTACTATCTGTTATCAGCCATGTCAGGAGGGGAGAGGCCGACTGTAGGACAGGTGAATACAGGTTGCTCCTCAGTAAATGGCCATTATCACTCCCTCCAGGTTCTACCTCAGTCTATAATAATGGATTTTCCTGACATTTTACTACTTCAGTGTTTCCGTATCTGGAAGGAGCACAGAACATATAGATGTATAAATAGAGTGTAATGCACAGAAGGACGGTGAAGCGCAGCACGTCTCGGCACAGTCTGCTCCCTTCTTGGTGATGGCGTCTACACTGCCAAGGAGTTAACTCTTTAACTACAAGTTGCTGAGCTCAAACAATGATCGGCTGCAGATGATGGATTGCAATAAAGAATTTCAGCAGAAAATTTGGACAATGTGGAAATACATTACTCCGCAGGGGAGTGGGCAATGGTGCAATGGTTTTAAAAAAAAAAAATAAATAACACCCCACCCTCTGAACAACAGACCCCCCCCACTTCCCTGCTTGTTGTAGGCCCATCCTCAGGGTGGAAGTGAAATAAATGGCTAACAACATACATGCCACTGCTTATCTTCTGGCATGTCTACTGGATGGCTCCTGTCCCCTACTAGAGAAGGGCCTGTATACATGTCACATGGCAGCTGGGGGCCCTCTTACAGACTTCTCCCTGGTGCCCAGATGCTACAAGTCACACTTCCGCCCATAGATATTAAATTTCGCCAGGGTTCTCTGGGCAGCTCCTCTATAGGTTCATGCAGGGACTAATAACCAGACAGCAATGTCTCATCTATCACCCTTCACCCCACAAAACATCAATGTCTCATGAGGACAGCCCTGGTGGTCCCAGCCTCAACCTGCTGCATAAATCATACAAACAGACAGAAAGTATGGCCGCCTGTTGCCAAGCCACTGCTATTATTATAGTTTGCACGTGCCGGAAAGTAAATTTTGCACAATCTTTTCCTCTAAGGGTTCATTCATACCAATGCTGGTTCCCCTCCAATGCATGTGAACGGACTGGAAAAGACAAACGCTACTTATTCTTACAAATTTCTCATGGAAAGTCATTGAATGGAGCCAATCCCCAGCAGCATATCTGTATGAGGAATCTGAGTGTCAGCTGTGGATCTCTGAGCGTTCACTCACATGTTACGTGAAGCCAGAAGAGGACGCTGCATTATCTGTACAGCCGCACAGTATAGTGTGAGATCTAAGTCTGTGTGTGGCTGTGACATAACAGCAGAGTTGACTGAGATGGCAGAGCAGATGGCAGCGCTAGGTGGCGGGATGCCGTATTCATAGGACTGTTTTGCATAGGAGCTGCGAGGGGTTTACAATTAATGATACAACTTGAATCACTAGAAGTTTGTGCCCCCCTCCCCGATGCCCGTACAAGACAGATGCTAATAATGATAACTTAAAGGGGGGAAAAAAAGTATTTAGTCAGCCGACAATTGTGCAAGTTCTCCCACTTATAAAGATGAGGCTGGCCTGTAATTGTCATCATAGGTAGACCTCAACTATGAGAGACAAAATGAGAAAACTAATCCAGAAAATCACATTGTCTGATTTTTAAAGAATTTATTTGCAAATTCTGGTGGAAAATAAGTATTTGCTCAATAACAAAAGTTCATTTCAATACTTTGTTCTATCTCCTTTGTTGGCAATGACAGAGGTGAAACGTTTCCTGTAAGTCTTCACAAGGTTGGCACACACTGTTGCTGGTATGTCGGCCCATTCCTCCATGCAGATCTCCTCTAGAGCAGGGATGTTTTGGGGCTGTCGCTGGGCAACACGGACTTTCACCTCCCTCCAAAGGTTTTCTATGGGGCTGAGATCTGGAGACTGGCTAGGCCACTCCAGGACCCTGAAATGCTTCTTATGAAGCCGCTCCTTCGTTGCCCTGGCGGTGTGCTTGGGATCATTGTCATGCTGAAAGACCCAGCCACGTTTCATCTTCAATGCCCTTGCTGATGGAAGGAGGTTTGCACTCACAATCTCACCATACATGGCCCCATTCATTCTTTCATGTACACGGATCAGTCGTCCTGGTCCCGTTGCAGAGAAACAGCCCCATACATGATGTTGCCCCCCCATGCTTCACAGTAGGTATGGTGTTCTCTGGATACAACTCCGCATTCACTCTCCTCCAAACACCACGAGTTGTGTTTCTACCAAACAGTTCTACTTTGGTTTCATCTGACCATATGACATTCTCCCAATACTCTTCTGGAACATCCAAATGCTCTCTAGCAAACTTCAGATGGGCCCGGATATGTACTGGCTTAAGCAGGGGGACACGTCTGGCACTGCAGGATCTGAGTCCCTGGCGGCGTAGTGTGTTACTGACGGGAGCCTTTGTTACGTTAGTCCCAGCTTTCTGCAGGTCACTCACTAGGTCCCCCCGTGGGGTTCTGGGAGTTTTGCTCACCGTTCTTGTGATCATTTTGACCCCACGGGGTGAGATCTTGTGTGGAGCCCCTGATGGAGGGAGATTATCAGTGGTCTTGTATGTCTTCCATTTTCTAATTATTGCTCCCACAGGTGATTTCTTCACACCAAGCTGCTTGCCTATTGCAGATTCAGTCTTCCCAGCCTGGTGCAGGGCTACCATTTTGTTTCTGGTCCTTCCACAGCTCTTTGGTCTTCACCATAGTGGAGTTTGGAGTGTGACTGTTTGAGGTTGTGGACAGGAGTCTTTTATACTGATAACAATGTCAAACAGGAGCCATTACTACAGGTAATGAGTGGAGGACAGAGGAGCCTCTTAAAGCAGAAGTTACAGGTCTGTGAGAGACAGAAATCTTGCTTGTTTGTAGGTGACCAAATACTTATTTTCCACCATAATTTGCAAATAAATTCTTTAAAAATCAGACAATGTGATTTTCTAGATTAGTTTTCTCATTTTGTCTCATAGTTGAGGTCTACCTATGATGACAATTACAGGCCGGCCTCATCTTTATAAGTGGGAGAACTTGCACAATTGGTGGTTGACTAAATACTTTTTTCCCCACTGTATGTAGCGCCAACATATTCCGCAGCACTTTACATATCAGAGGTCACATGAACAGATGATGTCTAATTCTTAGAGCCTGGGCCTCCACATCACATGTACTTCCTGCCATGGTCGGATCTCCCAATTTCGTTCTCAGGGTTGTCCAGTGGGGACGAGGGGTCTTTAGGCCTAATTGTAGCTTGCATCCCACTAAGCATCTTCTTTGCACGCAGGCCTAGCAGTCACTCTATATGGGCAGTGGATTCACTACCTACAGTCATATGAAAAAGTTTGGGCACCCTTATTAATCTTAATCATTTTTAGCTCTAAATATTTGGGTGTTTGCAACAGCCATTTCAATTTGATATATCTAATAACTGATGGACACAGTAATATTTCCGGATTGAAATGAGGTTTATTGTACTAACAGAAAATGTGCAATATGCATTAAACCAAAATTTGACCGGTGCAAAAATTTGGGTACCCTTATCATTTTATTAATTTGAATACTCCTAACTACTTTTTACTGACTTACTGAAGCACAAAATTGGTTTGTAACCTCACTGAGCTTTGAACTTCATAGCCAGGTGTATTCAATCATGAGAAGGTTTTTTTTTTTGCCATATACAACTTTTTTTTCTTTTTTATATCTCCTCTAAAAAGAGGCATAAAGGGGCCCCCAAAAAACACCTCAAAATTTTTTAAAAAAAAAATTTTTTCAAAAAATTTTTTCGGGGAAGGATACAAAAAGTTTTCTCAGAGATTTAACCTGTCAGTTTCCACTGTGAGGAATATAGTAAGGGAATGGAAGACCACAGGGACAGTTCTTGTTAAGCCCAGAAGTGGCAGGCCAAGAAAAATATCAGAAAGGCAGAGAAGAAGAATGGTGAGAACAGTCAAGGACAATCCACAGACCACCTCCAAAGAGCTGCAGCATCATCTTGCTGCAGATGGTGTCCCTGTGCATCGGTCAACAATACAGCACACTTTGCACAGGGAGAAACTGTATGGGAGAGTGATGCGAAAGAAGCCGTTTCTGAAAGCACGCCACAAACAGAGTCGCCTGAGGTATGCAAAAGCACATTTGGACAAGCCAGCTTCATTTTGAAAGAAGGTCCTGTGGACTGATGAAACAAAGATTGAGTTGTTTGGTCATACAAAAAGGCGTTATGCATGGCGTCCAAAAAACACAGCATTCCAAGAAAAACACTTGCTACCCACTGTAAAATTTGGTGGAGGTTCCATCATGCTTTGGGGCTGTGTGGCCAATGCCGGCATCGGGAATCTTGTTAAAGTTGAGGGTCGCATGGATTCAACTCAGTATCGGCAGATTCTTGAGAATAATGTACAAGAATCAGTGACGAATTTGAAGTTACGCCGGGGATGGATATTTCAGCAAGACAATGATCCAAAACACAGCTCCAAATCTACTCAGGCATTCATGCAGAGGAATTACAATGTTCTGGAATGGCCATCCCAGTCCCCAGACCTGAATATCATTGAACATCTGTGGGATAATATGAAGCGGGCTGTCCATGCTCGGCGACCATCAAACTTAACTGAACTGGAATTGTTTTGTAAAGAGGAATGGTCAAAAATACCTTCATCCAGGATCCAGGAACTGATTAAAAGCTACAGGAAGCGACTAGAGGCTGTTATTTTTGCAAAAGGAGGATCTACTAAATATTAATGTCACTTTTCTGTTGAGGTGCCCATACTTTTGCACCGGTCAAATTTTGGTTTAATGCATATTGCACATTTTCTGTTAGTACAATAAACCTCATTTCAATCCTGAAATATTACTGTGTCCATCAGTTATTAGATATATCAAATTGAAATGGCTGTTGCAAACACCCAAATATTTAGAACTAAAAATGATTAAGATTAATAGGGGTGCCCAAACTTTTTCATATGACTGTATATACTGCTTTAACAAGTATCACCTATGTAACTGATTGAGACCCCCCAACAATGGTTAGAGCTGAGGGTGCCTGTCCCCATTCCCCCCCGCCAGTGCTTCCAGTTGTATGTAGCTGTGGTCAAGCCTGACTGTAGTCTAAGCTCATGGGACATGTATTAATGTGACCCCGCTGAGCTCCTGTGAGGTCTGGGCCTGGCCATGTGATACTGTGCGGACTTGTGTCCTTGTACCTGGCATCTTTCATCTCTTCCAGCTTATCTGTGGCCTCTATGATCTCATGGGGACTTAGTTCATGTGTTTACAGTGGGATATTTAAGGTTATCTCCTCCAGACATGATACATCAGTCGCCCGGGGTCCTGTCTGCTTACTGTAATGACAGATGCTGTGATGTCATATCCTGCAGGCCCAGGGAATCATGGGAAGGTGCTGACTTCAATACTTTCATAAACAGGAAGTCTATTGAGAGACTAAACATGTGGTGTGTAAAGAACAGTGCAGAATAACATGAGCATAAACTACACCGCCATAATGGCATCCAGAATGACCCCTAACCAGTACCCAACATAGAATGCTATAGTCACAGAGTCACAGGCCATCCACCCCCAATGCTTTACACTGCAGTCCTGCCTGGACAGTTGCTGGCTGCTGTGCAAACGGATTATCATGAGAGTAAACGCGGAATATTGAAGGCAATGTGGCGCCAGAAAATAACCTACTTTTAAAACAAGATTTATGTTAAACATATGTTTAAATATTTTTAGTGACCTGTTTAAAATGTTTCCATGTTATATATATTTTAAAAAAAATCTTAAAAATATCGCAGTTCCAGCTTTGTGCACTAGGCCGTATAATATGCTGAGACTTCCTGTTTTGTGTAGCTTTTGTTGCAGCAGTCACCTGACTTCCAGCACCTTAATGATCACAGCGATCATATATATGTAGATAAGACATAGAATCCACCAGTCACAAGAGGTGATGTCACATCTTATCTACTCCACACAATGACCACAGTGGACAGAGCAGGCCTAGAACCCCCCGCCCCATAGGATCTGCTACACACCACTGTGTCTATGGCCCATGGTCCATATACAGGAAACAGGAAGTCACACAATGTTGTAGGCTTAGTGGTAAAAGTTTGTATTGCAAGATTTTTAGGATTTTTTTGTAATCTACATATTGATGATTTAAACAATAGGTCATTTCATTCCCTTAAAGTAACTCGACCCTGGAGAACTGTATGGGGTCTGTGTACTCTGCTGATGAGTGACCCTATAAGAGGTTCATGATGAGAGTACTTCCTGCCTGGTGTCTGCTGGAAATATGGTTTTATCTCCTTCCAGGAGCCTGCTTATCTGCCGGCCTCTGCTGCACTCAACACCTCTAAGTGCTAACGCTTGTCATGTGGACCCTGTAGAGACCCCACTAACTGTGGGAAAATACATGGCATGGAGAGACCACCTAATACATCAAGTGCTGAGGAGGGACACAGTGTGAGAAAGGCCTTCCCTGAGGTGTATAATCTGTATACACATACTGTATGTCCTATAAAGCTAATGCATATATATATATATTCACACACACACACATATATACAGATATTTCTCCTATAAAGCTGCTGCACAATCTATATATATATTACCTATAAATCTGCTTCACATGGAGGGGACATTCACCCCTAAAACTGTACAATACAAATAATCGCATTATACAGACCGGTGTCCACTGCCACAGCTTCAGTATCCTCCACAGGATCCGCTGCTATCACCAGGGAAGCTGCGGCCACACAGATACGTCCTCTCTAGAGTCAAATATTGTGGCAGTTTCCATTCTAAGTCATACTGGAATTCCTAGAACCTTTACTTCTGTGCACTCTGTGAGGCCTCAAGTATCCACAAGGAAATGTATTCTACCCAGAAGCCAAGATTCTAGGAATACATCCAGAATATGACAGCTAAGAGAAACGCCACAAGTACTAAAATATCTCCAGCTACACATCAAACTGTGCTGACACTTCTGCCCCTTAATGGCACACTGCCCAGGAGGTGTAATGTCATGTACTGTATGTACACAGTGACTGCGCCAGCAGAATAGTGAGCGCAGCTCTGGAGTATAATACAGGATGTAACTCAGGATCAGTACAGGATAAGTAATGTAATGTATGTACACAGTGACTGCACCAGCAGAATAGTGAGCACAGCTCTGGAGTATAATACAGTATAAGTAATGTAATGTATGTACACAGTGACTGTACCAGCAGAATAGTGAGCGCAGCTCTGGAGTATATATAATACAGGATGTAACTCAGGATCAGTACAGGATAAGTAATGTAATGTATGTACACAGTGACGGCACCAGCAGAATAGTGAGCGCAGCTCTGGGGTATAATACAGGATAAGTAATGTAATGTATGTACACAGTGACTGTACCAGCAGAATAGTGAGTGCAGCTCTGGAGTATAATACAGGATGTAACTCAGGATCAGTACAGGATAAGTAATGTAATGTATGTACACAGTGACTGTACCAGCAGAATAGTGAGTGCAGCTCTGGAGTATAATACAGGATGTAACTCAGGATCAGTACAGGATAAGTAATGTAATGTATGTACACAGTGACTGCACCAGCAGAATAGTGAGCACAGCTCTGGAGTATAATACAGTATAAGTAATGTAATGTATGTACACAGTGACTGTACCAGCAGAATAGTGAGCGCAGCTCTGGAGTATAATACAGGATGTAACTCAGGATCAGTACAGGATAAGTAATGTAATGTATGTACACAGTGACTGCGCCAGCAGAATAGTGAGCACAGCTCTGGAGTATAATACAGGATGTAACTCAGGATCACTACAGGATAAGTAATGTAATGTATGTACACAGTGACTGTACCAGCAGAATAGTGAGCGCAGCTCTGGAGTATAATACAGGATGTAACTCAGGATCAGTACAGGATAAGTAATGTAATGTATGTGCACAGTGACTGCACCAGCAGAATAGTGAGCGCAGCTCTGGAGTATAATACAGGATGTAACTCAGGATCAGTACAGGATAAGTAATATAATGTATGTACACAGTGACTGCACCAGCAGAATAGTGAGTGCAGCTCTGGAGTATAATACAGGATGTAACTCAGGATCAGTACAGGATAAGTAATGTAATGTATGCACACAGTGACTGCGCCAGCAGAATAGTGAGAGCAGCTCTGGAGTATAATACAGGATAAGTAATGTAATGTATGTACACAGTGACTGCGTCAGCAGAACAGTGAGTGCAGCTCTGGAGTATAATACAGGATGTAACTCAGGATCAGTACAGGATAAGTAATGTAATGTATGTACACAGTGACTGCACCAGCAGAATAGTGAGCGCAGCTCTGGAGTATAATACAGGATGTAACTCAGGATCAGTACAGGATAAGTAATGTAATGTATGTACACAGTGACTGTACCAGCAGAATAGTGAGTGCAGCTCTGGAGTATAATACAGGATGTAACTCAGGATCAGTACAGGATAAGTAATGTAATGTATGTACACAGTGACTGTACCAGCAGAATAGTGAGCGCAGCTCTGGAGTATAATACAGGATAAGTAATGTAATGTATGTACACAGTGACTGTACCAGCAGAATAGTGAGCGCAGCTCTGGAGTATAATACAGGATGTAACTCAGGATCAGTACAGGATAAGTAATGTAATGTATGTACACAGTGACTGTACCAGCAGAATAGTGAGCGTAGCTCTGGAGTATAATACAGGATAAGTAATGTAATGTATGTAGTATCTCAGCTGTTCATTTGGATTAATTCTATATGTAACCTGTAATTTGCTGCTTCAGCTCTGCACATGTATAATATATGGGGCGGCAGCATCACTACTGGTTACATGCTGTTTCCTAATCTATAAGTAGTTCTTCCTTAATACTTCTCCATTTTACTTTGACTTTATGGACGTGCCCTATTATCTCATCGCTGGTCCCTATTATATGCAGTGCAGGGTTAATGACATCAGATAGAGATATTTTCCGGTGGTTATGTGGAGGACATGTCACTTGCAGCAGCTCCCCTCCTGTGCTCATCACTTCACAGTTTCCACTTGAGCGGGATGAGTCACGCCTGCCGTCCCCTGATTTCTTATGTGTCTATCACCCTGTAACATCTATGACATCACAACAATAGTCTATGCTTGTCACAGGCTCCGTTATGCGCACACAGCACCCTGCGTACAAAAATATACTGGACATAAGGGTCATTGTGTGACTAGATACAAGTGAATACAATCTATTACTATCTGTTATCAGCCATGTCAGGAGAGGAGAGGCCGACTGTAGGACAGGTGACTACAATCTATTACTATCTGTTATCAGCCATGTCAGGAGGGGAGAGGCCGACTGTAGGACAGGGGAATACAATCTATTACTATCTGTTATCAGCCATGTCAGGAGGGGAGAGGCCGACTGTAGGACAGGGGAATACAATCTATTACTATCTGTTATCAGCCATGTCAGGAGAGGAGAGGCCGACTGTAGGACAGGGGAATACAATCTATTACTATCTGTTATCAGCCATATCAGGAGGGGAGAGGCCGACTGTAGGACAGGGGAATACAATCTATTACTATCTGTTATCAGCCATGTCAGGAGGGGAGAGGCCGACTGTAGGACAGGTGACTACAATCTATTACTATCTGTTATCAGCCATGTCAGGAGGGGAGAGGCCGACTGTAGGACAGGGGAATACAATCTATTACTATCTGTTATCAGCCATGTCAGGAGGGGAGAGGCCGACTGTAGGACAGGGGAATACAATCTATTACTATCTGTTATCAGCCACGTCAGGAGGGGAGAGGCCGACTGTAGGACAGGGGAATACAATCTATTACTATCTGTTATCAGCCATGTCAGGAGGGGAGAGGCCGACTGTAGGACAGGTGACTACAATCTATTACTATCTGTTATCAGCCACGTCAGGAGGGGAGAGGCCGACTGTAGGACAGGGGAATACAATCTATTACTATCTGTTATCAGCCATGTCAGGAGAGGAGAGGCCGACTGTAGGACAGGGGAATACAATCTATTACTATCTGTTATCATCCACGTCAGGAGGGGAGAGGCCGACTGTAGGACAGGGGAATACAATCTATTACTATCTGTTATCAGCCATGTCAGGAGGGGAGAGGCCGACTGTAGGACAGGGGAATACAATCTATTACTATCTGTTATCAGCCATGTCAGGAGGGGAGAGGCCGACTGTAGGACAGGGGAATACAATCTATTACTATCTGTTATCAGCCACGTCAGGAGGGGAGAGGCCGACTGTAGGACAGGGGAATACAATCTATTACTATCTGTTATCAGCCACGTCAGGAGGGGAGAGGCCGACTGTAGGACAGATTATGTAATAGCATTCTTAGGGTTCAGACACATGTTGCAGCAAGTGCCACAGAGCAGCATTCAGTGGTCGCACAGTATTTGATAGTAAGGGGGCTAATCAGTTTCATTTGTAATATTGAGTGACCATTGATCAGAGTTTCAGACACTGCGGTAGAATTGGTGTCCGGTACCGTGTGTGTGTCTGTACCCTCAACGAGTGTTTTTATTTATTCCTTTATTTGCTTCATTGTATCATCAGTAAGTTAGGGAAGGGGGGATAGTGACTGCTAATACAGGGAGCACTCACGGGATCCAAAGTCTGACTGACTGAAGAATAGGACTGATCGTGATCTGCTTCCATGAGCTCAGGTGTGGAAAAGCTGGTGAGCGCAGAGTAAATAATACATGGCCATATGGGATTTTAGTCCATGACACTGAAATTCCCGTGACCGGTGAGTCACTGCAGAGAATGATCACTGAGGGATGGAAGGTAGAAAACTAAGAGCAGCCGAGCGCCACTATATATAGAGAACATATCCCATACTCCAGAGAATATGCCAATCCCCCACCTTCATAGCCATTACTTATCCTGTACTGATCCTGAGTTATATCCTGTATTATACTCCAGAGCTACGCTCACTATTCTGCTGGTGCAGTCACTGTGTACATACATTACATTACTTATCCTGTACTGATCCTGAGTTACATCCTGTATTATACTCCAGAGCTGCGCTCACTATTCTGCTGGTACAGTCACTGTGTACATACATTACATTACTTATCCTGTACTGATCCTGAGTTACATCCTGTATTATACTCCAGAGCTGCGCTCACTATTCTGCTGGTGCAGTCACTGTGTACATACATTACATTACTTATCCTGTACTGATCCTGAGTTACATCCTGTATTATACTCCAGAGCTGCGCTCACTATTCTGCTGGTGCAGTCACTGTGTACATACATTACATTACTTATCCTGTACTGATCCTGAGTTACATCCTGTATTATACTCCAGAGCTGCGCTCACTATTCTGCTGGTGCAGTCACTGTGTACATACATTACATTACTTATCCTGTACTGATCCTGAGTTACATCCTGTATAATACTCCAGAGCTGCGCTCACTATTCTGCTGGTACAGTCACTGTGTACATACATTACATTACTTATCCTGTACTGATCCTGAGTTACATCCTGTATTATACTCCAGAGCTGCGCTCACTATTCTGCTGGTGCAGTCACTGTGTACATACATTACATTACTTATCCTGTACTGATCCTGAGTTACATCCTGTATTATACTCCAGAGCTGCGCTCACTATTCTGCTGGTGTAGTCACTGTGTACATATATTACATTACTTATCCTGTACTGATCCTGAGTTACATCCTGTATTATACTCCAGAGCTGCGCTCACTATTCTGCTGGTACAGTCACTGTGTACATACATTACATTACTTATCCTGTATTATACTCCAGAGCTGCACTCACTATTCTGCTGGTGCAGTCACTGTGTACATACATTACATTACTTATCCTGTACTGATCCTGAGTTACATCCTGTATTATACTCCAGAGCTGCACTCACTATTCTGCTGGTACAGTCACTGTGTACATACATTACATTACTTATCCTGTATTATACTCCAGAGCTGCACTCACTATTCTGCTGGTGCAGTCACTGTGTACATACATTACATTACTTATCCTGTACTGATCCTGAGTTACATCCTGTATTATACTCCAGAGCTGCGCTCACTATTCTGCTGGTGCAGTCACTGTGTACATACATTACATTACTTATCCTGTACTGATCCTGAGTTACATCCTGTATTATACTCCAGAGCTGCGCTCACTATTCTGCTGGTACAGTCACTGTGTACATACATTACATTACTTATCCTGTACTGATCCTGAGTTACATCCTGTATTATACTCCAGAGCTGCACTCACTATTCTGCTGGTACAGTCACTGTGTACATACATTACATTACTTATCCTGTACTGATCCTGAGTTACATCCTGTATTATACTCCAGAGCTGCGCTCACTATTCTGCTGGTACAGTCACTGTGTACATACATTACATTACTTATCCTGTACTGATCCTGAGTTACATCCTGTATTATACTCCAGAGCTGCACTCACTATTCTGCTGGTACAGTCACTGTGTACATACATTACATTACTTATCCTGTACTGATCCTGAGTTACATCCTGTATTATACTCCAGAGCTGCGCTCACTATTCTCCTGGTGCTGTCACTGTTTATCACAAGATTATATAAATTGCCTGAAAATAGAAGAAAATGCATGCATTAGGTGACAAACACTTTTGAACACTATTATTGAGGCTGTCATCCAGCTTTCTATAGATTCTGAATGGTAAACATACCTGGACTGCTATGTAGAAGTATACTATATCATAGTCACTTCTCCCATTCCACTGCTTTGCCTGTAAAAGTGTCAGTCTTCACTGCAAATCTGGCTTTGTGGTCATAAACCAGAGATATACAGAAAAAAAAAATGATATGAATTCTTAAGTTATCAAGTTATGGGGCTTCCTGCAGGATTTGTTTGTGACATTTTTTGTTGCAATTTTTTTTAGAATTTACTAAAAATTATGCCAAAATTGCAACAGAAATGTTATGTGTAAACATACCCTTAAAGTAAACCCCTGAAACAGCATGTTGGGCCATTGCTTGGTATCGGAGGGACAGCGCTGGATCTTCATGTACTAGAATTTAGGTGCCGCCACCTCTGCCTACAGTTCCCATTGCTAAAGGACCTATCTGTATACAAGGCTGTACCTGCTGCCACTGCCATGACTATTTAACCCCAGGGGAGGGGTGTGAATACTTGTGCACTTCAACTCTAAAGAACAGAAATCATTTTCTGGAGTCCTTTTGTACAAGGCGAGTAAAGCCTCGGGGCATGAAGGGTGTACAGAGAGGAGTAATCTTTGTGACATTTTTTGTGATTTTTGCAGAAATGTCGTTTATTGCTATTCCAAGAGTCTTAGGAAAACATCACAAAATCCTGAACGTGACTGGGCGTGAATACTTTTCATAGGAGCTGTATACTGCATATGTCCTAGCTTTATCTCCCTGCTCCTCCATTCGGCCCTGTCCCCGCTCCTGCTGTCTGGTGTTCAGTAGGTGCGATGTATTGACGTCACTTACATTGCGCCTGCGGCCGACAGAAGAGGACAGCAAGGGAACGGGGCGAGGAACACCATCACGGGGACACTATACTGTGAGGGAAACTCGAAGGGAGAGCTTAAAATGTGTGGGCCACAATGAGGGGGGCATTATAGCATAGGGATATCCATATATGTGAATGTGATTTCATCACATATTATGTATTATACGTATGTGTCATCTCATCATGTATAATGTATTATATTTATGTGTAATTGTATATATAATAATTCACAGAAATTCAATAGTGTATTGAATTTCTCACCATTACAAGATCTCAGTGAAAAAAATTATTATTATTATTACTAATAATTATTATTATTCTTTTTGTATTTAGTGACTGAACACTACTCCTGATTTAGTCCTGCTCACAGAGCTGCAGCGCTTGTTACAGTGTAACGTATAGATTTCCAGTTTATGGAATGTTCCCTGTCACTGACAGTGAGCAGAGATCTTGACAACGGCGAGGGACTGAATCACAGAGTCTATGAGGACGCAGTAGTGCTGGCAGAGCTGTGATCTGCAGGATGATCTGTAGTCCGTGACGTCTTTGCCTCCTCTGTAGGAACAGCTTGTGTGTTCTATTCCAAGCCTTGTGCAGCTTTATATATATACCCGGCGCCCTGGGGCGCTCACTTATGTGTCAGTATTACTGAGACCTTCTACTTGTAGCACATCATACAGATACTTAAGGCCTCGGATGGAGACGTCTAATCTCCTTAATAGCGTCTCATGCGGGGAGATTTATACCCACGCACTATTTTTGGTATTCATTTGTGCGATATAGTCAGCTGACTCACTGATTGGCGCCGTCGCCATTTATATCACCACAGCCGCAGCTATATAGGACTGCTATCTGCTTAACACATATTTTCCCGCACCAGCAAATCCATGTGTCATAACATGATACAGTAAGATATTGTGGAGGTTAAGTTCTGAAAAGGATTATTTCTGATGAGACAACCCCTTTAAGATTTACACCTGTGGGAACATAAAAATAATTTGTTCTGCAGATATGAAATTAAAGGGAAATTGTCATTTTTGGAAAGCACCGTTGTTAGAAGCTTCCCCAACAGATGATGGTGTGTTCTGCTGCTATGACCCTCAGGGATGAGCTGTACACTCTGCAGGAGACCTTATAGTAAGTCTTCATCTTGCCTGCAGCGCCTCCAGAGGGGAACCATTGCATTGATGTGCTGGGTCCTCCAGAGAGGATCTTAGAATCACGCAGGAAACCGTGTACGGTTCCTGGCAAAAACCACTACATATCTGCGCAGCCTTCAGGATACGCCATTAGGATAATAAATGAGACATTTCCTGACTTTTAGATCTGTTGTCTAGTTATTATTATAACCCGGTGACCGAATCACATGACCTCCTGACGATTCACCGCGCACATCGGCGGAATTCGCGCTAATTACATTATTGTCTGTATAATCTCGGAAGTAAAATGAGTGATAACTAGATAAACGGGTTTGTCTAAAGGCAATGAAATAATGTCTAGTCCAGTCATGCGTTTTGTATCAGCCACGATAATCCGGAGGAACGTTACAAAACGAAACCAAACATTTGTGGTGACTCAGTAACGCAGAAACTAAAATAACTCAGCAAAACGTCAGCTCTGCTGGAGCCACGGGGGCTGTCACTTAGAGGAGGCCTGTGTCGCTGCCAGCAGCTTCTACAGATGTGCTGCACAGCCGAAATCATGACACATAGAGAATGATTGACATTGTGGGATGGGGAGGGCAGGGAGGATACAAAGTATCAATGTGGGGGGGTAAGGAGGATATAAAGTATCAATTAGCAAAGGAAACAGAATTATGATCATTATATCCAGCACAAGACTGTAATATATTGTGGAATATCAGAAGACTGAGCATAAAATGTGATAGGAGCAGATTATATCGCATGGCTTGTAATATCCATGTCCAGCTACCAATCTACTTCAAAAACTGAGTGACTGTGCACATACTCCAGAGCTGCATTCATATAGTGACTGCACCAGCAGAATAGTGAGCGCAGCTCTGGAGTATAATACAGGATGTAACTCAGGATCAGTACAGGATAAGTAATGTAATGTATGTACACAGTGACTGCACCAGCAGAATAGTGAGCGCAGCTCTGGAGTATAATACAGGATGTAACTCAGGATCAGTACAGGATAAGTAATGTAATGTATGTACACAGTGACTGTACCAGCAGAATAGTGAGTGCAGCTCTGGAGTATAATACAGGATGTAACTCAGGATCAGTACAGGATAAGTAATGTAATGTATGTACACAGTGACTGCACCAGCAGAATAGTGAGCGCAGCTCTGGAGTATAATACAGGATGTAACTCAGGATCAGTACAGGATAAGTAATGTAATGTATGTACACAGTGACTGCACCAGCAGAATAGTGAGCGCAGCTCTGGAGTATAATACAGGATGTAACTCAGGATCAGTACAGGATAAGTAATGTAATGTATGTACACAGTGACTGCACCAGCAGAATAGTGAGTGCAGCTCTGGAGTATAATACAGGATGTAACTCAGGATCAGTACAGGATAAGTAATGTAATGTATGTACACAGTGACTGCACCAGCAGAATAGTGAGCGCAGCTCTGGAGTATAATACAGGATAAGTAATGTAATGTATGTACACAGTGACTGCACCAGAGAATAGTGAGTGCAGCTCTGGAGTATAATACAGGATGTAACTCAGGATCAGTACAGGATAAGTAATGTAATGTATGTACACAGTGACTGTACCAGCAGAATAGTGAGTGCAGCTCTGGAGTATAATACTGGATGTAACTCAGGATCAGTACAGGATAAGTAATGTAATGTATGTACACAGTGACTGTACCAGCAGAATAGTGAGCGCAGCTCTGGAGTATAATACAGGATGTAACTCAGGATCAGTACAGGATAAGTAATGTAATTGTGGCATCCCAGAGCTGGCTATGGCTGGGCTGAGGGTGATCTCTGTAGTCATTGTATTATTTCCTGTTGCTTCATAGCCTGTGTGACATAGCAGGGGGTCCTGAGTCTCACACAACACAGCGCCACCTAGTGAGCCTCACACATGCATTACACCTCCCATAGGATTGAATAGTAACCAAATGTCCAATGGGAGGACATTGCCTGGGAAAAGGGGAGGAGTCAGCTGATCACTGGGTCCCCATGGTAACACCCCTGCAGGAAGGTCCTGCGTGTGAGGAGTTAGAAGTGTGGAGTGTTAGGAGGAGGAGGTGAGGAGATAAGTGTGATGTCCTGTGAAGAAAGCAGTGAGTTTAGTGCAGGAATCTCAAGTCCTAGACAGGCCCAGGAAGGTTGGAGAGCTGACATACTCCAGCTATTCAGAAGATCCTGTCCCCTGTCTGCCTAGCCATCGCCCTGAAGGAAGTCAAGCATCATTATCTTGTCAGCGTGAGACTGTGGAGAGAACATTCTGGAACACGTGCTCCATAGGCAGTATCACAGGATCCAGGGGCCAAGGCCAGACCTGTGGAATATCCTGCCACCCTGACTATTGCACCCCGAAACTCTGAGCTATCAGGACCACATAACGTGAGTGGGGAATATTATGTACTAGTATCATGGTGGGCATCCTCCTATGAGCCAAATAGGAGCCCAGACGCACCTTAGGGCTGTAACACTGAAGTATAAGGGGCTAGGAACACCTTTCATCAAGTCTACCCTGCACCCCAGGACTTTGCTGTGTCACCAGGCGTACCCCGTAGTTTTGTATTGAAGAAACTGTTTAAGTATTTGTGCCTCCACACCCATGGAAGTAAAAGTTCAACTTTACAACCGTTTCTGTGTCTGACTCTGCACCGACAACATCAGGGCGCCCCAAACACCACCAGTCGGCACAGTATAGGGGAAGCGCCCCGGGGGAACAATCACCACCAACATTTGTGCAGCCCCCTCATCACCGGTACCAGTGGTGGTAACGTGGGACAGCACCAGCGCTGCGCCCTCGTGCCCAGAGACCGTGACAAGTCTGCGCTGTTTGCACCCCCGCAATCCCAACTGCAGCGTTACCTTCCATCTGGTCACCGCATAATGTATGTACACAGTGACTGTACCAGCAGAATAGTGAGCGCAGCTCTGGAGTATAATACAGGATATAACTCAGGATCAGTACAGGATAAGTAATGTAATGTATGTACACAGTGACTGCACCAGCAGAATAGTGAGCGCAGCTCTGGAGTATAATACAGGATAAGTAATGTAATGTATGTACACAGTGACTGCACCAGCAGAATAGTGAGTGAGCTCTGGAGTATAATACAGGATAAGTAATGTAATGTATGTACACAGTGACTGCACCAGCAGAATAGTGAGCGCAGCTCTGGAGTATAATACAGGATGTAACTCAGGATCACTACAGGATAAGTAATGTAATGTATGTACACAGTGACTGCACCAGCAGAATAGTGAGCGCAGCTCTGGAGTATAATACAGGATGTAACTCAGGATCAGTACAGGATAAGTAATGTAATGTATGTACACAGTGACTGCACCAGCAGGATAGTGAGCGCAGCTCTGGAGTATAATACAGGATGTAACTCAGGATCAGTACAGGATAAGTAATGTAATGTATGTACACAGTCACTGTACCAGCAGAATAGTGAGCGCAGCTCTGGAGTATAATACAGGATAAGTAATGTAATGTATGTACACAGTGACTGTACCAGCAGAATAGTGAGTGCAGCTCTGGAGTATAATACAGGATGTAACTCAGGATCAGTACAGGATAAGTAATGCAATGTATGTACACAGTGACTGTACCAGCAGAATAGTGAGTGCAGCTCTGGAGTATAATACAGGATAAGTAATGTAATGTATGTACACAGTGACTGTACCAGCAGAATAGTGAGCGCAGCTCTGGAGTATAATACAGGATAAGTAATGTAATGTATGTACACAGTGACTGTACCAGCAGAATAGTGAGTGCAGCTCTGGAGTATAATACAGGATAAGTAATGTAATGTATGTACACAGTGACTGTACCAGCAGAATAGTGAGCGCAGCTCTGGAGTATAATACAGGATGTAACTCAGGATCAGTACAGGATAAGTAATGTAATGTATGTACACAGTGACTGTACCAGCAGAATAGTGAGCGCAGCTCTGGAGTATAATACAGGATGTAACTCAGGATCAGTACAGGATAAGTAATGTAATGTATGTACACAGTGACTGCACCAGCAGAATAGTGAGCGCAGCTCTGGAGTATAATACAGGATGTAAGTGGTAGTAAGGATAAGTAATGTAATGTATGTACACAGTTACTGCACCAGCAGAATAGTGAGCGCAGCTCTGGAGTATAATACAGGATGTAACTCAGGTCAGTACAGGTAAGTAATGTAATGTATGTACACAGTGACTGCACCAGCAGAATAGTGAGCGCAGCTCTGGAGTATAATACAGGATGTAACTCAGGATCAGTACAGGATAAGTAATGTAATGTATGTACACAGTGACTGCACCAGCAGAATAGTGAGCGCAGCTCTGGAGTATAATACAGGATGTAACTCAGGATCAGTACAGGATAAGTAATGTAATGTATGTACACAGTGACTGTACCAGCAGAATAGTGAGTGCAGCTCTGGAGTAAATTGGTTAATCAGCTTCTTATGAACTGTGAGATTAGATTGTGACCTTGGGGGGCAGAGGATTACAGTCTGTGATTGTATATTTAATGGGAAATAACTAAACCAAGTGGATGAGGCCCCAGCAGGCCAGGGTTATGGCGGTATCTTCTCTGCTGCCGTCATGTTGTAAGTCCTGTGTGATTTCTGTAAGGACTGAGGATACTGAGGACCCACAGAGTCTCTGAATCATCTCTCTGCAGAGCGCTGGAAATTATAATTGGTGTATAAAACAAGCCGGTGACAGGTACATGAGATTATTTATACCCTCTATGTGCGGGAGGCTGGCAGCAGATTAATGTGCCATGCATGGAAACTGTGCCGCTCGATAGGGAAAATAACTGAAGAATTATTACAGAGAGCCAGGCTTCTTAAAGGGACTCATAACCTAAGAATGGTGCAGAGGAGGAGGTGCACGTACCATAAAGGCGGGCCAGGGGACACTCTTTTCACTTCAGGTGAAAAAGCCAAAATCAGACAACCTGGATGGGAAGGGAGTGAACAAGTCCAGAGGGGGCCCCTACTTGCTAAATCACAGCCCTGCTTAAAAGAGGTTTACTGTTAGGTGGCACTAGGTATTATATAGTGGCCTTCACTATGTATATTTAATGTCCTTATGGCCGCCTCAAAGTGTACAAAAGCAAGGATATAGCTACAGGACGTAGAGAGCTGACATCTGCACCTGGGCAGTAGTGCCTGAGGGCGTCCATAGGCCACATAACAGGACATTACTATTATAACAGCACATGATGGAGGGAAGGGTCTCTGACAGATTTTGCACCAGGATCCAGAAGTTTAAGCTATGCCTCTGTATGCGAGTATTTCCCCAATACCTGATAGTGGCAGCCATTACAGTGAGTACCACAGAAATCTAGGCTGACATAGTGCCATGTACATACTACTCTATGAATCCACTCCCCGCACTGCCTAAATAACTGTACTAGCAATAGCTCTTGTGTTATATTCCTGCAGCAGAGAGCTCTGGATGAACATTGCCTTAGTCTGCTTGCAGAAGTGCTGAAAAAATATTCATACTCTCATCAGTCCATTCTGGCATCTGCCGCACTGTCAGGGCTCTAGTGCTGGGCTCCCCTGTCTCCATAGGGCCAGTAGGGGTCTTCTGAGCCCCCAGTTGTTGCGGTCTCAGGCTGCCCCTCACTTTGGATGGGTGCCTTGCTCCCAGGTGCAGTTGTTTGTTTGTCTCCCTTTCACCTTTTGCTGGTTTCTGTGTTGCATAAGTCCGTGTTGTATATGTGATCTCTACCAAACAGAGGAAACGTCACAAATCCTGTCACTCTCCAGCTAAAAATAGCCTCCTGGAAGGACCAGTTACATGTTCATAAACTGGGAAGTATGTGAAATATGTCAGATTTCTTCATTATGAGTAAGAATGAAAGCAAATTCCAAACCAGTCTGACTGCGTGAACCATCGACAACCCCGTGAAGTGGAGAGGAGTCACTGACTGAAGAGCCTGGCACAGACACTGAGCTCTCACAGCAGAGGAGGAAATCCTCAGAACATTGTGCACAGGTCCTCGGGTGTCACCACCGGGGATGGTGGGACGATTAATAAGGATTCTAGTAACCACTGGTGCCTGACCAGTAAACAGAAGATCTGAGCCCACCCCCAAAATATTCAGCTTCAGATTTATTATAATGAAATCACTTGGACCGACATCTGGTTCTTACAGGCGATGGGAGAGATTTATCGAGTCCGGTGTTCCCCCAATGTCGGAGTAAGATGCACCTAATTTAGTAAGAGGCTCATCTACCCTCTATGTGCCAGAATCCCAAATGTACCCACCTAGGAGCTGGCATTACCTGAGCTAGAATTTACGTTGGTTTCTGGCGTAAATTATAGTAAATCTGCACCGTCCCTGACACGCTGACTATTCAGTTGTGCTGGACACAAGTGTCCCTTAAGTCGCAGAATATGCTGCAAAATGGCCGTGCATCAAAACGTACAACATTTAATATACGTTTTTTGCCAAGACCTAGTGTAATGTATAAAAAATTGCGAATCCGTCTAAAAAAAACAACAGATTTGTCAAAAATAATACAGACACAAATGGTTAAACTGCACATATCATAATTCGTCTTTATTGATGGATTCATGAGTGGGTATTTGTCAAAAAAGTGTCCTTTAGCCTCCGTTTTTGGCAGACCCTTTTTCTTCCCCCCTCCTCAAGTCTTCAGTCTTCATTCTGACCATGTACAGAGAAGAATGAAGAGGGAAAAAACGGAAAATGGACACAAACAAATTACTATCCGCAGGTAATCCGTTTGTGTCCGCCTTCCATAGACCTCCATGTTAAAAAATATTTTAAAAAATGGATGCGTTACTTTGATCTTTTGACGGATCACAGAAACTGATTCTGAAACTGAAGTGAACTCGGCCTGAGCTAAACTGACTGGACTCCAGGCTGATACACTGTAACGGAAGAGACGGCCGTGCTGGTGATGTGTAGATCACAGAGGATCGCCGCCGCCCCTCTACACGGATCAGTTATTATTATTATTATTATTACACATTCCTGAGGGATTAGAATATTATAAATCAATAATTTGATTTATCACTGATTATAACTATTTACTAAATGCAAATATTCTAATTAAATAACATTTTTGCCACAACCGATGATGACACAGCAGTACACAATGACGTCATCACGTTCACAAACCAATTACTAATTTTTGTTGGTTTTAGAAACTTTGACATGTACACTGTAACACACCCTCAGCTGTTAGAACGATTCATTGTAACACACCCTCATCTGCGAGAACTATACGTTATATCGCACCCTCAGTGGTGAGAGCTACACACTGTAACACACCCTCATCTGTGAGTACTATACGTTATATCACAGCCTCAGTGGTGAGAGCTACACACTGTAACACACCCTCATCTGCGAGTACTATACGTTATATCGCACCCTCAGTGGTGAGAGCTACACACTGTAACACACCCTCATCTGCGAGTACTATACGTTATATCACAGCCTCAGTGGTGAGAGCTACACACTGTAACACACCCTCATCTGCGAGAACTATACGTTATATCGCACCCTCAGTGGTGAGAGCTACACACTGTAACACACCCTCATCTGCGAGTACTATACGTTATATCACAGCCTCAGTGGTGAGAGCTACACACTGTAACACACCCTCATCTGTGAGTACTATACGTTATATCACAGCCTCAGTGGTGAGAGCTACACACTGTAACACACCCTCATCTGCGAGTACTATACGTTATATCACAGCCTCAGTGGTGAGAGCTACACACTGTAACACACCCTCATCTGCGAGTACTATACGTTATATCGCACCCTCAGTGGTGAGAGCTACACACTGTAACACACCCTCATCTGCGAGTACTATACGTTATATCGCACCCTCAGTGGTGAGAGCTACACACTGTAACACACCCTCATCTGCGAGTACTATACATTATTCACAGCCTCAGTGGTGAGAGCTACACACTGTAACACACCCTCATCTGCGAGTACTATACGTTATATCGCACCCTCAGTGGTGAGAGCTACACACTGTAACACACCCTCATCTGCGAGTACTATACGTTATATCGCACCCTCAGTGGTGAGAGCTACACACTGTAACACACCCTCATCTGTGAGAACTATACGTTATATCGCACCCTCAGTGGTGAGAGCTACACACTGTAACACACCCTCATCTGCGAGTACTATACGTTATATCACAGCCTCAGTGGTGAGAGCTACACACTGTAACACACCCTCATCTGTGAGTACTATACGTTATATCACAGCCTCAGTGGTGAGAGCTACACACTGTAACACACCCTCATCTGCGAGTACTATACGTTATATCACAGCCTCAGTGGTGAGAGCTACACACTGTAACACACCCTCATCTGCGAGTACTATACGTTATATCGCACCCTCAGTGGTGAGAGCTACACACTGTAACACACCCTCATCTGCGAGTACTATACGTTATATCGCACCCTCAGTGGTGAGAGCTACACACTGTAACACACCCTCATCTGCGAGTACTATACATTATTCACAGCCTCAGTGGTGAGAGCTACACACTGTAACACACCCTCATCTGCGAGTACTATACGTTATATCGCACCCTCAGTGGTGAGAGCTACACACTGTAACACACCCTCATCTGCGAGTACTATACGTTATATCGCACCCTCAGTGGTGAGAGCTACACACTGTAACACACCCTCATCTGTGAGAACTATACGTTATATCGCACCCTCAGTGGTGAGAGCTACACACTGTAACACACCCTCATCTGCGAGTACTATACGTTATATCGCACCCTCAGTGGTGAGAGCTACACACTGTAACACACCCTCATCTGCGAGTACTATACATTATTCACAGCCTCAGTGGTGAGAGCTACACACTGTAACACACTCTCATCTGCGAGAACTATACGTTATATCGCACCCTCAGTGGTGAGAGCTACACACTGTAACACACCCTCATCTGCGAGAACTATACGTTATATCGCACCCTCAGTGGTGAGAGCTACACACTGTAACACACCCTCATCTGTGAGAACTATACGTTATATCACAGCCTCAGTGGTGAGAGCTACACACTGTAACACACCCTCATCTGTGAGAACTATACGTTATATCACAGCCTCAGTGGTGAGAGCTACACACTGTAACACACCCTCATCTGCGAGAACTATACGTTATATCGCACCCTCAGTGGTGAGAGCTACACACTGTAACACACCCTCATCTGCGAGAACTATACGTTATATCACAGCCTCAGTGGTGAGAGCTACACACTGTAACACACCCTCATCTGTGAGTACTATACGTTATATCACAGCCTCAGTGGTGAGAGCTACACACTGTAACACACCCTCATCTGCGAGTACTATACGTTATATCACAGCCTCAGTGGTGAGAGCTACACACTGTAACACACCCTCATCTGTGAGTACTATACGTTATATCACAGCCTCAGTGGTGAGAGCTACACACTGTAACACACCCTCATCTGCGAGTACTATACGTTATATCACAGCCTCAGTGGTGAGAGCTACACACTGTAACACACCCTCATCTGCGAGTACTATACGTTATATCACAGCCTCAGTGGTGAGAGCTACACACTGTAACACACCCTCATCTGCGAGTACTATACGTTATATCGCACCCTCAGTGGTGAGAGCTACACACTGTAACACACCCTCATCTGCGAGTACTATACGTTATATCACAGCCTCAGTGGTGAGAGCTACACACTGTAACACACCCTCATCTGCGAGAACTATACGTTATATCGCACCCTCAGTGGTGAGAGCTACACACTGTAACACACCCTCATCTGCGAGTACTATACGTTATATCGCACCCTCCGCAAGCTGATACTGAAAGTGATAGCAAGCATGGCAACCAAGTATGTCACCCACCTCTCTAAGACCCCTGAATGGTTAATCGTACTAGCTAGTCTACTATAAATATGTATAACTAAGAGGACTGGCATTTAGGACTTGGGAAAGCTGGGTGACAGCACCAGGTAGCCGCAATATTGGCTGTCATTCAGCTTTCAGCTGAAGGAAACATCCTGAGGGACTAGTGTTGGGGTTCCCTATACTGTTTGGGAACCATTAATGGGGCCATTATATTGAGGGAGGGGGGAGTGATGGGGGATAATATCCTGGGGGTTATCTCAGATAACATTTTTTGTTAATTAGGCCGGGGCAGGTGAAAAAACCCCCAAAACGTACTCTTCTGTGCCCAGTGTCTCCCGGCGCGTTTCGGTCCTGCAGCTCTGTTGTTTTCTTCTCAGTGAACGTGACTACCTGTGCCAGTGAGGACTTCCAGCAAAAGAAAACAGCGGAGCTGCAGGACCGGACCCTGCTGGGAAGACACCGGAGCACAGGGGACAGGTGAGTAAGTTTTTTTTTTGGGGGGGGGGGGTTGTTTTTTCACCTCCCCGGACTAATATTAATAATAAAAAAAAATTATGCTCGACAACCTCTTTAAAGTGTGGCGCATTAGGGGGTGTATTAAAGGGGTTGTCCAGGCTTAATTTTTTATGGTTTATCCTCAGGATAAGCCATAGATACCTGATCTGTAGGGGGCTGACCCCGGACCGATCAGCTGTATGGAGCCACTTCTGATGCCTGTACTGTACACAATACAGGGCCGGAAGCAGAAAGTTCTGTCCACTGTATATTAGCCGGGCACCTTCACTGTATCTCAGCACTTATTGAAGTGAGTAGGAGCTGAGCTGCAGTGAAGGTGCCGGGCTGCTATACAGCGGATGGAGCTTTCTGCTTCCGGCCCTGTGTTGTGTACAGAACGGGCTCCGGAAGTGGCTCCGAACAGCTGATGGGGCCGTGTGTCAGCCCCCTACTGATCAGGTATTTATGGCCTATCCTGAGGATAGGCCATAAAAAGATTAACCCTGGACAACCCCTTTAATATGCCCCACACAGTTTAATGTCCCCCCCATAGGATGTCAGCCTCCATCACTGTCCCCACACAATATAAGGGTTGCTCCAATTCCTGGACAACCTCTTTAAAGGATTTATCCATCTTTCTAATATTGATTTTCCTTAGTAAAGGCCATCAATATTACATCTGCGGGGGTCCGACAGCCAGGACCTCTGCAGATCAGCTACTCCAGGACAGTGCGGTTACAGGTAATGGTAACAATTCTAGGAGCCACGCTGTTCACTTGCCATACAGAGTGTAGCTTAGTTTAGTTTAGCTGTAGTTTAGGTAGTGCAGCGGTGCACATCGTACAGCGGCTGAGCAGCATGGCTCCCGACATGTTATTTCCTTTAGCCGCCCTGTCTTAGTACAGCTGATCTGCGGTGGGCCCCTAAAAACAATTCCACTCATGGGCCCTAGACATCCCAGTCCGACACTAAGTAGAGAGTGTGTAGAGCGGTCTATCTCCTAACTGCATGTATCTGTGTGTGTTATGTGATGATTTATTGCAGTCTGGAGTGTAGTTGTCTCTGAAATCTGCTGGGGTTGTAGTAATAACCAGTAAATATAGAACAAGGACCTTTAAGAGAGCAGCGCATCTATCCCATAATGTACCATCAGTGTCTGGCAGGACAGCGCTGGGGACCGTCACGCGGCTGCCGCTCTGACTACAACTTCTAGTTCTTACTGTGATTATAAAACATCATTACAATTTAATTCGAGCAATTACATGAGGAGCGGCTGTAAATGTTCTCAGAGTCACCGAAATATCACACCAGCCGCTAGTCTGCTGTGCGGGGGAATACAATCTATTACTATCTGTTATCAGCCATGTCAGGAGAGGAGAGGCCGACTGTAGGACAGGGGAATACAATCTATTACTATCTGTTATCAGCCAAGTCAGGAGAGGAGAGGCCGACTGTAGGACAGGGGAATACAATCTATTACTATCTGTTATCAGCCATGTCAGGAGAGGAGAGGCCGACTGTAGGACAGGGGAATACAATCTATTACTATCTGTTATCAGCCATGTCAGGAGAGGCCGACTGTAGGACAGGGGAATACAATCTATTACTATCTGTTATCAGCCATGTCAGGAGAGGAGAGGCCGACTGTAGGACAGGGGAATACAATCTATTACTATCTGTTATCAGTCATGTCAGGAGAGGAGAGGCCGACTGTAGGACAGGGGAATACAATCTATTACTATCTGTTATCAGCCATGTCAGGAGAGGAGAGGCCGACTGTAGGACAGGGGAATACAATCTATTACTATCTGTTATCAGCCACGTCAGGAGAGGAGAGGCCGACTGTAGGACAGGGGAATACAATCTATTACTATCTGTTATCAGCCATGTCAGGAGAGGAGAGGCCGACTGTAGGACAGGGGAATACAATCTATTACTATCTGTTATCAGCCATGTCAGGAGGGGAGAGGCCGACTGTAGGACAGGGGAATACAATCTATTACTATCTGTTATCAGCCATGTCAGGAGAGGAGAGGCCGACTGTAGGACAGGGGAATACAATCTATTACTATCTGTTATCAGCCATGTCAGGAGGGGAGAGGCCGACTGTAGGACAGGGGAATACAATCTATTACTATCTGTTATCAGCCATGTCAGGAGGGGAGAGGCCGACTGTAGGACAGGGGAATACAATCTATTACTATCTGTTATCAGCAATGTCAGGAGAGGAGAGGCTGACTGTAGGACAGGGGAATACAATCTATTACTATCTGTTATCAGCCATGTCAGGAGAGGAGAGGCCGACTGTAGGACAGGGGAATACAATCTATTACTATCTGTTATCAGCCATGTCAGGAGAGGAGAGGCCGACTGTAGGACAGGGGAATACAATCTATTACTATCTGTTATCAGCCATGTCAGGAGAGGAGAGGCCGACTGTAGGACAGGGGACTACAATCTATTACTATCTGTTATCAGCCATGTCAGGAGAGGAGAGGCCGACTGTAGGACAGGGGAATACAATCTATTACTATCTGTTATCAGCCATGTCAGGAGAGGAGAGGCCGACTGTAGGACAGGGGAATACAATCTATTACTATCTGTTATCAGCCACGTCAGGAGGGGAGAGGCCGACTGTAGGACAGGGGAATACAATCTATTACTATCTGTTATCAGCCACGTCAGGAGGGGAGAGGCCGACTGTAGGACAGGGGAATACAATCTATTACTATCTGTTATCAGCCAAGTCAGGAGAGGAGAGGCCGACTGTAGGACAGGGGAATACAATCTATTACTATCTGTTATCAGCCATGTCAGGAGAGGAGAGGCCGACTGTAGGACAGGGGAATACAATCTATTACTATCTGTTATCAGCCATGTCAGGAGAGGAGAGGCCGACTGTAGGACAGGGGAATACAATCTATTACTATCTGTTATCAGCCATGTCAGGAGAGGAGAGGCCGACTGTAGGACAGGGGACTACAATCTATTACTATCTGTTATCAGCCATGTCAGGAGAGGAGAGGCCGACTGTAGGACAGGGGAATACAATCTATTACTATCTGTTATCAGCCATGTCAGGAGAGGAGAGGCCGACTGTAGGACAGGGAATACAATCTATTACTATCTGTTATCAGCCACGTCAGGAGAGGAGAGGCCGACTGTAGGACAGGTGACTACAATCTATTACTATCTGTTATCAGCAATGTCAGGAGAGGAGAGGCCGACTGTAGGACAGGGGACTACAATCTATTACTATCTGTTATCAGCCATGTCAGGAGAGGAGAGGCCGACTGTAGGACAGGGGAATACAATCTATTACTATCTGTTATCAGCCACGTCAGGAGAGGAGAGGCCGACTGTAGGACAGGGGAATACAATCTATTACTATCTGTTATCAGCCACGTCAGGAGAGGAGAGGCCGACTGTAGGACAGGGGAATACAATCTATTACTATCTGTTATCAGCCACGTCAGGAGGGGAGAGGCCGACTGTAGGACAGGGGAATACAATCTATTACTATCTGTTATCAGCCACGTCAGGAGGGGAGAGGCCGACTGTAGGACAGGGGAATACAATCTATTACTATCTGTTATCAGCCATGTCAGGAGAGGAGAGGCCGACTGTAGGACAGGGGAATACAATCTATTACTATCTGTTATCAGCCATGTCAGGAGGGGAGAGGCCGACTGTAGGACAGGGGAATACAATCTATTACTATCTGTTATCAGCCATGTCAGGAGGGGAGAGGCCGACTGTAGGACAGGGGAATACAATCTATTACTATCTGTTATCAGTCATGTCAGGAGGGAGGCCGACTGTAGGACAGGGGAATACAATCTATTACTATCTGTTATCAGCCACGTCAGGAGGGGAGAGGCCGACTGTAGGACAGGGGAATACAATCTATTACTATCTGTTATCAGCCGTGTCAGGAGGGGAGAGGCCGACTGTAGGACAGGGGAATACAATCTATTACTATCTGTTATCAGCCATGTCAGGAGGGGAGAGGCCGACTGTAGGACAGGGGAATACAATCTATTACTATCTGTTATCAGCCACGTCAGGAGGGGAGAGGCCGACTGTAGGACAGGGGAATACAATCTATTACTATCTGTTATCTGCCATGTCAGGAGGGGAGAGGCCGACTGTAGGACAGGGGAATACAATCTATTACTATCTGTTATCAGCCACGTCAGGAGGGGAGAGGCCGACTGTAGGACAGGGGAATACAATCTATTACTATCTGTTATCAGCCATGTCAGGAGGGGAGAGGCCGACTGTAGGACAGGGGAATACAATCTATTACTATCTGTTATCAGCCATGTCAGGAGGGGAGAGGCCGACTGTAGGACAGGGGAATACAATCTATTACTATCTGTTATCAGCCATGTCAGGAGGGGAGAGGCCGACTGTAGGACAGGGGAATACAATCTATTACTATCTGTTATCAGCCATGTCAGGAGGGGAGAGGCCGACTGTAGGACAGGGGAATACAATCTATTACTATCTGTTATCAGCCACGTCAGGAGAGGAGAGGCCGACTGTAGGACAGGGGAATACAATCTATTACTATCTGTTATCAGCCATGTCAGGAGAGGAGAGGCCGACTGTAGGACAGGGGAATACAATCTATTACTATCTGTTATCAGCCATGTCAGGAGAGGAGAGGCCGACTGTAGGACAGGGGAATACAATCTATTACTATCTGTTATCAGCCATGTCAGGAGGGGAGAGGCCGACTGTAGGACATGGGAATACAATCTATTACTATCTGTTATCAGCCATGTCAGGAGGGGAGAGGCCGACTGTAGGACAGGGGAATACAATCTATTACTATCTGTTATCAGCCACGTCAGGAGAGGAGAGGCCGATTGTAGGACAGGGGAATACAATCTATTACTATCTGTTATCAGCCACGTCAGGAGAGGAGAGGCCGACTGTAGGACAGGGGACTACAATCTATTACTATCTGTTATCAGCCACGTCAGGAGGGGAGAGGCGGACTGTAGGACAGGGGAATACAATCTATTACTATCTGTTATCAGCCACGTCAGGAGGGGAGAGGCCGACTGTAGGACAGGGGAATACAATCTATTACTATCTGTTATCAGCCATGTCAGGAGGGGAGAGGCCGACTGTAGGACAGGGGAATACAATCTATTACTATCTGTTATCAGCCATGTCAGGAGGGGAGAGGCCGACTGTAGGACAGGGGAATACAATCTATTACTATCTGTTATCAGCCATGTCAGGAGGGGAGAGGCCGACTGTAGGACAGGGGAATACAATCTATTACTATCTGTTATCAGCCATGTCAGGAGAGGAGAGGCCGACTGTAGGACAGGGGAATACAATCTATTACTATCTGTTATCAGTCGTGTCAGGAGGAGAGAGGCCGACTGTAGGACAGGGGAATACAATCTATTACTATCTGTTATCAGCCATGTCAGGAGGGGAGAGGCCGACTGTAGGACAGGGGAATACAATCTATTACTATCTGTTATCAGCCACGTCAGGAGAGGAGAGGCCGACTGTAGGACAGGGGAATACAATCTATTACTATCTGTTATCAGCCACGTCAGGAGAGGAGAGGCCGACTGTAGGACAGGGGAATACAATCTATTACTATCTGTTATCAGCCATGTCAGGAGGGGAGAGGCCGACTGTAGGACAGGGGAATATACACTTGGGGGTTTCTCTCGTGCACTTGCAGGCGTTCCAGTTATACCAGGTGACCTAGGCTGCGCCTCCTACAATAACATTTCTGCCTGATCCTGCAGGCAGGTATAGGGCTTTATTGCTTTGTTTACTGGCAGTGCTGTTTTTTTTGGATCTAATGTCTGTGAAAAATGGCCATGTTGGTCCATCAAAGGACATATTCACATGATATTGATTTTTCGACCAGCTATGACCCGGCTATTTTAAAACCCATGAACGTCTATGGTTTTGTTCACACGGCTGTCTTTATATCAGTCAAAACGGACAAAGATAAAGCATGGCGTTTTTTTTTTTTGACAACTGTGAAAAATAGTCTGTCAAAAAAACAGACATGTGAAGATATTCAAAGTTTTAAAAAAGGGCCGTGTGAATAAGGCCTAAGTTTCTTTCCCTTCCTGTCACTGGTCCTATCCAAGAACACTACAGTCAAACTCCTTCATCCAGAAGTGACTGACAACAGAAAGCAACAGAGCAGAAATAAGACTAGAGCAGGAACGAGCAACACGCAGCATAAGATTAGTAATAATATGTCATTTCTTAAAGTCAGCAAATGGAATAAACCACAGCTGTAAGTGAGCGGCAGCGCTGGCAGGGCATTCACAGCGCTCAGCATGGCGGCACTGAGGGGGCAGGAGGCGCTTTGTTTCTGAGGATCGGAATAATAGCGGTTGCATTTCTGAGGCTTTTTGTGCTGGCTGTGTTTATTCAGATACTTCGAATTTGGGTCGCAGTGACGGCAGCGGATGTACTTGTGCTTTTCTGAGCATGGGAGATGACGGAGAAGAATTCTCCTCCTGCTACTTATCAATCAAGAGCCGCATTAGGAGTGTGCACAGACATCGGATTGAGTGTCTGTCCTGATGGCACGCACATTATACCTGCTGCTGGTGTAGTCACTAATATCTATAGGCATCTGGTCAGATACAGAGATCTGCACAGACTCCAATGCCCCTCCATAGACACGTGGCTTGGCCGAGGGTGCATGTGCCATCAATAGAGAAAGGGGAGTAAGATGCTGCCAAACAACTCTATTGGCAGGTCTATTCAGTGAGAACAAAATGATTGGCATGAAAAATTCAACATGGCCAAATCTTCTATCCTCAATGTCATCTGCCAGATAAGTTGGCACAGCCCTGTACATATCACATTCTGCCGGTCTCGCCAAACTCGGCAGGTCCAGTTGCCTTTACTCTTATTGGTATTAGCACCTTAAATCTGCACGTTGGACTCTAATGATTTACTGTCTGCTGAGCTGCTGTATCTAAGCCTATCATATGTGATACTGTCTGCTGGGCCACAGGCTGTTATTCAGAGATCCCTTGATAGAGTCAAATCTATGATGGATCTGAGAATACGGACACTACTCATTTAGTCCATCGGTCATGTAAATGTAGCTTAGACCTATTCTGCTGATCTGCTGTATCTAAGTCTGTTATGTACAATGCTGTCTGCTAAACTGTGTATCTAATCCTATCAAGTGTGATACAGTCTGCTTGGCTGTGTATCTAATCTAACGTGTCAGACTTTGTGCTGCTCCTTCCCCCCCCCCCCCCTGTTATGTGTTTTGATACAGCCTGCACTTGTTGCAGCACCCCCAACATGGGGCAGATTATAAATTATATATAGTATCTATATATATATATATTATATTTTGTAGACAGTATTATTATGATAGTAGTGCTCTTCCGTGGTTGCTACTCCCCTCTCAGGTATATATATTTTGTCGTATTTTGCTAGTACTGCCCCTTCCAGTGGTCGTACCCCATCATGCAGTGGTATATATATATATATATATTTTTTTTTTTCACTTGTAGACAGTATTATTATGATAGTAGTGCGCTCTTCCAGTAATGGTTTGCAGTACTACCCCCATCATGCAGTGGTATATATATATATATATATATATATATATATATATATATATATATATACACACTTGTAGACAGTATTATTATGATAGTAGTGCACTCTTCCAGTACCCCCCCGGATCCGCGTTTGCAGTACTACCCCCATCATGCAGGTGGTATATATATATATATATATATATATATATATATATATATATATATAGTGTAGTATTTTTACACACTTGTAGACAGTATTATTATGATAGTAGTGCACTCTTCCAGTAATGGTTTCCAGCACTACACCCCCCATCATGCAGAGGTATATATATATATATATCACTTGTAGACAGTACTATTATGATAGTAGTGCACTCTTCCAGTAATGGTTTGCAGTACTACCCCCCATCATGCAGAGGTATATATATATACACTTGTAGACAGTATTATTATGATAGTAGTGCGCTCTTTCAGTAATAGTTTGCAGTACTACCCCCATCATGCAGAGGTATATATATATACACTTGTAGACAGTATTATTATGATAGTAGTGCGCTCTTCCAGTAATGGTTTGCAGTACTACCCCCATCATGCAGAGGTATATATATATATATTTGTAGACAGTATTATTATGATAGTAGTGCGCTCTTCCAGTAATGGTTTGCAGTACCCCCGGGACTACCCCCATCATGCAGAGGGGTATATATATATATTTGTAGACAGTATTATTGTAGTGTGCGCCCTCCGTGGTTTTTGTCCCCCCCTCATGCAGGGTATATATATATATATTTGTAGACAGTATTATTATGATAGTAGTGCACTCTTCCAGTAATGGTTTGCAGTACTACCCCCCATCATGCAGAGGTATATATATATATATATGTTTTTTGTGATATATATATACACTTGTAGACAGTATTATTATGATAGTAGTGCGCTCTTCCAGTAATGATTTGCCGCTGTCAGTGTGTGGCTGATGTGTCACTATTCTTGGTAGCCAGTGTGAGGAAGTTGCTCTCATGTCCCTGGTAAGTGGAGGAGGTTGTGGTTTCTCACTATGATAATCCGTGTGTCACACAGACACCCACACCAGCAGCGCTGCCACCATGTGCAAGGAAATGAGAGCATCCTGTTCATGAGCAAGACTCACACCTGATACATCCTGCAGATTTCAGGGTTTATGTAGTCACCTCAAGAGACTGCACTAGTGTAAGAAGTGATCCAAGCACATCCAATGATCAGTACATTGTATGGAGTATTAAATTATCTTGAAGTACAATTTATCCCGCAAAAAATAAGCCCTGATACAGCTCTGTGATCACAGGGATCAACCCTTCAGATGGCTCGGTCAAATGTGACCGAGGTATTTAAGGAGCAGTGATGTGGGGGCACTGCCGTATTGAAGACGATCACTGTACTCCAGGATGAGGTCCTAAGGCGGTGAGCTATCTCCATGACTGCCAGTAGCCTATTGAAGACCATCAGGCCTGTCTTCCTTATACTATATAACAGGCTGCAGCAGACAAAAGGATAACCCTATGTATGTCAAATTCCCCCCAGAACACATAAAAATAATGACATTATAATAACACATTACATGTAGGTATCGCAACGTCCAACAATGCGCAAACTAAAAACATCTAAAAATATTTATATATATATATAACAAAACCCAATCCCCAAAATGGTATAAATAAAAAAGTACCACTGGACCCACATAAAAAAGATGCCATAAACAGCTCCACACATGTAAATATGCCAAATGTATAGGTGTCATATACGGGGCTTCAAAAGAAAATCTGAGAGTTCCAGCCTCCCATTGTATGAAATATTAAATTATGAAGTACAATTTGACCCGCAAAAAATAAGCCTTGTGAATGTTTGGGGTAATATAATGTTTAGGGGGAGAGCCCATGCAGTGTGTTACATTTGTAGATTGTATGTCTCCACATCAGAGTTACACAGGCTGCTGATACAATGCTTTACTTCCTGCGTTAATCGGATGTGGCGGAGATCTGCGGTGCCGGCAGGGGTGTGTGAGGGTCAGGAAGTAACTTATTACTAAGATGCACTATATGGGGGACGTGCTGTGGTAGAGCAGATAAAATCTGATTATCAGCTAGAATCGCTCTTACATGACACATGCGTCAGCAGCAGAGTCATCCACCATAGAACAACCCGGATGTCGCTATGTATACAGCAATGGAGGCGATACGAAAAAAAAAAATATGCACCTATAAACACGTAGCACTGAAATATTTGTTTTTGCAAAGTTAGACAAGTTTCTAAATTGTTTTCATTAAAAATTTCCAATAATTGTGCTCTTGTGTAGTCAGTATAACTCCTTCACCTAGCGGACTGTCCTGCTAAATATGTCATAGGTCCACAGAGAGCTCCTTCTGGCTGTGTTTCAGCTCTCTCTGTTCTCCCTCTCTTTGTGTTGGTAATACACATTAAATTAATGCTGACTGAAGTCGCCGACTAATCGGATTTCCCCCATCTTCTGCCAATAAAGGATTGCGTTGATGGATTTACACAGATCAACAACCTGGCAGTGGTTTATTTCCCCTCCCCATTCAGAATACATGCATATTTGGCCAAACATATGTATGGGTGGTATAAAAGGAACAGCTGTCAGATGAATACGTGTGTTCATAACATGTAAAGCTATCCTTAGTATTACACAGGGAGTGGGAGGAGGAGTGTGGACAAGGGGGAAGCATCCAAGTTATCAGGAAGAGCAGATCACACAGACTGTAGAAAAAGATTACAGGACACACAAGGCAGTCTGCAAGGGTAGAAAGAAAGCAGAGCACTCAAGGCAGACTCTGCAGAAAAGGACGGGGGAATCACTCCTCAGCATCAGGGTCGGTCAGCACAAAGGAGAGGAGATCCCTCATGGGTTTCAGAAGGAGAAATCAGCCTGGGAATGAAGCAGTGTTAATAAAGGTGAACAAGCATTGTGATCATCGGTTTATATCAATTAGGAGAGTATGATAAGTAGCTGCGACACCCCAAGTTAGACCATATGCAAATACAAATGGAAATCCTATGATCTCTCCAGATCTCAGCAATAATGATCAGATCCAATCCCAGTGACCTCTAGGAGAACGTAACAACCCTACAGTTCTGTAATCCTAGGACCCTGGCAGTGTTGAACTGAGACTTGCAACAACCCCTAGGAAATAGACATTATAATGGTCCAGCAAAGGCACATATATTTTATGGGTACTAAGGTCTGTTTCCTAGGGGGTTATTGAAGGCTGAGCCCCCAGAATCTCTTTTTGCTGGTGCACCCACCGTCCAACAACCCCTAGGAAATAAACCATGCTACCCTAGAGCAGAACTTGACAAGGGGCCAATCTGTTATAGCCACAATCAGCAGCAATCAAATTTAGGAAATGGCTATAACCTTGCCCTCTTGTGTGCATAGTCACTCTCTACCCCTCACCTCTGAGCCATGGTCCTTCCACTACTGGTTCCCATCGCAGGTGCTACACCAGTAGTCACCTCCAAATCTATGGTGGTTCCCATTTGGCAGCACTAGCTTGATCTCAATAACCAGAGATGACCTCTACCATGGTGTTTGGAGCTGGCTGTACACTTTTTTTTAGATACACTGATGTTTTCGGTGTTATTGCCATCGATTTGAGGACAACACAATAATGGAGGTGTCATTGCGGTGTGAGCCGCAGCCGATGACAATGAGGTGTTCGCACCAACATCACCGCCATGACTCTTCCTAGCCAACCACGTAATGTGACGACAGTTCTGCTATTCTTCATTTCCCTTATCTCTGCCGCTGTATTGAATGGAGCCGGGAGATTTTTACTCTGCGGACTAGGCGCACAATCATCCGTGCAGGACCATTAAACAATTACTTGCTGCAGATTGGAGCTTGTGTGACTCATCCGATCAATAGGCCGTCTCTACATCAAGGGGCCCAAGCTCAGATCTGAAGACCAGCCATGGAGCTCTGGAAATCGTTCCATCGTGACAGCAGGAAATTCACAGAATTAATTGATTTTCGAAGATTGGTGCGGTGTTATTAACCATTCATCCTCCATAAAAATACACTGACTTATATTCTCAAAAAGGCCATTTCAGGTTAGATGTGTGTCTTGGCATTTGGTGCAGTATTGGAGATCGGGGTAGGAATCCCCTCCACCAATGCCATAGTGTTTTATGATAAGTGTTCAGTATGTAACATGGTATCTCTTGAAATATTTATGCAGCAGTTAAAGACGTCTCTTGCGTCATTGAGTGATGGACGCCCAAGGCCTCGGCCTGAGGTTCATTATTCATTCATCTAGTGTCTGCATTGTGTTCAGCATGTCCTCGGCAGCACGTAACTCTGCCGCATTGATGTCCTCAGTGTCACGCTCTCTCCGGTGTGAATGAAAATAACAACACACGGGTGATGTCACGATGGGATTATCGCCTTCTTGGCAGATTTTTACAAGATATGGCCACACTTAATTGGATGAATCATTGCAAGCAGAACCTGTGCCCCCGAGCTCAGAGGAGACTCATGACTGAACTACAGATTCAGCGAAGATATCCTCTATAATACATGATAAATCTGCAAATGGTAAGGTCCTCTGTGCTGATGGTGTGCGGATGGATTATAGGGGGTCAAACCTTTCACCACCAGACTATCCCATCATGCACCGCGTGAAAAAACAACTTCAGACATTAGATTTTAGTGACTAGTTTCCAATGAATTTGGTTCCCCAGAGGGGGAACTCCTGGGTCTCAGTGCAAGGTCTTAGCCCCCTAACAATCACACATTTTTGACAGTGCTGGTCTTGGTCTCCTCATATTTGGGTTCCTGCAGGTACCAGATGTGACTATGGAGCCAAGTAGACAAGGTTCATCATTGGATTTTGGCACATTTAATCTAAAGATGCGCCACTTCTACGCTAGTTTTATGGAATAGTTTGGCAAATACCCTTTATTATATCTCACCCTCAACTGAACATGTGTTTATGTCCTGCACCCATGCCACAGGTCATGAACATTTTCCATTCTGGCATGTAAAGGCAGTCATACAAGTTAGCTGTTGGTCAATAGTTATCCCCCCAGACACCTCCATGCATATGCACCCTTGGCTTATCTTCTATGGGAACAAAGGATCAGACATGTTGGAAGCAAGCCCCATTCATCTTTCTCAAAACATCTGTTGTCGATGAGGGTCAAGACATTCCCATTCATATTAAAATACATACGCTTAAAGGGATTTTCCAGGCAAATGACCTATCCCTAGGTTTGTCAGGGGTCCTGGGTGTCAGACCACTGCCTATCTGGTATTGATGACTTAAGGTAGGCCATCAATATCTGCGTCCAGAAAACCCATTTAATGTGTATGTACACTTAGAGAAGACTGAATGACAATCCCTGTTGGGCCTTATTGGTTTCCACCATCATTTTTGGAAACAGAAAACAACTAGATGATAGCCAACAGCTTTTCCTCCAGAATCTCCCATATACATGCACTCTCAGCCTTATACGTGTTCTCAATGGTGAGAGCTAACAGCTGCCTTCAGATTCCTGTGTCACCCCTCCAGACTCCTCTGTTATACCTCCAGACTATTTTGTCCTCTCCAGACCCCTATGTCCTCCATCCAGACTCCTCTGTTCCTCTTCTAGGCCCCTCTGTACTCCTTCCAGACTTTTCTATCACTCCTCCAGACCATTCGGTCCTCCAACCAAACTTCTCTAATACCCCTCCAGACTCCTCTGTTCCTCCTCTAGGCCCCTCTGTCCTTCTTCTAGACTTTTCTGTCACCTCCACACTTTTCTGCCATGGTGAAATCCAAGAGCCCGATATGACTTTCCTTTGACTGCTGCCCTTTGGGGAAAAATCAGGACCTCTCCTCCATACACATGACATGGTCGACTGGTGCTGCAGAAATCGGGGTTTTGGCCAGCGTTCATGTAATGGTTACCACCAGCTTTAGAAACAGCTGGATAGATTTTTGACCAACTTCACCAGAGAAGACAACTGACTTGTGATTTCTATTTTGTGGCCATGTCTGGAGTTTTCTTCCACCATATCTGGAGCTCAGAGTTTGGTCACCAGCTCACTGGTAATACAAGTTCACAAGTCATCGCCTAGGAGGGGAGGAAACCCAAAGCCATAGGAAGGAAGTGCAGGGGAGTCAGGAGGACAGAGACGCTTTAGCTGCTGAGTGACGAAATGGAAGAGACCTGAGCGTGGAGCACATCCTGACCTGAAGGTACACTGTGCTCCACCGCAACGGCTGCTACTTCCGTTCATCCCCTGGTGACAAGCGGCTGAACTGCAGGAGAGACACCTGTCAGTCATTTCCTGCATGGTGTAAGCTGTGATATCATTTCAGGAGGAAGACAACAAATTTACTTGAAGACGCAGAGTGGAAAAAACAACCTCACCAAGGGGTTTCCCTCTTCCCTTGCAGTTTCAGTTTTTGTCATGGCGGTTGAGGTGCAAAAATGTAAATCTCCCTACAGAATACGTGACAAAGTCTGCAGTACCAGATACTGCGGAGTCGCTACAAACTTTGGGTTTGGGCCCAGACCCCTGCGTTGTGGATTTCTGCATCCCTAAGATCTTATTATGGGGTCCTGAGCATCTTTCCAAAGGTGACCACTGTAAACATGAATTATCGTCTTACTATTTGCCTAGCTACATTGTCACGTCCGGATGATGTGATGGAAGCATTTCACACCTCGCTGCATTAGCTGCTTGTAAAGTGGCAAGGTGCATGAGGAAATGAAGTGGCAGGGAAAGGGTTACGTGTATATCCGGCCTCCTCAGTGTCACAGATGGGGATTATACGTCAGTAGGCTTCTATGACTCAGGGTCTCCCTCCTGGGGGGATGAGAGGAGAGACTGCTGCACTGTACGTCTCCATAATCAATAGCGACTTACTGAATGGCCTCTGGGAACGCAGGGTGAGTGACACCTGTGGACGCCATGAGGAAGGGGCTAACAGGTATGCTGGAACTGTAATAACATAGTATGAGATTACATTTAGGCCTCTGTAACCTGCGGCTCTCCAGCATCTACCTGTGCTTTATGATATTACAGCTACTATAAATGGGTTTCACTTGTAAATAATGCAACAGGATCAAAAACTGAGTGTTTCCCCAAGGTGGTTTTATCTGTACCTGACTGCACCGTGTGAACACAACCTGATGGTGCTGGTGCTAAAGGAAGAGATGGCAACTCAGCAAGCTCAACTCAAGCCAGGGACTGCCTGTAATAGTGACCTGTACACAAACACAACACGACTGCTGAAGCAGGGACTGCCTGTAATAGTGACCAGTACACAATCAGCACACGACTGCTGAATCAGGGACTGCCTGTAATAGTGACCTGTACACAAACAGCACACGACTGCTGAAGCGGGGACTGCCTGTAATAGTGACCTGTACACAAACACAACACGACTGCTGAAGCAGGGACTGCCTGTAATAGTGACCTGTACACAAACACAACACGACTGCTGAATCAGGGACTGCCCGTAATAGTGACCTGTACACAAACACAACACGACTGCTGAATCAGGGACTGCCTGTAATAGTGACCTGTACACAAACACAACACGACTGCTGAATCAGGGACTGCCTGTAATAGTGACCTGTACACAAACACAACACGACTGCTGAATCAGGGACTGCCTGTAATAGTGACCTGTACACAAACACAACACGACTGCTGAATCAGGGACTGCCTGTAATAGTGACCTGTACACAAACACAACACGACTGCTGAATCAGGGACTGCCTGTAATAGTGCCACGCGGCCGAATAGTGACCTGTACACAAACACAACACGACTGCTGAATCAGGGACTGCCTGTAATAGTGACCTGTACACAAACACAACACGACTGCTGAAGCAAGTACTGCCTGTAATAGTGACCTGTACACAAACAGCACACGACTGCTGAATCAGGGACTGCCTGTAATAGTGACCTGTACACAAACACAACACGACTGCTGTAGCAGGGACTGCCTGTAATAGTGACCTGTACACAAACACAACACGACTGCTGAATCAGGGACTGCCTGTAATAGTGACCTGTACACAAACAAAACACGACTGCTGAAGCAGGGACTGCCTGTAATAGTGACCTGTACACAAACACAACACGACTACTGAATCAGGGACTGCCTGTAATAGTGACCTGTACACAAACACAACACGACTGCTGAAGCAAGTACTGCCTGTAATAGTGACCTGTACACAAACACAACACGACTGCTGAATCAGGGACTGCCTGTAATAGTGACCTGTACACAAACACAACACGACTGCTGAATCAGGGACTGCCTGTAATAGTGACCTGTACACAAACACAACACGACTGCTGAATCAGGGACTGCCTGTAATAGTGACCTGTACACAAACACAACACGACTGCTGAATCAGGGACTGCCTGTAATAGTGACCTGTACACAAACACAACACGACTGCTGAAGCAGGGACTGCCTGTAATAGTGACCTGTACACAAACAGAACACGACTGCTGAATCAGGGACTGCCTGTAATAGTGACCTGTACACAAACACAACACGACTGCTGAAGCAAGTACTGCCTGTAATAGTGACCTGTACACAAACAGCACACGACTGCTGAATCAGGGACTGCCTGTAATAGTGACCTGTACACAAACAGCACACGACTGCTGAATCAGGGACTGCCCGCAATAGTGACCTGTACACAAACACAACACGACTGCTGAAGCAGGGACTGCCTGTAATAGTGACCTGTACACAAACACAACACGACTGCTGAAGCAGGGACTGCCTGTAATAGTGACCTGTACACAATCAGCACACGACTGCTGAAGCAGGGACTGCCTGTAATAGTGACCTGTACACAATCAGCACACGACTGCTGAAGCGGGGACTGCCTGTAATAGTGACCTGTACACAAACACAACACGACTGCTGAATCAGGGACTGCCTGTAATAGTGACCTGTACACAAACACAACACGACTGCTGAAGCAAGTACTGCCTGTAATAGTGACCTGTACACAAACAGCACACGACTGCTGAATCAGGGACTGCCTGAAATAGTGACCTGTACACAAACAGAACACGACTGCTGAATCAGGGACTGCCTGTAATAGTGACCTGTACACAAACACAACACGACTGCTGAATCAGGGACTGCCTGTAATAGTGACCTGTACACAAACACAACACGACTGCTGTAGCAGGGACTGCCCGTAATAGTAACCTGTACACAAATACAACACGACTGCTGAATCAGGGACTGCCCGTAATAGTGACCTGTACACAAACACAACACGACTGCTGAATCAGGGACTGCCTGTAATAGTGACCTGTACACAAACACAACACGACTGCTGAAGCAGGGACTGCCTGTAATAGTGACCTGTACACAAACAGCACACGACTGCTGAATCAGGGACTGCCTGTAATAGTGACCTGTACACAAACAGCACACGACTGCTGAATCAGGGACTGCCCGCAATAGTGACCTGTACACAAACACAACACGACTGCTGAAGCAGGGACTGCCTGTAATAGTGACCTGTACACAAACAGCACACGACTGCTGAAGCAGGGACTGCCTGTAATAGTGACCTGTACACAAACAGAACACGACTGCTGAAGCAGGGACTGCCTGTAATAGTGACCTGTACACAAACAGAACACGACTGCTGAAGCGGGGACTGCCTGTAATAGTGACCTGTACACAAACACAACACGACTGCTGAAGCAGGGACTGCCTGTAATAGTGACCTGTACACAAACACAACACGACTGCTGAAGCGGGGACTGCCTGTAATAGTGACCTGTACACAAACAGCACACGACTGCTGAATCAGGGACTGCCTGTAATAGTGACCTGTACACAAATACAACACGACTACTGAATCAGGGACTGCCCGTAATAGTAACCTGTACACAAACACAACACGACTGCTGAAGCAGGGACTGCCTGTAATAGTGACCTGTACACAAACACAACACGACTGCTGAAGCAGGGACTGCCTGTAATAGTGACCTGTACACAATCAGCACACGACTGCTGAAGCAGGGACTGCCTGTAATAGTGACCTGTACACAATCAGCACACGACTGCTGAAGCGGGGACTGCCTGTAATAGTGACCTGTACACAATCAGCACACGACTGCTGAAGCAGGGACTGCCTGTAATAGTGACCTGTACACAAACAGAACACGACTGCTGAATCAGGGACTGCCTGTAATAGTGACCTGTACACAAACACAACACGACTGCTGAAGCAAGTACTGCCTGTAATAGTGACCTGTACACAAACAGCACACGACTGCTGAATCAGGGACTGCCTGTAATAGTGACCTGTACACAAACAGCACACGACTGCTGAATCAGGGACTGCCCGCAATAGTGACCTGTACACAAACACAACACGACTGCTGAAGCAGGGACTGCCTGTAATAGTGACCTGTACACAAACACAACACGACTGCTGAAGCAGGGACTGCCTGTAATAGTGACCTGTACACAATCAGCACACGACTGCTGAAGCAGGGACTGCCTGTAATAGTGACCTGTACACAATCAGCACACGACTGCTGAAGCGGGGACTGCCTGTAATAGTGACCTGTACACAAACACAACACGACTGCTGAATCAGGGACTGCCTGTAATAGTGACCTGTACACAAACACAACACGACTGCTGAAGCGGGGACTGCCTGTAATAGTGACCTGTACACAAACAGCACACGACTGCTGAATCAGGGACTGCCTGTAATAGTGACCTGTACACAAATACAACACGACTACTGAATCAGGGACTGCCCGTAATAGTAACCTGTACACAAACACAACACGACTGCTGAAGCAGGGACTGCCTGTAATAGTGACCTGTACACAAACACAACACGACTGCTGAAGCAGGGACTGCCTGTAATAGTGACCTGTACACAATCAGCACACGACTGCTGAAGCAGGGACTGCCTGTAATAGTGACCTGTACACAATCAGCACACGACTGCTGAAGCGGGGACTGCCTGTAATAGTGACCTGTACACAATCAGCACACGACTGCTGAATCAGGGACTGCCTGTAATAGTGACCTGTACACAAACACAACACGACTGCTGAATCAGGGACTGCCTGTAATAGTGACCTGTACACAAACACAACACGACTGCTGTAGCAGGGACTGCCCGTAATAGTAACCTGTACACAAATACAACACGACTGCTGAATCAGGGACTGCCCGTAATAGTGACCTGTACACAAACACAACACGACTGCTGAATCAGGGACTGCCTGTAATAGTGACCTGTACACAAACACAACACGACTGCTGAAGCAAGTACTGCCTGTAATAGTGACCTGTACACAAACAGCACACGACTGCTGAATCAGGGACTGCCTGTAATAGTGACCTGTACACAAACAGCACACGACTGCTGAATCAGGGACTGCCCGCAATAGTGACCTGTACACAAACACAACACGACTGCTGAAGCAGGGACTGCCTGTAATAGTGACCTGTACACAAACAGCACACGACTGCTGAAGCAGGGACTGCCTGTAATAGTGACCTGTACACAAACAGAACACGACTGCTGAAGCAGGGACTGCCTGTAATAGTGACCTGTACACAAACAGAACACGACTGCTGAAGCGGGGACTGCCTGTAATAGTGACCTGTACACAAACACAACACGACTGCTGAAGCAGGGACTGCCTGTAATAGTGACCTGTACACAAACACAACACGACTGCTGAAGCGGGGACTGCCTGTAATAGTGACCTGTACACAAACAGCACACGACTGCTGAATCAGGGACTGCCTGTAATAGTGACCTGTACACAAATACAACACGACTACTGAATCAGGGACTGCCCGTAATAGTAACCTGTACACAAACACAACACGACTGCTGAAGCAGGGACTGCCTGTAATAGTGACCTGTACACAAACACAACACGACTGCTGAAGCAGGGACTGCCTGTAATAGTGACCTGTACACAATCAGCACACGACTGCTGAAGCAGGGACTGCCTGTAATAGTGACCTGTACACAATCAGCACACGACTGCTGAAGCGGGGACTGCCTGTAATAGTGACCTGTACACAATCAGCACACGACTGCTGAATCAGGGACTGCCTGTAATAGTGACCTGTACACAAACACAACACGACTGCTGAATCAGGGACTGCCTGTAATAGTGACCTGTACACAAACACAACACGACTGCTGAAGCAAGTACTGCCTGTAATAGTGACCTGTACACAAACAGCACACGACTGCTGAATCAGGGACTGCCTGAAATAGTGACCTGTACACAAACAGAACACGACTGCTGAATCAGGGACTGCCTGTAATAGTGACCTGTACACAAACACAACACGACTGCTGAATCAGGGACTGCCTGTAATAGTGACCTGTACACAAACACAACACGACTGCTGAATCAGGGACTGCCTGTAATAGTGACCTGTACACAAACACAACACGACTGCTGTAGCAGGGACTGCCCGTAATAGTAACCTGTACACAAATACAACACGACTGCTGAATCAGGGACTGCCCGTAATAGTGACCTGTACACAAACACAACACGACTGCTGAATCAGGGACTGCCTGTAATAGTGACCTGTACACAAACACAACACGACTACTGAAGCAGGGACTGCCTGTAATAGTGACCTGTACACAAACACAACACGACTGCTGAAGCAAGTACTGCCTGTAATAGTGACCTGTACACAAACAGCACACGACTGCTGAATCAGGGACTGCCTGTAATAGTGACCTGTACACAAACAGCACACGACTGCTGAATCAGGGACTGCCCGCAATAGTGACCTGTACACAAACACAACACGACTGCTGAAGCAGGGACTGCCTGTAATAGTGACCTGTACACAAACAGCACACGACTGCTGAATAATAATAATAATAATAATATTCCTTTAATAGTCCCACAGTGGGGAAATTCAGTGTGTTACAGGAGCAAAGATAAGATAAGCAGATACAAATACAAATACAACATGTACAGGAATGTACCAAGGTGAGAGGCATTACATTAATAGCAGACAGACAGATAGGACGTAGCAGGGGGGGGGGGGATTTAACAGGCAGAGAGATATTTCAGTTCTCTGTGTGTAATGATCTCCGCTTAGGTCGGTGTTGGTTGTACAGCCTAACCGCGGTGGGGAGGAAAGACTTCCGATAGCGCCCCTTCTCACACCTAGGGTGGAGCAGTCGGTCACTGACAGTACTGCCCAGCGCGATCACAGTCTCATGCATGAGAAGCAAGTACTGCCTGTAATAGTGACCTGTACACAAACACAACACGACTGCTGAATCTGGGACTGCCTGTAATAGTGACCTGTACAGAAACAGCACACGACTGCTGAATCAGGGACTGCCTGTAATAGTGACCTGTACACAAACACAACACGACTGCTGAATCAGGGACTGCCTGTAATAGTGACCTGTACACAATCAGCACACGACTGCTGAATCAGGGACTGCCTGTAATAGTGACCTGTACACAAACACAACACGACTGCTGAATCAGGGACTGCCTGTAATAGTGACCTGTACACAAACACAACACGACTGCTGAAGCAGGGACTGCCCGTAATAGTGACCTGTACACAAACACAACACGACTACTGAAGCAGGGACTGCCTGTAATAGTGACCTGTACACAAATACAACACGACTACTGAATCAGGGACTGCCTGTAATAGTGACCTGTACACAAACACAACACGACTGCTGAATCAGGGACTGCCCGTAATAGTGACCTGTACACAATCAGCACACGACTGCTGAAGCAGGGACTGCCTGTAATAGTGACCTGTACACAAACACAACACGACTGCTGAAGCAGGGACTGCCCGTAATAGTGACCTGTACACAAACACAACACGACTGCTGAAGCAGGGACTGCCTGTAATAGTGACCTGTACACAAACACAACACGACTGCTGAATCAGGGACTGCCCGTAATAGTGACCTGTACACAATCAGCACATGACTGCTGAAGCAGGGACTGCCTGTAATAGTGACCTGTACACAAACACAACACGACTGCTGAAGCAGGGACTGCCCGTAATAGTGACCTGTACACAAACAGCACACGACTGCTGAAGCAGGGACTGCCCGTAATAGTGACCTGTACACAAACACAACACGACTGCTGAAGCAGGGACTGCCTGTAATAGTGACCTGTACACAAACACAACACGACTGCTGAATCAGAGACTGCCCGTAATAGTGACCTGTACACAAACACAACACGACTGCTGAAGCAGGGACTGCCTTCAATAGTGACCTGTACACAAACACAACACGACTGCTGAAGCAGGGACTGCCCGTAATAGTGACCTGTACACAAATACAACAAGACTGCTGAAGCAGGGACTGCCTGTAATAGTGACCTGTACACAAACACAACATGACTGCTGAAGCAGGGACTGCCCGTAATAGTGACCTGTACACAAACAGCACACGACTGCTGAATCAGGGACTGCCCGCAATAGTGACCTGTACACAAACACAACACGACTGCTGAATCAGGGACTGCCCGTAATAGTGACCTGTACACAAACAGCACACGACTGCTGAATCAGGGACTGCCCGCAATAGTGACCTGTACACAAACACAACACGACTGCTGAAGCAGGGACTGCCTGTAATAGTGACCTGTACACAAACACAACACGACTACTGAATCAGGGACTGCCTGTAATAGTGACCTGTACACAAACACAACACGACTACTGAATCAGGGACTGCCTGTAATAGTGACCTGTACACAAACAGCACACGACTGCTGAATCAGGGACTGCCTTCAATAGTGACCTGTACACAATCAGCACACGACTGCTGAATCAGGGACTGCCTGTAATAGTGACCTGTACACAAACACAACACGACTGTTGAAGCAGGGACTGCCTGTAATAGTGACCTGTACACAAACACAACATGACTACTGAATCAGGGACTGACTGTAATAGTGACCTGTACACAAACACAACACGACTGCTGAAGCAGGGACTGCCCGTAATAGTGACCTGTACACAAACACAACACGACTGCTGAAGCAGGGACTGCCCGTAATAGTGACCTGTACACAAATACAACACGACTGCTGAAGCAGGGACTGCCTGTAATAGTGACCTGTACACAAAGAGCAAACGACTGCCGAATAAGGGACTGCCTGTAATAGTGACCTGTACACAAATACAACACGACTGCTGAAGCAGGGACTACCTGTAATAGTGACCTGTACACAAATACAACACGACTGCTGAAGCAGGGACTGCCTGTAATAGTAACCTGTACACAAATAGAACTGTAATAGTGACCTGTACACAAACACAACACGACTGCTGAAGCAGGGACTGCCTGTAATAGTGACCTGTACACAAACACAACACAACTGCTGAAGCAGGGACTGCCTGTAATAGTGACCTGTACACAAACACAACACGACTACTGAATCAGGGACTGCCAGTAATAGTGACCTGTACACAAACACAACACGACTGCTGAAGCAGGGACTGCCCGTAATAGTGACCTTTACACAAACACAACACGACTGCTGAATCAGGGACTGCCTGTAATAGTGACCTGTACACAAACAGCACACGACTGCTGAAGCAGGGACTGCCCGTAATAGTGACCTGTACACAAATACAACACGACTGCTGAAACAGGGACTGCCCGCAATAGTGACCTGTACACAAACACAACACGACTGCTGAATCAGGGACTGCCCGTAATAGTGACCTGTACACAAACAGCACACGACTGCTGAATCAGGGACTGCCCGCAATAGTGACCTGTACACAAACACAACACGACTGCTGAAGCAGGGACTGCCTGTAATAGTGACCTGTACACAAACACAACACGACTACTGAATCAGGGACTGCCTGTAATAGTGACCTGTACACAAACACAACACGACTACTGAATCAGGGACTGCCTGTAATAGTGACCTGTACACAAACAGCACACGACTGCTGAATCAGGGACTGCCTTCAATAGTGACCTGTACACAATCAGCACACGACTGCTGAATCAGGGACTGCCTGTAATAGTGACCTGTACACAAACACAACACGACTGTTGAAGCAGGGACTGCCTGTAATAGTGACCTGTACACAAACACAACATGACTACTGAATCAGGGACTGACTGTAATAGTGACCTGTACACAAACACAACACGACTGCTGAAGCAGGGACTGCCCGTAATAGTGACCTGTACACAAACACAACACGACTGCTGAAGCAGGGACTGCCCGTAATAGTGACCTGTACACAAATACAACACGACTGCTGAAGCAGGGACTGCCTGTAATAGTGACCTGTACACAAAGAGCAAACGACTGCCGAATAAGGGACTGCCTGTAATAGTGACCTGTACACAAATACAACACGACTGCTGAAGCAGGGACTACCTGTAATAGTGACCTGTACACAAATACAACACGACTGCTGAAGCAGGGACTGCCTGTAATAGTAACCTGTACACAAATAGAACTGTAATAGTGACCTGTACACAAACACAACACGACTGCTGAAGCAGGGACTGCCTGTAATAGTGACCTGTACACAAACACAACACAACTGCTGAAGCAGGGACTGCCTGTAATAGTGACCTGTACACAAACACAACACGACTACTGAATCAGGGACTGCCAGTAATAGTGACCTGTACACAAACACAACACGACTGCTGAAGCAGGGACTGCCCGTAATAGTGACCTTTACACAAACACAACACGACTGCTGAATCAGGGACTGCCTGTAATAGTGACCTGTACACAAACAGCACACGACTGCTGAAGCAGGGACTGCCCGTAATAGTGACCTGTACACAAATACAACACGACTGCTGAAACAGGGACTGCCCGTAATAGTGACCTGTACACAAACACAACACGACTGCTGAAGCAGGGACTGCCCGTAATAGTGACCTGTACACAAACACAACACGACTACTGAAGCAGGGACTGCCTGTAATAGTGACCTGTACACAAATACAACACGACTGCTGAAGCAGGGACTGCCTGTAATAGTAACCTGTACACAAATAGAACTGTAATAGTGACCTGTACACAAACACAACACGACTGCTGAAGCAGGGACTGCCTGTAATAGTGACCTGTACACAAACACAACACAACTGCTGAAGCAGGGACTGCCTGTAATAGTGACCTGTACACAAACACAACACGACTGCTGAATCAGGGACTGCCCGTAATAGTGACCTGTACACAAACACAACACGACTGCTGAATCAGGGACTGCCTGTAATAGTGACCTGTACACAAACACAACACGACTGCTGAATCAGGGACTGCCCGTAATAGTGACCTGTACACAAACACAACACGACTGCTGAATCAGGGACTGCCTGTAATAGTGACCTGTACACAAACACAACACGACTGCTGAAGCAGGGACTGCCTGTAATAGTGACCTGTACACAAACACAACACGACTGCTGAAGCAGGGACTGCCTGTAATAGTGACCTGTACACAAACACAACACGACTGCTGAAGCAGGGACTGCCCGTAATAGTGACCTGTACACAAACAGCACACGACTGATGAATCAGGGACTGCCCGCAATAGTGACCTGTACACAAACACAACACGACTGCTGAATCAGGGACTGCCTGTAATAGTGACCTGTACACAAACACAACACGACTACTGAATCAGGGACTGCCTGTAATAGTGACCTGTACACAAACACAACACGACTGCTGAATCAGGGACTGCCTGTAATAGTGACCTGTACACAAACACAACACGACTGCTGAAGCAGGGATTGCCCGTAATAGTGACCTGTACACAAACAGCACACGACTGCTGAATCAGGGACTGCCCGCAATAGTGACCTGTACACAAACACAACACGACTGCTGAATCAGGGACTGCCTGTAATAGTGACCTGTACACAAACAGCACACGACTGCTGAATCAGGGACTGCCTGTAATAGTGACCTGTACACAAACACAACACGACTACTGAATCAGGGACTGCCTGTAATAGTAACCTGTACACAAACACAACACGACTACTGAATCAGGGACTGCCTGTAATAGTGACCTGTACACAAACACAACACGACTGCTGAATCAGGGACTGCCTGTAATAGTGACCTGTACACAAACAGCACACGACTGCTGAATCAGGGACTGCCCGCAATAGTGACCTGTACACAAACACAACACGACTACTGAATCAGGGACTGCCTGTAATAGTAACCTGTACACAAACACAACACGACTACTGAATCAGGGACTGCCTGTAATAGTGACCTGTACACAAACACAACACGACTGCTGAAGCAGGGACTGCCCGTAATAGTGACCTGAACACAAACACAACACGACTGCTGAAGCAGGGACTGCCTTCAATAGTGACCTGTACACAAACACAACACGACTGCTGAAGCAGGGACTGCCCGTAATAGTGACCTGTACACAAATACAACACGACTGCTGAAGCAGGGACTGCCCGTAATAGTGACCTGTACACAAACACAACACGACTACTGAATCAGGGACTGCCTGTAATAGTGACCTGTACACAAACACAACACGACTACTGAATCAGGGACTGCCTGTAATAGTGACCTGTACACAAACACAACACGACTGCTGAATCAGGGACTGCCTGTAATAGTAACCTGTACACAAACACAACACGACTACTGAATCAGGGACTGCCTGTAATAGTGACCTGTACACAAACACAACACGACTGCTGAATCAGGGACTGCCTGTAATAGCAACCTGTACACAAACACAACACGACTACTGAATCAGGGACTGCCTGTAATAGTGACCTGTACACAAACACAACACGACTGCTGAAGCAGGGACTGCCTGTAATAGTGACCTGTACACAAACAGCACACGACTGCTGAAGCAGGGACTGCCCGTAATAGTGACCTGTACACAAATACAACACGACTGCTGAAGCAGGGACTGCCCGTAATAGTGACCTGTACACAAACACAACACGACTGCTGAAGCAGGGACTGCCTGTAATAGTGACCTGTACACAAATACAACACGACTGCTGAAGCAGGGACTGCCTGTAATAGTAACCTGTACACAAATAGAACTGTAGTAGTGACCTGTACACAAACAGCACACGACTGCTGAATCAGGGACTGCCCGCAATAGTGACCTGTATGCAAACACAACACGACTGCTGAAGCAGGGACTGCCTGTAATAGTGACCTGTACACAAACAGCACACGACTGCTGAATCAGGGACTGCCCGCAATAGTGACCTGTACACAAACACAACACGACTGCTGAATCAGGGACTGCCCGCAATAGTGACCTGTACACAAACACAACACGACTACTGAAGCAGGGACTGCCTGTAATAGTGACCTGTACACAATCAGCACACGACTGCTGAAGCAGGGACTGCCCGCAATAGTGACCTGTACACAAACACAACACGACTGCTGAAGCAGGGACTGCCTGTAATAGTGACCTGTACACAATCAGCACACGACTGCTGAAGCAGGGACTGCCTGTAATAGTGACCTGTACACAATCAGCACACGACTGCTGAAGCAGGGACTGCCCGTAATAGTGACCTGTACACAAACACAACACGACTGCTGAAGCAGGGACTGCCCGTAATAGTGACCTGTACACAAACACAACACGACTGCTGAAGCAGGGACTGCCCGTAATAGTGACCTGTACACAAATACAACACGACTGCTGAAGCAGGGACTGCCTGTAATAGTGACCTGTACACAAACACAACACGACTGCTGAATCAGGGACTGCCTGTAATAGTAACCTGTACACAAACACAACACGACTACTGAAGCAGGGACTGCCCGTAATAGTGACCTGTACACAAATACAACACGACTGCTGAAGCAGGGACTGCCCGTAATAGTGACCTGTAAACAAACACAACACGACTGCTGAAGCAGGGACTGCCCGTAATAGTGACCTGTACACAAACAGCACACGACTGCTGAATCAGGGACTGCCCGCAATAGTGACCTGTACACAAACACAACACGACTGCTGAAGCAGGGACTGCCTGTAATAGTGACCTGTACACAAACACAACACGACTACTGAATCAGGGACTGCCTGTAATAGTGACCTGTACACAAACACAACACGACTACTGAATCAGGGACTGCCTGTAATAGTGACCTGTACACAAACAGCACACGACTGCTGAATCAGGGACTGCCTGAAATAGTGACCTGTACACAAACACAACACGACTGCTGAATCAGGGACTGCCTTCAATAGTGACCTGTACACAAACACAACACGACTGCTGAATCAGGGACTGCCTGTAATAGTGACCTGTACACAAACACAACACGACTGCTGAATCAGGGACTGCCCGTAATAGTGACCTGTACACTAACACAACACGACTGCTGAATCAGGGACTGCCTGTAATAGTGACCTGTACACAATCAGAACACGACTGCTGAATCAGGGACTGCCTGTAATAGTGACCTGTACACAAACACAACACGACTACTGAATCAGGGACTGCCCACAATAGTGACCTGTACACAAATACAACACGACTGCTGAAGCAGGGACTGCCTGTAATAGTGACCTGTACACAAACACAACACGACTGCTGAAGCAGGGACTGCCTGTAATAGTAACCTGTACACAAATAGAACTGTAACAGTGACCTGTACACAAACAGCACACGACTGCTGAATCAGGGACTGCCCGCAATAGTGACCTGTACACAAACACAACACGACTGCTGAAGCAGGGACTGCCTGTAATAGTGACCTGTACACAAACACAACACGACTGCTGAAGCAGGGACTGCCCGTAATAGTGACCTGTACACAAACAGCACACGGCTGCTGAAGCAGGTACTGCCTGTATTAGTGACCTGTACACAAATACAACACGACTGCTGAAGCAGGGACTGCCTGTAATAGTGACCTGTACACAAACACAACACGACTGCTGAAGCAGGGACTGCCTGTAATAGTGACCTGTACACAAACACAACACGACTGCTGAAGCAGGGACTGCCCGTAATAGTGACCTGTACACAAACACAACACGACTGCTGAATCAGGGACTGCCTGTAATAGTGACCTGTACACAAACACAACACGACTACTGAGTCAGGGACTGCCTGTAATAGTGACCTGTACACAAACACAACACGACTGCTGAATCAGGGACTGCCTGTAATAGTGACCTGTACACAAACACAACACGACTGCTGAATCAGGGACTGCCCGTAATAGTGACCTGTACACAAACACAACACGACTGCTGAAGCAGGGACTACCTGTAATAGTGACCTGTACACAAACACAACACGACTGCTGAAGCAGGGACTGCCCGTAATAGTGACCTGTACACAAACAGCACACGGCTGCTGAAGCAGGTACTGCCTGTATTAGTGACCTGTACACAAATACAACACGACTGCTGAAGCAGGGACTGCCTGTAATAGTGACCTGTACACAAACACAACACGACTGCTGAAGCAGGGACTGCCTGTAATAGTGACCTGTACACAAACACAACACGACTGCTGAAGCAGGGACTGCCCGTAATAGTGACCTGTACACAAACACAACACGACTGCTGAATCAGGGACTGCCTGTAATAGTGACCTGTACACAAACACAACACGACTACTGAGTCAGGGACTGCCTGTAATAGTGACCTGTACACAAACACAACACGACTGCTGAAGCAGGGACTGCCTGTAATAGTGACCTGTACACAAACACAACACGACTGCTGAAGCAGGGACTGCCCGTAATAGTGACCTGTACACAAACACAACACGACTGCTGAATCAGGGACTGCCTGTAATAGTGACCTGTACACAAACACAACACGACTGCTGAATCAGGGACTGCCTGTAATAGTGACCTGTACACAAACACAACACGACTGCTGAATCAGGGACTGCCCGTAATAGTGACCTGTACACAAACACAACACGACTACTGAATCAGGGACTGCCTGTAATAGTGACCTGTACACAAACACAACACGACTGCTGAATCAGGGACTGCCTGTAATAGTGACCTGTACAGAAACAGCACACGACTGCTGAATCAGGGACTGCCCGTAATAGTGACCTGTACACAAACACAACACGACTGCTGAAGCAGGGACTGCCCGTAATAGTGACCTGTACACAAACACAACACGACTGCTGAAGCAGGGACTGCCCGTAATAGTGACCTGTACACAAACAGCACACGACTGCTGAATCAGGGACTGCCCGCAATAGTGACCTGTACACAAACACAACACGACTGCTGAATCAGGGACTGCCTGTAATAGTGACCTGTACACAAACACAACACGACTGCTGAAGCAGGGACTGCCTGTAATAGTGACCTGTACACAAACACAACACGACTGCTGAATCAGAGACTGCCCGTAATAGTGACCTGTACACAAACACAACACGACTGCTGAAGCAGGGACTGCCTTCAATAGTGACCTGTACACAAACACAACACGACTGCTGAAGCAGGGACTGCCCGTAATAGTGACCTGTACACAAATACAACAAGACTGCTGAAGCAGGGACTGCCTGTAATAGTGACCTGTACACAAACACAACATGACTGCTGAAGCAGGGACTGCCCGTAATAGTGACCTGTACACAAACAGCACACGACTGCTGAATCAGGGACTGCCCGCAATAGTGACCTGTACACAAACACAACACGACTGCTGAATCAGGGACTGCCCGTAATAGTGACCTGTACACAAACAGCACACGACTGCTGAATCAGGGACTGCCCGCAATAGTGACCTGTACACAAACACAACACGACTGCTGAAGCAGGGACTGCCTGTAATAGTGACCTGTACACAAACACAACACGACTACTGAATCAGGGACTGCCTGTAATAGTGACCTGTACACAAACACAACACGACTACTGAATCAGGGACTGCCTGTAATAGTGACCTGTACACAAACAGCACACGACTGCTGAATCAGGGACTGCCTTCAATAGTGACCTGTACACAATCAGCACACGACTGCTGAATCAGGGACTGCCTGTAATAGTGACCTGTACACAAACACAACACGACTGTTGAAGCAGGGACTGCCTGTAATAGTGACCTGTACACAAACACAACATGACTACTGAATCAGGGACTGACTGTAATAGTGACCTGTACACAAACACAACACGACTGCTGAAGCAGGGACTGCCCGTAATAGTGACCTGTACACAAACACAACACGACTGCTGAAGCAGGGACTGCCCGTAATAGTGACCTGTACACAAATACAACACGACTGCTGAAGCAGGGACTGCCTGTAATAGTGACCTGTACACAAAGAGCAAACGACTGCCGAATAAGGGACTGCCTGTAATAGTGACCTGTACACAAATACAACACGACTGCTGAAGCAGGGACTACCTGTAATAGTGACCTGTACACAAATACAACACGACTGCTGAAGCAGGGACTGCCTGTAATAGTAACCTGTACACAAATAGAACTGTAATAGTGACCTGTACACAAACACAACACGACTGCTGAAGCAGGGACTGCCTGTAATAGTGACCTGTACACAAACACAACACAACTGCTGAAGCAGGGACTGCCTGTAATAGTGACCTGTACACAAACACAACACGACTACTGAATCAGGGACTGCCAGTAATAGTGACCTGTACACAAACACAACACGACTGCTGAAGCAGGGACTGCCCGTAATAGTGACCTTTACACAAACACAACACGACTGCTGAATCAGGGACTGCCTGTAATAGTGACCTGTACACAAACAGCACACGACTGCTGAAGCAGGGACTGCCCGTAATAGTGACCTGTACACAAATACAACACGACTGCTGAAACAGGGACTGCCCGTAATAGTGACCTGTACACAAACACAACACGACTGCTGAAGCAGGGACTGCCCGTAATAGTGACCTGTACACAAACACAACACGACTACTGAAGCAGGGACTGCCTGTAATAGTGACCTGTACACAAATACAACACGACTGCTGAAGCAGGGACTGCCTGTAATAGTAACCTGTACACAAATAGAACTGTAATAGTGACCTGTACACAAACACAACACGACTGCTGAAGCAGGGACTGCCTGTAATAGTGACCTGTACACAAACACAACACAACTGCTGAAGCAGGGACTGCCTGTAATAGTGACCTGTACACAAACACAACACGACTGCTGAATCAGGGACTGCCCGTAATAGTGACCTGTACACAAACACAACACGACTGCTGAATCAGGGACTGCCTGTAATAGTGACCTGTACACAAACACAACACGACTGCTGAAGCAGGGACTGCCTGTAATAGTGACCTGTACACAAACACAACACGACTGCTGAATCAGGGACTGCCTGTAATAGTAACCTGTACACAAACACAACACGACTGCTGAATCAGGGACTGCCCGTAATAGTGACCTGTACACAAACACAACACGACTGCTGAATCAGGGACTGCCTGTAATAGTGACCTGTACACAAACACAACACGACTGCTGAAGCAGGGACTGCCTGTAATAGTGACCTGTACACAAACACAACACGACTGCTGAAGCAGGGACTGCCTGTAATAGTGACCTGTACACAAACACAACACGACTGCTGAAGCAGGGACTGCCCGTAATAGTGACCTGTACACAAACAGCACACGACTGATGAATCAGGGACTGCCCGCAATAGTGACCTGTACACAAACACAACACGACTGCTGAATCAGGGACTGCCTGTAATAGTGACCTGTACACAAACACAACACGACTACTGAATCAGGGACTGCCTGTAATAGTGACCTGTACACAAACACAACACGACTACTGAATCAGGGACTGCCTGTAATAGTGACCTGTACACAAACACAACACGACTGCTGAAGCAGGGATTTCCCGTAATAGTGACCTGTACACAAACAGCACACGACTGCTGAATCAGGGACTGCCCGCAATAGTGACCTGTACACAAACACAACACGACTGCTGAATCAGGGACTGCCTGTAATAGTGACCTGTACACAAACAGCACACGACTGCTGAATCAGGGACTGCCTGTAATAGTGACCTGTACACAAACACAACACGACTACTGAATCAGGGACTGCCTGTAATAGTAACCTGTACACAAACACAACACGACTACTGAATCAGGGACTGCCTGTAATAGTGACCTGTACACAAACACAACACGACTGCTGAATCAGGGACTGCCTGTAATAGTGACCTGTACACAAACAGCACACGACTGCTGAATCAGGGACTGCCCGCAATAGTGACCTGTACACAAACACAACACGACTACTGAATCAGGGACTGCCTGTAATAGTAACCTGTACACAAACACAACACGACTACTGAATCAGGGACTGCCTGTAATAGTGACCTGTACACAAACACAACACGACTGCTGAAGCAGGGACTGCCCGTAATAGTGACCTGAACACAAACACAACACGACTGCTGAAGCAGGGACTGCCTTCAATAGTGACCTGTACACAAACACAACACGACTGCTGAAGCAGGGACTGCCCGTAATAGTGACCTGTACACAAATACAACACGACTGCTGAAGCAGGGACTGCCCGTAATAGTGACCTGTACACAAACACAACACGACTACTGAATCAGGGACTGCCTGTAATAGTGACCTGTACACAAACACAACACGACTACTGAATCAGGGACTGCCTGTAATAGTGACCTGTACACAAACACAACACGACTGCTGAATCAGGGACTGCCTGTAATAGTAACCTGTACACAAACACAACACGACTACTGAATCAGGGACTGCCTGTAATAGTGACCTGTACACAAACACAACACGACTGCTGAATCAGGGACTGCCTGTAATAGCAACCTGTACACAAACACAACACGACTACTGAATCAGGGACTGCCTGTAATAGTGACCTGTACACAAACACAACACGACTGCTGAAGCAGGGACTGCCTGTAATAGTGACCTGTACACAAACAGCACACGACTGCTGAAGCAGGGACTGCCCGTAATAGTGACCTGTACACAAATACAACACGACTGCTGAAGCAGAGACTGCCCGTAATAGTGACCTGTACACAAACACAACACGACTGCTGAAGCAGGGACTGCCTGTAATAGTGACCTGTACACAAATACAACACGACTGCTGAAGCAGGGACTGCCTGTAATAGTAACCTGTACACAAATAGAACTGTAGTAGTGACCTGTACACAAACAGCACACGACTGCTGAATCAGGGACTGCCCGCAATAGTGACCTGTATGCAAACACAACACGACTGCTGAAGCAGGGACTGCCTGTAATAGTGACCTGTACACAAACAGCACACGACTGCTGAATCAGGGACTGCCCGCAATAGTGACCTGTACACAAACACAACACGACTGCTGAATCAGGGACTGCCCGCAATAGTGACCTGTACACAAACACAACACGACTACTGAAGCAGGGACTGCCTGTAATAGTGACCTGTACACAATCAGCACACGACTGCTGAAGCAGGGACTGCCCGCAATAGTGACCTGTACACAAACACAACACGACTGCTGAAGCAGGGACTGCCTGTAATAGTGACCTGTACACAATCAGCACACGACTGCTGAAGCAGGGACTGCCTGTAATAGTGACCTGTACACAATCAGCACACGACTGCTGAAGCAGGGACTGCCCGTAATAGTGACCTGTACACAAACACAACACGACTGCTGAAGCAGGGACTGCCCGTAATAGTGACCTGTACACAAACACAACACGACTGCTGAAGCAGGGACTGCCCGTAATAGTGACCTGTACACAAATACAACACGACTGCTGAAGCAGGGACTGCCTGTAATAGTGACCTGTACACAAACACAACACGACTGCTGAATCAGGGACTGCCTGTAATAGTAACCTGTACACAAACACAACACGACTACTGAAGCAGGGACTGCCCGTAATAGTGACCTGTACACAAATACAACACGACTGCTGAAGCAGGGACTGCCCGTAATAGTGACCTGTAAACAAACACAACACGACTGCTGAAGCAGGGACTGCCCGTAATAGTGACCTGTACACAAACAGCACACGACTGCTGAATCAGGGACTGCCCGCAATAGTGACCTGTACACAAACACAACACGACTGCTGAAGCAGGGACTGCCTGTAATAGTGACCTGTACACAAACACAACACGACTACTGAATCAGGGACTGCCTGTAATAGTGACCTGTACACAAACACAACACGACTACTGAATCAGGGACTGCCTGTAATAGTGACCTGTACACAAACAGCACACGACTGCTGAATCAGGGACTGCCTGAAATAGTGACCTGTACACAAACACAACACGACTGCTGAATCAGGGACTGCCTTCAATAGTGACCTGTACACAAACACAACACGACTGCTGAATCAGGGACTGCCTGTAATAGTGACCTGTACACAAACACAACACGACTGCTGAATCAGGGACTGCCCGTAATAGTGACCTGTACACTAACACAACACGACTGCTGAATCAGGGACTGCCTGTAATAGTGACCTGTACACAATCAGAACACGACTGCTGAATCAGGGACTGCCTGTAATAGTGACCTGTACACAAACACAACACGACTACTGAATCAGGGACTGCCCACAATAGTGACCTGTACACAAATACAACACGACTGCTGAAGCAGGGACTGCCTGTATTAGTGACCTGTACACAAATACAACACGACTTCTGAAGCAGGGACTGCCTGTAATAGTGACCTGTACACAAACACAACACGACTGCTGAAGCAGGGACTGCCTGTAATAGTAACCTGTACACAAATAGAACTGTAACAGTGACCTGTACACAAACAGCACACGACTGCTGAATCAGGGACTGCCCGCAATAGTGACCTGTACACAAACACAACACGACTGCTGAAGCAGGGACTGCCTGTAATAGTGACCTGTACACAAACACAACACGACTGCTGAAGCAGGGACTGCCCGTAATAGTGACCTGTACACAAACAGCACACGGCTGCTGAAGCAGGTACTGCCTGTATTAGTGACCTGTACACAAATACAACACGACTGCTGAAGCAGGGACTGCCTGTAATAGTGACCTGTACACAAACACAACACGACTGCTGAAGCAGGGACTGCCTGTAATAGTGACCTGTACACAAACACAACACGACTGCTGAAGCAGGGACTGCCTGTAATAGTGACCTGTACACAAACACAACACGACTGCTGAATCAGGGACTGCCTGTAATAGTAACCTGTACACAAACACAACACGACTACTGAATCAGGGACTGCCCGTAATAGTGACCTGTACACAAACACAACACGACTACTGAATCAGGGACTGCCTGTAATAGTGACCTGTACACAAACACAACACGACTACTGAATCAGGGACTGCCTGTAATAGTGACCTGTACACAAACACAACACGACTGCTGAATCAGGGACTGCCTGTAATAGTGACCTGTACACAAACACAACACGACTACTGAATCAGGGACTGCCTGTAATAGTGACCTGTACACAAACACAACACGACTGCTGAATCAGGGACTGCCTGTAATAGCAACCTGTACACAAACACAACACGACTACTGAATCAGGGACTGCCTGTAATAGTGACCTGTACACAAACACAACACGACTGCTGAAGCAGGGACTGCCTGTAATAGTGACCTGTACACAAACAGCACACGACTGCTGAAGCAGGGACTGCCCGTAATAGTGACCTGTACACAAATACAACACGACTGCTGAAGCAGAGACTGCCCGTAATAGTGACCTGTACACAAACACAACACGACTGCTGAAGCAGGGACTGCCTGTAATAGTGACCTGTACACAAATACAACACGACTGCTGAAGCAGGGACTGCCTGTAATAGTAACCTGTACACAAATAGAACTGTAGTAGTGACCTGTACACAAACAGCACACGACTGCTGAATCAGGGACTGCCCGCAATAGTGACCTGTATGCAAACACAACACGACTGCTGAAGCAGGGACTGCCTGTAATAGTGACCTGTACACAAACAGCACACGACTGCTGAATCAGGGACTGCCCGCAATAGTGACCTGTACACAAACACAACACGACTGCTGAATCAGGGACTGCCCGCAATAGTGACCTGTACACAAACACAACACGACTACTGAAGCAGGGACTGCCTGTAATAGTGACCTGTACACAATCAGCACACGACTGCTGAAGCAGGGACTGCCCGCAATAGTGACCTGTACACAAACACAACACGACTGCTGAAGCAGGGACTGCCTGTAATAGTGACCTGTACACAATCAGCACACGACTGCTGAAGCAGGGACTGCCTGTAATAGTGACCTGTACACAATCACCACACGACTGCTGAAGCAGGGACTGCCCGTAATAGTGACCTGTACACAAACACAACACGACTGCTGAAGCAGGGACTGCCCGTAATAGTGACCTGTACACAAACACAACACGACTGCTGAAGCAGGGACTGCCCGTAATAGTGACCTGTACACAAATACAACACGACTGCTGAAGCAGGGACTGCCTGTAATAGTGACCTGTACACAAACACAACACGACTGCTGAATCAGGGACTGCCTGTAATAGTAACCTGTACACAAACACAACACGACTACTGAAGCAGGGACTGCCCGTAATAGTGACCTGTACACAAATACAACACGACTGCTGAAGCAGGGACTGCCCGTAATAGTGACCTGTAAACAAACACAACACGACTGCTGAAGCAGGGACTGCCCGTAATAGTGACCTGTACACAAACAGCACACGACTGCTGAATCAGGGACTGCCCGCAATAGTGACCTGTACACAAACACAACACGACTGCTGAAGCAGGGACTGCCTGTAATAGTGACCTGTACACAAACACAACACGACTACTGAATCAGGGACTGCCTGTAATAGTGACCTGTACACAAACACAACACGACTACTGAATCAGGGACTGCCTGTAATAGTGACCTGTACACAAACAGCAGACGACTGCTGAATCAGGGACTGCCTGAAATAGTGACCTGTACACAAACACAACACGACTGCTGAATCAGGGACTGCCTTCAATAGTGACCTGTACACAAACACAACACGACTGCTGAATCAGGGACTGCCTGTAATAGTGACCTGTACACAAACACAACACGACTGCTGAATCAGGGACTGCCCGTAATAGTGACCTGTACACTAACACAACAAGACTGCTGAATCAGGGACTGCCTGTAATAGTGACCTGTACACAATCAGAACACGACTGCTGAATCAGGGACTGCCTGTAATAGTGACCTGTACACAAACACAACACGACTACTGAATCAGGGACTGCCCACAATAGTGACCTGTACACAAATACAACACGACTGCTGAAGCAGGGACTGCCTGTATTAGTGACCTGTACACAAATACAACACGACTTCTGAAGCAGGGACTGCCTGTAATAGTGACCTGTACACAAACACAACACGACTGCTGAAGCAGGGACTGCCTGTAATAGTAACCTGTACACAAATAGAACTGTAACAGTGACCTGTACACAAACAGCACACGACTGCTGAATCAGGGACTGCCCGCAATAGTGACCTGTACACAAACACAACACGACTGCTGAAGCAGGGACTGCCTGTAATAGTGACCTGTACACAAACACAACACGACTGCTGAAGCAGGGACTGCCCGTAATAGTGACCTGTACACAAACAGCACACGGCTGCTGAAGCAGGTACTGCCTGTATTAGTGACCTGTACACAAATACAACACGACTGCTGAAGCAGGGACTGCCTGTAATAGTGACCTGTACACAAACACAACACGACTGCTGAAGCAGGGACTGCCTGTAATAGTGACCTGTACACAAACACAACACGACTGCTGAAGCAGGGACTGCCTGTAATAGTGACCTGTACACAAACACAACACGACTGCTGAAGAAGGGACTGCCCGTAATAGTGACCTGTACACAAACACAACACGACTGCTGAATCAGGGACTGCCTGTAATAGTGACCTGTACACAAACACAACACGACTACTGAGTCAGGGACTGCCTGTAATAGTGACCTGTACACAAACACAACACGACTGCTGAATCAGGGACTGCCTGTAATAGTGACCTGTACACAAACACAACACGACTGCTGAATCAGGGACTGCCCGTAATAGTGACCTGTACACAAACACAACACGACTGCTGAAGCAGGGACTACCTGTAATAGTGACCTGTACACAAACACAACACGACTGCTGAAGCAGGGACTGCCCGTAATAGTGACCTGTACACAAACAGCACACGGCTGCTGAAGCAGGTACTGCCTGTATTAGTGACCTGTACACAAATACAACACGACTGCTGAAGCAGGGACTGCCTGTAATAGTGACCTGTACACAAACACAACACGACTGCTGAAGCAGGGACTGCCTGTAATAGTGACCTGTACACAAACACAACACGACTGCTGAAGCAGGGACTGCCCGTAATAGTGACCTGTACACAAACACAACACGACTGCTGAATCAGGGACTGCCTGTAATAGTGACCTGTACACAAACACAACACGACTACTGAGTCAGGGACTGCCTGTAATAGTGACCTGTACACAAACACAACACGACTGCTGAAGCAGGGACTGCCTGTAATAGTGACCTGTACACAAACACAACACGACTGCTGAAGCAGGGACTGCCCGTAATAGTGACCTGTACACAAACACAACACGACTGCTGAATCAGGGACTGCCTGTAATAGTGACCTGTACACAAACACAACACGACTGCTGAATCAGGGACTGCCTGTAATAGTGACCTGTACACAAACACAACACGACTGCTGAATCAGGGACTGCCCGTAATAGTGACCTGTACACAAACACAACACGACTACTGAATCAGGGACTGCCTGTAATAGTGACCTGTACACAAACACAACACGACTGCTGAATCAGGGACTGCCTGTAATAGTGACCTGTACAGAAACAGCACACGACTGCTGAATCAGGGACTGCCCGTAATAGTGACCTGTACACAAACACAACACGACTGCTGAAGCAGGGACTGCCCGTAATAGTGACCTGTACACAAACACAACACGACTGCTGAAGCAGGGACTGCCCGTAATAGTGACCTGTACACAAACAGCACACGACTGCTGAATCAGGGACTGCCCGCAATAGTGACCTGTACACAAACACAACACGACTGCTGAATCAGGGACTGCCTGTAATAGTGACCTGTACACAAACACAACACGACTGCTGAAGCAGGGACTGCCTGTAATAGTGACCTGTACACAAACACAACACGACTACTGAATCAGGGACTGCCTGTAATAGTGACCTGTACACAAACACAACACGACTACTGAATCAGGGACTGCCTGTAATAGTGACCTGTACACAAACAGCACACGACTGCTGAATCAGGGACTGCCTGTAATAGTGACCTGTACACAAACACAACACGACTACTGAATCAGGGACTGCCTGTAATAGTGACCTGTACACAAACACAACACGACTGCTGAAGCAGGGACTGCCTGTAATAGTGACCTGTACACAAACAGCACACGACTGCTGAAGCAGGGACTGCCCGTAATAGTGACCTGTACACAAATACAACACGACTGCTGAAGCAGAGACTGCCCGTAATAGTGACCTGTACACAAACACAACACGACTGCTGAAGCAGGGACTGCCTGTAATAGTGACCTGTACACAAATACAACACGACTGCTGAAGCAGGGACTGCCTGTAATAGTAACCTGTACACAAATAGAACTGTAGTAGTGACCTGTACACAAACAGCACACGACTGCTGAAACAGGGACTGCCCGCAATAGTGACCTGTATGCAAACACAACACGACTGCTGAAGCAGGGACTGCCTGTAATAGTGACCTGTACACAAACAGCACACGACTGCTGAATCAGGGACTGCCCGCAATAGTGACCTGTACACAAACACAACACGACTGCTGAATCAGGGACTGCCCGCAATAGTGACCTGTACACAAACACAACACGACTACTGAAGCAGGGACTGCCTGTAATAGTGACCTGTACACAATCAGCACACGACTGCTGAAGCAGGGACTGCCCGCAATAGTGACCTGTACACAAACACAACACGACTGCTGAAGCAGGGACTGCCTGTAATAGTGACCTGTACACAATCAGCACACGACTGCTGAAGCAGGGACTGCCTGTAATAGTGACCTGTACACAATCAGCACACGACTGCTGAAGCAGGGACTGCCCGTAATAGTGACCTGTACACAAACACAACACGACTGCTGAAGCAGGGACTGCCCGTAATAGTGACCTGTACACAAACACAACACGACTGCTGAAGCAGGGACTGCCCGTAATAGTGACCTGTACACAAATACAACACGACTGCTGAAGCAGGGACTGCCTGTAATAGTGACCTGTACACAAACACAACACGACTGCTGAATCAGGGACTGCCTGTAATAGTAACCTGTACACAAACACAACACGACTACTGAAGCAGGGACTGCCCGTAATAGTGACCTGTACACAAATACAACACGACTGCTGAAGCAGGGACTGCCCGTAATAGTGACCTGTAAACAAACACAACACGACTGCTGAAGCAGGGACTGCCCGTAATAGTGACCTGTACACAAACAGCACACGACTGCTGAATCAGGGACTGCCCGCAATAGTGACCTGTACACAAACACAACACGACTGCTGAAGCAGGGACTGCCTGTAATAGTGACCTGTACACAAACACAACACGACTACTGAATCAGGGACTGCCTGTAATAGTGACCTGTACACAAACACAACACGACTACTGAATCAGGGACTGCCTGTAATAGTGACCTGTACACAAACAGCACACGACTGCTGAATCAGGGACTGCCTGAAATAGTGACCTGTACACAAACACAACACGACTGCTGAATCAGGGACTGCCTTCAATAGTGACCTGTACACAAACACAACACGACTGCTGAATCAGGGACTGCCTGTAATAGTGACCTGTACACAAACACAACACGACTGCTGAATCAGGGACTGCCCGTAATAGTGACCTGTACACTAACACAACACGACTGCTGAATCAGGGACTGCCTGTAATAGTGACCTGTACACAATCAGAACACGACTGCTGAATCAGGGACTGCCTGTAATAGTGACCTGTACACAAACACAACACGACTACTGAATCAGGGACTGCCGGGACTGCCCACAATAGTGACCTGTACACAAATACAACACGACTGCTGAAGCAGGGACTGCCTGTATTAGTGACCTGTACACAAATACAACACGACTTCTGAAGCAGGGACTGCCTGTAATAGTGACCTGTACACAAACACAACACGACTGCTGAAGCAGGGACTGCCTGTAATAGTAACCTGTACACAAATAGAACTGTAACAGTGACCTGTACACAAACAGCACACGACTGCTGAATCAGGGACTGCCCGCAATAGTGACCTGTACACAAACACAACACGACTGCTGAAGCAGGGACTGCCTGTAATAGTGACCTGTACACAAACACAACACGACTGCTGAAGCAGGGACTGCCCGTAATAGTGACCTGTACACAAACAGCACACGGCTGCTGAAGCAGGTACTGCCTGTATTAGTGACCTGTACACAAATACAACACGACTGCTGAAGCAGGGACTGCCTGTAATAGTGACCTGTACACAAACACAACACGACTGCTGAAGCAGGGACTGCCTGTAATAGTGACCTGTACACAAACACAACACGACTGCTGAAGCAGGGACTGCCTGTAATAGTGACCTGTACACAAACACAACACGACTGCTGAATCAGGGACTGCCTGTAATAGTAACCTGTACACAAACACAACACGACTACTGAATCAGGGACTGCCCGTAATAGTGACCTGTACACAAACACAACACGACTACTGAATCAGGGACTGCCTGTAATAGTGACCTGTACACAAACACAACACGACTACTGAATCAGGGACTGCCTGTAATAGTGACCTGTACACAAACACAACACGACTGCTGAATCAGGGACTGCCTGTAATAGTAACCTGTACACAAACACAACACGACTACTGAATCAGGGACTGCCTGTAATAGTGACCTGTACACAAACACAACACGACTGCTGAATCAGGGACTGCCTGTAATAGCAACCTGTACACAAACACAACACGACTACTGAATCAGGGACTGCCTGTAATAGTGACCTGTACACAAACACAACACGACTGCTGAAGCAGGGACTGCCTGTAATAGTGACCTGTACACAAACAGCACACGACTGCTGAAGCAGGGACTGCCCGTAATAGTGACCTGTACACAAATACAACACGACTGCTGAAGCAGAGACTGCCCGTAATAGTGACCTGTACACAAACACAACACGACTGCTGAAGCAGGGACTGCCTGTAATAGTGACCTGTACACAAATACAACACGACTGCTGAAGCAGGGACTGCCTGTAATAGTAACCTGTACACAAATAGAACTGTAGTAGTGACCTGTACACAAACACCACACGACTGCTGAATCAGGGACTGCCCGCAATAGTGACCTGTATGCAAACACAACACGACTGCTGAAGCAGGGACTGCCTGTAATAGTGACCTGTACACAAACAGCACACGACTGCTGAATCAGGGACTGCCCGCAATAGTGACCTGTACACAAACACAACACGACTGCTGAATCAGGGACTGCCCGCAATAGTGACCTGTACACAAACACAACACGACTACTGAAGCAGGGACTGCCTGTAATAGTGACCTGTACACAATCAGCACACGACTGCTGAAGCAGGGACTGCCCGCAATAGTGACCTGTACACAAACACAACACGACTGCTGAAGTAGGGACTGCCTGTAATAGTGACCTGTACACAATCAGCACACGACTGCTGAAGCAGGGACTGCCTGTAATAGTGACCTGTACACAATCAGCACACGACTGCTGAAGCAGGGACTGCCCGTAATAGTGACCTGTACACAAACACAACACGACTGCTGAAGCAGGGACTGCCCGTAATAGTGACCTGTACACAAACACAACACGACTGCTGAAGCAGGGACTGCCCGTAATAGTGACCTGTACACAAATACAACACGACTGCTGAAGCAGGGACTGCCTGTAATAGTGACCTGTACACAAACACAACACGACTGCTGAATCAGGGACTGCCTGTAATAGTAACCTGTACACAAACACAACACGACTACTGAAGCAGGGACTGCCCGTAATAGTGACCTGTACACAAATACAACACGACTGCTGAAGCAGGGACTGCGGTGTACGAGTGATCCCGTAATAGTGACCTGTAAACAAACACAACACGACTGCTGAAGCAGGGACTGCCTGTAATAGTGACCTGTACACAAACACAACACGACTACTGAATCAGGGACTGCCTGTAATAGTGACCTGTACACAAACACAACACGACTACTGAATCAGGGACTGCCTGTAATAGTGACCTGTACACAAACAGCACACGACTGCTGAATCAGGGACTGCCTGAAATAGTGACCTGTACACAAACACAACACGACTGCTGAATCAGGGACTGCCTTCAATAGTGACCTGTACACAAACACAACACGACTGCTGAATCAGGGACTGCCTGTAATAGTGACCTGTACACAAACACAACACGACTGCTGAATCAGGGACTGCCCGTAATAGTGACCTGTACACTAACACAACACGACTGCTGAATCAGGGACTGCCTGTAATAGTGACCTGTACACAATCAGAACACGACTGCTGAATCAGGGACTGCCTGTAATAGTGACCTGTACACAAACACAACACGACTACTGAATCAGGGACTGCCCACAATAGTGACCTGTACACAAATACAACACGACTGCTGAAGCAGGGACTGCCTGTATTAGTGACCTGTACACAAATACAACACGACTTCTGAAGCAGGGACTGCCTGTAATAGTGACCTGTACACAAACACAACACGACTGCTGAAGCAGGGACTGCCTGTAATAGTAACCTGTACACAAATAGAACTGTAACAGTGACCTGTACACAAACAGCACACGACTGCTGAATCAGGGACTGCCCGCAATAGTGACCTGTACACAAACACAACACGACTGCTGAAGCAGGGACTGCCTGTAATAGTGACCTGTACACAAACACAACACGACTGCTGAAGCAGGGACTGCCCGTAATAGTGACCTGTACACAAACAGCACACGGCTGCTGAAGCAGGTACTGCCTGTATTAGTGACCTGTACACAAATACAACACGACTGCTGAAGCAGGGACTGCCTGTAATAGTGACCTGTACACAAACACAACACGACTGCTGAAGCAGGGACTGCCTGTAATAGTGACCTGTACACAAACACAACACGACTGCTGAAGCAGGGACTGCCTGTAATAGTGACCTGTACACAAACACAACACGACTGCTGAAGCAGGGACTGCCCGTAATAGTGACCTGTACACAAACACAACACGACTGCTGAATCAGGGACTGCCTGTAATAGTGACCTGTACACAAACACAACACGACTACTGAGTCAGGGACTGCCTGTAATAGTGACCTGTACACAAACACAACACGACTGCTGAATCAGGGACTGCCTGTAATAGTGACCTGTACACAAACACAACACGACTGCTGAATCAGGGACTGCCCGTAATAGTGACCTGTACACAAACACAACACGACTGCTGAAGCAGGGACTACCTGTAATAGTGACCTGTACACAAACACAACACGACTGCTGAAGCAGGGACTGCCCGTAATAGTGACCTGTACACAAACAGCACACGGCTGCTGAAGCAGGTACTGCCTGTATTAGTGACCTGTACACAAATACAACACGACTGCTGAAGCAGGGACTGCCTGTAATAGTGACCTGTACACAAACACAACACGACTGCTGAAGCAGGGACTGCCTGTAATAGTGACCTGTACACAAACACAACACGACTGCTGAAGCAGGGACTGCCCGTAATAGTGACCTGTACACAAACACAACACGACTGCTGAATCAGGGACTGCCTGTAATAGTGACCTGTACACAAACACAACACGACTACTGAGTCAGGGACTGCCTGTAATAGTGACCTGTACACAAACACAACACGACTGCTGAAGCAGGGACTGCCTGTAATAGTGACCTGTACACAAACACAACACGACTGCTGAAGCAGGGACTGCCCGTAATAGTGACCTGTACACAAACACAACACGACTGCTGAATCAGGGACTGCCTGTAATAGTGACCTGTACACAAACACAACACGACTGCTGAATCAGGGACTGCCTGTAATAGTGACCTGTACACAAACACAACACGACTGCTGAATCAGGGACTGCCCGTAATAGTGACCTGTACACAAACACAACACGACTACTGAATCAGGGACTGCCTGTAATAGTGACCTGTACACAAACAGCACACGACTGCTGAATCAGGGACTGCCCGTAATAGTGACCTGTACAGAAACAGCACACGACTGCTGAAGCAGGGACTGCCCGTAATAGTGACCTGTACACAAACACAACACGACTGCTGAAGCAGGGACTGCCCGTAATAGTGACCTGTACACAAACACAACACGACTGCTGAAGCAGGGACTGCCCGTAATAGTGACCTGTACACAAACAGCACACGACTGCTGAATCAGGGACTGCCCGCAATAGTGACCTGTACACAAACACAACACGACTGCTGAATCAGGGACTGCCTGTAATAGTGACCTGTACACAAACACAACACGACTGCTGAAGCAGGGACTGCCTGTAATAGTGACCTGTACACAAACACAACACGACTACTGAATCAGGGACTGCCTGTAATAGTGACCTGTACACAAACACAACACGACTACTGAATCAGGGACTGCCTGTAATAGTGACCTGTACACAAACAGCACACGACTGCTGAATCAGGGACTGCCTGAAATAGTGACCTGTACACAAACACAACACGACTGCTGAATCAGGGACTGCCTTCAATAGTGACCTGTACACAAACACAACACGACTGCTGAATCAGGGACTGCCTGTAATAGTGACCTGTACACAAATAGAACTGTAATAAGTGATCTGTACACAAGTCCGCACACTTTGCTGGGCTGTGGGCCTCGAGGGGAAACGTACGCCAGCCCACTGAATACCCTCGCCATGCCCCTTTTTGGTGAAGTGGTAAAGGCGGCGCAGATTTGTAAAAGTTGCAATTTTTTGTGTGCAAAAGATTGCAACTTTTTATGCCTGGCATAAGAAATCTGTAGCAATGTTATCACAAATAGTAGGGGCTGGGCAGTCAGTGCTGGGATGGAGGTCCAGTGATAGGTGAGGTAGGTGTAGTTTTAGCAATGCAGACAAGTGCAAGGCATTATTTAATTTTCCCATTATTTTCTCTCTTCCTCTCCTCTATTTCTCACCCCCCCGCACTTTGCAGGGCTCTTGTATTTTTCCTGTGTAAGTCTCCTACCCTTTTGCTGAAGTGCTGACATATGCCACATGTTTATGGAGATGCACAAATCACGTTATCTATATTAGATTTTTTTTACCTTGCATTTCCTTTTCCTATCCTGTTGCTATCTAGAATTAAGACTAGAAAATTCAATAAAAATGTGTGAAAATGAAGGAAATGGTGGGAACGTGTCCTTGTTCTCAGGATGGAGCACCTGGATGTGAGGATATCACTGCCTTGTGGATTAGGATGTGACAATATTTGCATACCTTGTGACAACATCACCTGGGCTCGCTACCTCCTGCCCATTAACTCCTCGTTTACATGTGGCAGATCTGTCAGAGGTGTAATGTAAGTGAATGGGAGTCTGGAGATTTTATTACAGCTGTGGATTCAGTCTGGGCTGCGTTTCCAATTTTCATTAACTCCTCTAAAGCACTTCAGACCATGCCCACACTAAAAGACAAGAAAAAATGGCAGCCGATTCAAAGAAACCACGCCGTCCCTTTGGCTTTTGTTTCAGCAGACTGGCATTGAGTGCTATCGCTTAGTTTACTGTTGTTACTCAGACACAAAGCCTTCTCTCTTGCAGACTCACCTGATAGAGCTTCACTTTGGGATATGGATACATTTATTGTATAACACTAAAGCGCCGGGTCTAGGATGAGCCGGAGAGACATATTTCATTAGGATCTTGCTATTCCGCTCATTTCCGTGTATTTCCTGCAGGAAGCGGACCTGTCCCACAAATCGTTTACAGAGCTGTTAAACAAATGGAGAGACAAGTGCCAGACGCTGGGGCAGGAAGCTGCAAAGAGCGGGATGAGGATGAGTCTTATAATAAAGTACATGATGTTCCTCCAACCTGTGACTGTCCAGATGCTGCAAAACTCCCAGCATGCAGGATTCTGGTCCCTGCAGAACATGCTCTGATGAGCCAAGCTGACCCTGCAGGGGGCACTGTTTTTTGCACGGCATGAGGACTAGATTTTTGGCAATTGGGTTGCTATGTTTACCTAAAGTGAGCTACATAAATTCACAATTTGGGGTGTTCAGAACTGAAGAGGTCTCCACATACCCAGGGTCTATTCATTGCCATGGTACCTGTCTGACAAGTCAATTTCTGATCATACACCTACAATCCTACCAGTGCAGGATCCCGACCCCCATCCTGCCTGGTAAGGCAGCCACTGGCCAACTGGACAGCAGTGCGGGTCCCAGAAAAGGTGCCTGTAACTATATGTCATAAGACTGTAATACCTTGTAAGGGTAAGGCTACACGGCAACGACTACTGTCACATGACCAAATGTCCCCTTGTTGTCCATACTAATGTAAGTGAATGGAGTCCTAGGGTGCCCCTGAGGGAGCTGCCACTGTGATCTCTTGTCAAATAAATCCAGCAGTGTTAGCTTTTTTATAGGGCCAGGTCACCGTATATCCCTAGACTCAAGTCAGAAAATATACAGAACTTTATGTATAATTCAATGTCTGCTCTAGCACCACCTAGTGGCCACATCTAGATGAAGGGGCGCTGCTGCATGACCAAAAATTTCTGCTCCATTAAGTACATGGGAGATCGATGGACATTGTATTGTCAAAACTGTGTATTGTGGGAATGCCCATCTTCTAATTTTGGGGCATTTTCTGGGTTCCTGTCTGCAGAGAGCAGTGCATTGTGGAACATCACATGATTAGGGTTTAACGGGGAGCAGGGGTGGGGTAAAAATAAAAAAAGAAACAATACACACCTACCCTGGGTCCTTGGTTCAGATACAGCGCCCCCTGTTCCGTCTGATCCTCTGACCGCCTGAGAGGCTCAGGTGACCATGGCAGCCAATCACATGTTGGGTACTGGTGACATCACTGCTCTATCACTGCATACCTCTCTGCTACACAACATGTGACCAATCGTTGGCCTTAGCAGTCACCAAAGCCCCCGCACTTCTGGTTCAAGCAGTTAGAGGACCAAAGAGAATGGGGGGTTCGACACCGGTACCCAGGCCCGGGGGTAAGTATGGTTCCTTTTTTTATTTTACCCCACCACCAGCCCCCAGTTAGTTTTCAATTATCCCAGAAAACCCCTTTAATTGAAGCTAAGCTGTTAGGTCACATGACTGACGGTGCGGTGGCGCGAAGCTGCTGCCTGTTTCCAAGGGCAACCAACAGGGCGTTGTTAGCAGCTTCAGGCTCTCTTGGAGACTTCGCCGCAGAAGCTGCCAGAGAGAAAAGTCCTAAAACGGAAGACTTTTCTCTTCACTGGTTCCAGTATAAACATGGCGGAAACCCGACAGACCCCATTCTATCGCCCGACGGACTGCCCAGCAAGGTGTGAACCTAGCCTAAGATGGGACTAGAGCAAATGACAATGGCGCAGAAACAGGAAGGCAAAGCATGTGTAAACTCTTGCTGTAGATTTCTACCGTTTGTGGGATGTGCTTGGTTTCTAGAGGAAGCCGTTATGTTATGGCGGGAGATTGTAATCGCTTGGTGGGAATTTCTGATGACAAACACCCCCTCCTCTCCCCGCCTATATACAATGGGGTCAGCGGAAGCAGAAGTGAAACTGGAAGAGGAAGAACATGGAAATCACCAGAGCAAGAAGTTGCCGCACTTGTTGCTTGCTACAGACTAGGTTACCACAGGGCTGAAAAACGGAAGAAGTGATTTAAGGGGACAGTTCACACTGGACAACCCCTGTTGGGCCACTGATTTCCCTGGCAATGCCACCATCAGGGCAGGAATCCCCCTCGATGCTTGCATCCTGAATAGTATCTATAAGGGCTGTGAGGGGGTGACCAAGATCTGTGTACCCCAGTGTTATGTATGAGCCATGGCAGTCGGGCCCAGCGTGCACCAGCGGCGATGTATATTCCAGCTGTAGAGTGTGAGGACACACCTAGGACATTCCTCCGGGGTTGTGCGGTTATCACACATATTTCTAATACCTTGTCGCTCTGTAAGTGAATGACGCCCGACATGCCCAGACATCTGCATACAGCACAATGTACAGCTCAGCCGCTATCATGGATGACTTAATGCCTGAGTGTAGATTGGCACAAGGCGCCCTGGGCACTTCCTGCACAGCTCGGCAAATCCACAAGGGACTTTGTTAACTATTTCAGCACAGAAACATTGAGTCACTGGCCCCAGGCTACGACCACAGCAAACTTTTAGTGGAGGAGGGGGACGGTTACAATGAATATAGAAATTAGTCATAAGAACATTTGACGTCTTACCATCTGCTGCGGAGGTAAATGCTCCCTGTTATCAGCCATTGGAGGAGGAGAGGCTGACTGTAAGACAGGTGAATACAATCTATTGCTCCCTGTTATCAGCCATCTATGAGGACTGACAGTAGTGTTTTTTGTTTTTGTGACGGCCATTTTTAAAACCTAGGGAACTGATCCAGACCCCCAGGTCACCTGACTTCCGCCCCTGATCTTTCCTGACTATAGTAAAGCCAGCCGCCATAGCACAGGTGAGATCAAGAGTGGAGGGGTCAGAGGGACCCCAGGGGGTCGGGGCAGGTTCTGATCGAATGAGTGGAGGTCAGAACCAGGCTGGAACACACAGGTCCATCACCAACAATCCCTGCCTGTAGCCGAAGTGACATAGTAACCTTTGCTAGTCATAACTGCAATTAAAAACTGCATGCAGTTCTTCAATAAAGCAGCGCTGTGTAAACAGTCCTCAAACACAACGTCTACTATAAATCAGGAGGCACCAGACACTGTGGCCTTCCCCATCCTTAACCCTTTTGTGTCTTGCCCGGCAGCAGGTCTGACTAAATGTAGGCTGTCAGATAGGACACCTGACATGGCTGCCCACGCGATGCACACTCATCATCCGCTGACCTTTTATCAGAGCACGATGACCCATTAATACTCTTGGAAATGATTAAAAAGAAATATTCCTCTCACAAGCACAGATGGATGATGTGGCAGCGCCCACTGACAATCACACCCCCGATCCAGGTGCCAGGAAACCGTGAATACTCTGCAGGAAACGTAAGGGGCCATGAGACAAGGAGCCGGCGTCCTCCAGTGTTTGATCAGCTGCAGCTCCCCAGACAGTCACACGTTATCACCATCAGTACATACAAGCCCTCAAGTCTCTGTTCACATGTGCATCATGGCACCACGCTCTGCCGGATCCACCACACATAGGATGCCAGGGCCACCGGACAGGGTGTTATGATCATAATCTGTGGCCCGTCATGTTGGGGGTTGTAGTGTTCTCTGTATATAGTATAATAGGACTGTATTATGATTATGTCCAGTCGTCAGGCCATGTTGGGGGTTGTAGTGTTCTACGTATTCAGTATAATAGGACTGTATTATGATTATGTCCAGTCGTCAGGCCATGCTGGAGGTTGTAGTGTTCTATGTATTCAGTATAATAGGACTGCATTTTGATAACATGGTTAGGTGATGATGGGGGTTGTAGTGCTTCTAATTTGCACATAAATAGTAAGGTTCCTTTAGGACACAGAGCTCCCTGCAGAATTTCCCATTCACCTGCCATCCTGCTCATCGCGCTCGGTGCATTTATAAGTTGGCAGGATTCGGCTCACCTCTGTTATCATATTAAGTGCAAATAAATGAATCTGGAGTCTCCGCTCAGGAACTGAATGAATGAATTATTAATGTTTCCTTCCTGGGTTTATTACACAGGAGGCTGGATGGAGTAGAGCACTTTGTGCTTTGTCTGCTCTGCAATATCCTGCAGCCTAATGGACTTAAGTGATGTCAGAGATATTACATAATGATGGCGGCCGCGCATCGCTAACATCTCTCATCCACAGAATTCCACTTTTATCCCAAGAATCCCTTTATGTTCTCCCCTATAGAGCCTACTATGTACCCCGGGCACCTCTGCTCACCTGTGGATTACACGTGCCTATAATGATTAAAGGGACAGTGACCCAAAAGACAAGAATTATTATATATGCGCGAGCCCAAACATACGTGGTGAGATTTTTTTTTTTAGCATGATCTCTTGTGATTGTCTTCTTCTGTTTCAGAGGGCAAGAAAAATGTCCCCATAGGAATTAGCGTTGTCTCGATACCAGAATTTAGAGTTCGAGGCCAATATCAATTATAGTATCGCCATACTCAATATCAAAATGATACTTATGTATGGAGTCAGCCCTGCCATTTAATTGCGCTATTTTTGTTTCCGTCATTTATAGATCGCTATAAATATTCCTTCCTTGTTTTTTTAACAACCTACAATGTACTGGCACATACAGATATATCTCTATATACAAATATATTATGCAAAATTATGTTCAGGCTTTTTAGTCAGAAAAAAATCCTCCCATTTACAACAGTTGAGCTGTAGGGTTTCTGTGACCCATACAGAGGGCTGTAGGCTCAAGACCCTGGATAGAGGTAATGAGGCAGAGTAAGACCGGGGCCCCACATGGAGTAAACGCCGTGGAAAAAAACGCAGCGTTTTATAGTCACAGCAAAGTGGACACGTTGCAGGAAAATACGCGCAGCGGAAATGTTGCGATTTCCAAAACCTTTTGCGGTTTTGTAAATTGCAGCATGTCAATTATACCTACGGAAACACTGGCGGTTTCTGTGAAAAATCCTGTGGGAAAAACCGTAATGCATTGTCGCTGCAGTTTTTCCTACAGTGCTTTTTTTGCTGCGAGGCGCCACGTGGGGCCTTAGCCTAAAAGTTTAATAGATGGGAAGTAAGGTCTCTGCTCTGTAGGAGTCCCTGCTCAGATGTAAGGAGTCCTGTCAATCAGGTGAATGGGGTGGAGCCTGCAGCATCAGCTGTAAGGAGTATCATCATTCTTGTGAAGGGGGGTCCTGCATTGTCAGCTGTAAGGAGTCCCATCAGTCTGGTGAAAAGGTGGGGCCTGCAGTGTCAGCTGTAAGGAGTCCCAACAGTCTGGTGAAAAGGTGGGGCCTGCAGTGTCAGCTGTAAGGGGGTCCCATCAGTCTGGTGAAGTAGTGGAGCCTGTAGTGTCAGCTGTAAGGAGTCTCATCAGTTGGGTGAAAGGGTGGGGCCTGTAGTGTTAGCTTTAAGGAGTCCCGTCAGTCGTGTGAAGGGATGGAACCGTTAAGAGTCAGCTGTAAGGAGTCTCGTCAGTTGGGTGAAGGGATGGTGCCGGTAGGGTCAGCTGTAAGGAGTCCCTTCAGTCTGGTGAAGGGGTGGGGCCTGCAGAGTCAGCTGTAAGGAGTCTCTGCAGTCTGGTGAAGGGGTGGGGCCTGCAGAGTCAGCTGTAAGGAGTCTCTGCAGTCTGGTGAAGGGGTGGGGTTGCAGTGTAAACTACAAGAAGTCATGCAGTATTGGGTGGGGCCTGCAGTACCAAAACTGAACTACCGGCCTCATCCCTTCACTCGACTGACACGTTACCCCATGGTAAAAAAAAAATTCTCTGCCACAACATATAGGGAGGTAATGCTGCTATGTGTACCAACCTATGGCTTAGCACCAAACAGGAGCAGTCTTCAGTGAAGTAATTGAGTTAGAGAAAGGTCTTATGTGACTGACACATCCCAACCCCTGGATTGCCATACAGTAAATAGGAAAGAGCATTTATAAAAAAAACTTTGGCATCCACATATGCCATATGCACATTGCTACAAGATCCCCAGGTCATAGCCCCCTGAAAACCCTCTTAATAGGTGGCAGAGCAGCAACAATGGGAAAGTAAGAGTAACACACATCACCTGCAGACAACAAATTCTACTGGAAATGGAATCAGTAGAGCAAGGGCCTGAACAGCGCCAGAAGAGTAGACGCTAAGGATCTCGGAGTAATTACAAATCACCAGCAACAAGGAATATCCATTTTTATATCTGACTTTGAATGGTCATATATCTATGCATGTAGTACAGATATATCCGGAGGCGCATTGACTACAATATGGTTCCATAGTGCAAACCTGTATTGCAGTCCATACTTCTGACATAAAAGCTGTACTGTTAGTGCAGGGTTTGGATGTTTTACTAACCAGAGCTTCCATGGACTACAGGTCTCCATCGGCTACCCAGATCCTGGGATTTGATCACAACTGATCTAGGACAATATAAGAGAAAAAAAATATCAATGTGAAAATCAGAGGCCCCTGGAATTGTGCAGAGAGTATTCAATGTGCAAATATGCAACAGGGATTACAAACATACTATTGTGCATGAACCCTAAGGCTCTGTTCATACTTGCGTCATGAGTTCTGGTTTTACTAAACAAGCAGTGAGACTTTGCATAACAGTGTATGGCTGGAGGACCTATCTACCACAGGGGACCCGTCACCTATGTGACATATGACATATATCACATCACCTATAGGTCAGGAAGATCCAAGACTGATTCTTATTGCATTTCATACTACTCCATTTCAATAACCTTCACCTGTAGAATATATTTGTTCCTCTGTATCATAAATAGTTTTCTTTGTGAATAAGGGATTTCACTATCACGCCCTGTTAGTCAGTGCTAGTCACCCACCTCACTGATAATGTGTAATCGTCCTGTCACCAGATTGTGGGTGGGGGTTAACCCTCTGTCTCCCTTTATCTCTCAGCAGCCTATGTGCCCAGACCTATGTTATATAAGCGGAGATGTATTCTATATGGCAGCAAGTAACAGCATGTAATAACCTGCCTCATGGAGGAGGAATCACTGAATATATAATGATATATACACAGCTTTGTTTCTTTATATCACCGACAAAAGTGCTGTAAAGATTCCTAAGATATAAGATAAAGTAACATAGAAACAGAGTTTACCTATTTATATCATTATTCAGAATATCCATCCCATCTTATCTCAGAGCAGACAATAGAAATATAAAAACAGTACCACAGGCTCTCAAGGTTCATCATAGTAGAGACATACAGTGGGGAAAAGAAGTATTTATTCAGCCACCAATTGTGCAAGTTCTCGCACTTATAAAGATGAGGCCGGCCTGTAATTGTCATCATAGGTAGACCTCAACTATGAGAGACAAAATGAGAAAACTAATCCAGAAAATCACATTGTCTGATTTTTAAAGAATTTATTTGCAAATTATGGTGGAAAATAAGTATTTGGTCAATAACAAAAGTTCCTCTCAATACTTTGTTATATCCTTTGTTGGCAATGACAGAGGTGAAACGTTTTCTGGAAGTCTTCACAAGGTTGGCACACACTGTTGCTGGTATGTTGGCCCATTCCTCCATGCAGATCTCCTCTAGAGCAGGGATGTTTTGGGGCTGTCGCTGGACAACACGGACTTTCTACTCCCTCCAAAGGTTTTCTATGGGGCTGAGATCTGGAGACTGGCTAGGCCACTCCAGGACCTTGAAATGCTTCTTATGAAGCCGCTCCTTCATTGCCCTGGCGGTGTGCTTGGGATCATTGTCATGCTGAAAGACCCAGCCACGTTTCATCTTAAATGCCCTTGCTGATGGAAGGAGGTTTACGCTCAAAATCTCACGATACATGGCCCCATTCATTCTTTCATGTACATAGATCAGTCGTCCTGGTCCCTTTGCAGAGAAACAGCCCCATACATGATGTTGCCCCCCCATGCTTCACAGTAGGTCTGGTGTTCTCTGGATACAACTCAGCATTCACTCTCCTCCAAACAATAACAATGTCACACAGGAGCCATTACTACAGGTAATGAGTGGAGGACAGAGGAGCCTCTTAAAGGAGAAGTTACAGGTCTGTGAGACAGAAATCTTGCTTGTTTGTAGGTGACCAAATACTTATTTTCCACCATAATTTGCAAATAAATATTTTAAAATATCAGACAATGTGATTTTCTGGATTTGTTTTCTCATTTTGTCTCTCATAGTTGAGGTCTACCTATGATGACAATTACAGGACGGCCTCATCTTTATAAGTGGGAGAACTTGTACAATTGGGGGCTGACTAAATACTTTTTTTTCTTCACTGTATATATACACACACATATTACATGTACAAGTACTATAATACTGCCCCTATGTACAAGAATATAACTACTATAATACTGCTCCTATGTACAAGAATATAACTACTATAATACTACCTCCTATGTACAAGAATATAACTACTATAATACTGCCCCCTATGTACAAGAATATAACTACTATAATACTGCTCCTATGTACAAGAATATAACTACTATAATACTACCTCCTATGTACAAGAATATAACTACTATAATACTGCTCCTATGTACAAGACTATAACTACTATAATACTGCTCCTATGTACAAGAATATAACTACTATAATACTGCTCCTATGTACAAGAATATAACTACTATAATACTGCTCCTATGTACAAGAATATAACTACTATAATACTACCTCCTATGTACAAGAATATAACTACTATAATACTGCCCCCTATGTACAAGAATATAACTACTATAATACTGCTCCTATGTACAAGAATATAACTACTATAATACTGATCCTATGTACAAGAATATAACTACTATAATACTGCCTCCTATGTACAAGAATATAACTACTATAATACTACTATGTACAAGAATATAACTACTATAATACTGCTCCTATGTACAAGAATATAACTACTATAATACTACCTCCTATGTACAAGAATATAACTACTATAATACTGCTCCTATGTACAAGAATATAACTACTATAATACTGCCCCTATGTACAAGAATATAACTACTATAATACTGCTCCTATGTACAAGAATATAACTACTATAATACTGCTCCTATGTACAAGAATATAACTACTATAATACTGCTCCTATGTACAAGAATATACTATAATACTGCTCCTATGTACAAGAATATAACTACTATAATACTGCTCCTATGTACAAGAATATAACTACTATAATACTGCTCCTATGTACAAGAATATAACTACTATAATACTGCTCCTATGTACAAGAATATAACTACTATAATACTACTATGTACAAGAATATAACTACTATAATACTACCTCCTATGTACAAGAATATAACTACTATAATACTGCTCCTATGTACAAGAATATAACTACTATAATACTGCTCCTATGTACAAGAATATAACTACTATAATACTGCTCCTATGTACAAGAATATAACTACTATAATACTACCTCCTATGTACAAGAATATAACTACTATAATACTGCTCCTATGTACAAGAATATAACTACTATAATACTGCTCCTATGTACAAGAATATAACTACTATAATACTACCTATGTACAAGAATATAACTACTATAATACTGCCCCTATGTACAAGAATATAACTACTATAATACTACCTCCTATGTACAAGAATATAACTACTATAATACTGCCCCTATGTACAAGAATATAACTACTATAATACTGCCCCCTATGTACAAGAATATAACTACTATAATACTACCTCCTATGTACAAGAATATAACTACTATAATACTGCTCCTATGTACAAGAATATAACTACTATAATACTGATCCTATGTACAAGAATATAACTACTATAATACTACTCCTATGTACAAGAATATAACTACTATAATACTACCTCCTATGTACAAGAATATAACTACTATAATACTACCTCCTATGTACAAGAATATAACTACTATAATACTGCCCCCTATGTACAAGAATATAACTACTATAATACTGCCCCTATGTACAAGAATATAACTACTATAATACTGCTCCTATGTACAAGAATATAACTACTATAATACTGATCCTATGTACAAGAATATAACTACTATAATACTACTCCTATGTACAAGAATATAACTACTATAATACTGCTCCTATGTACAAGAATATAACTACTATAATACTGATCCTATGTACAAGAATATAACTACTATAATACTACTCCTATGTACAAGAATATAACTACTATAATACTGCTCCTATGTACAAGAATATAACTACTATAATACTACTCCTATGTACAAGAATATAACTACTATAATACTGCTCCTATGTACAAGAATATAACTACTATAATACTGCTCCTATGTACAAGAATATAACTACTATAATACTACTATGTACAAGAATATAACTACTATAATACTACCTCCTATGTACAAGAATATAACTACTATAATACTGCTCCTATGTACAAGAATATAACTACTATAATACTACCTCCTATGTACAAGAGTATAACTACTATAATACTGCTCCTATGTACAAGAATATAACTACTATAATACTGCTCCTATGTACAAGAATATAACTACTATAATACTACCTCCTATGTACAAGAATATAACTACTATAATACTGCTCCTATATACAAGAATATAACTACTATAATACTACCTCCTATGTACAAGAATATAACTACTATAATACTGCTCCTATATACAAGAATATAACTACTATAATACTGCTCCTATATACAAGAATATAACTACTATAATACTACTCCTATGTACAAGAATATAACTACTATAATACTGCTCCTATGTACAAGAATATAACTACTATAATACTGCTCCTATGTACAAGAATATAACTACTATAATACTGCTCCTATGTACAAGAATATAACTACTAAAATACTGCCCCTATGTACAAGAATATAACTACTATAATACTACTCCTATGTACAAGAATATAACTACTATAATACTGCTCCTATGTACAAGAATATAACTACTATAATACTACCTCCTATGTACAAGAATATAACTACTATAAGACTCCTATGTACAAGAATATAACTACTATAATACTGCCTCCTATGTACAAGAATATAACTACTATAATACTACCTCCTATGTACAAGAATATAACTACTATAATACTACCTCCTATGTACAAGAATAGAACTACTATAATACTGCCCCTATGTACAAGAATATAACTACTATAATACTGCCTCCTATGTACAAGAATATAACTACTATAATACTGCTCCTATGTACAAGAATATAACTACTATAATACTGCTCCTATGTACAAGAATATAACTACTATAATACTGCTCCTATGTACAAGAATATAACTACTATAATACTGATCCTATGTACAAGAATATAACTACTATAATACTGCCCCCTATGTACAAGAATATAACTACTATAATACTACTCCTATGTACAAGAATATAACTACTATAATACTGCCCCCTATGTACAAGAATATAACTACTATAATACTGCTCCTATGTACAAGAATATAACTACTATAATACTGCTCCTATGTACAAGAATATAACTACTATAATACTGATCCTATGTACAAGAATATAACTACTATAATACTGCTCCTATGTACAAGAATATAACTACTATAATACTGCTCCTATGTACAAGAATATAACTACTATAATACTGCTCCTATGTACAAGAATATAACTACTATAATACTGATCCTATGTACAAGAATATAACTACTATAATACTGCTCCTATGTACAAGAATATAACTACTATAATACTGCTCCTATGTACAAGAATATAACTACTATAATACTGATCCTATGTACAAGAATATAACTACTATAATACTGCCCCCTATGTACAAGAATATAACTACTATAATACTACTCCTATGTACAAGAATATAACTACTATAATACTGCCCCCTATGTACAAGAATATAACTACTATAATACTACTCCTATGTACAAGAATATAACTACTATAATACTACTCCTATGTACAAGAATATAACTACTATAATACTGCTCCTATGTACAAGAATATAACTACTATAATACTGCTCCTATGTACAAGAATATAACTACTATAATACTGCTCCTATGTACAAGAATATAACTACTATAATACTGCTCCTATGTACAAGAATATAACTACTATAATACTACTATGTACAAGAATATAACTACTATAATACTGCTCCTATGTACAAGAATATAACTACTATAATACTGCTCCTATGTACAAGAATATAACTACTATAATACTGCTCCCATGTACAAGAATATAACTACTATAATACTGCTCCTATGTACAAGAATATAACTACTATAATACTACCTCCTATGTACAAGAATATAACTACTATAATACTGCTCCTATGTACAAGAATATAACTACTATAATACTACCTCCTATGTACAAGAATATAACTACTATAATACTACCTCCTATGTACAAGAATATAACTACTATAATACTGCTCCTATATACAAGAATATAACTACTATAATACTACCTCCTATGTACAAGAATATAACTACTATAATACTGCTCCTATATACAAGAATATAACTACTATAATACTGCTCCTATGTACAAGAATATAACTACTATAATACTACTCCTATGTACAAGAATATAACTACTATAATACTACTCCTATGTACAAGAATATAACTACTATAATACTGCTCCTATGTACAAGAATATAACTACTATAATACTACTCCTATGTACAAGAATATAACTACTATAATACTACCTCCTATGTACAAGAATATAACTACTATAATACTGCCTCCTATGTACAAGAATATAACTACTATAATACTGCCCCCTATGTACAAGAATATAACTACTATAATACTACTCCTATGTACAAGAATATAACTACTATAATACTGCTCCTATGTACAAGAATATAACTACTATAATACTGCCCCCTATGTACAAGAATATAACTACTATAATACTGCTCCTATGTACAAGAATATAACTACTATAATACTGCTCCTATGTACAAGAATATAACTACTATAATGCTACTCCTATGTACAAGAATATAACTACTATAATACTACCTCCTATATACAAGAATATAACTACTATAATACTACCTCCTATGTACAAGAATATAACTACTATAATACTACTCCTATGTACAAGAATATAACTACTATAATACTACTCCTATGTACAAGAATATAACTACTATAATACTGCTCCTATGTACAAGAATATAACTACTATAATACTGCTCCTATGTACAAGAATATAACTACTATAATACTGCTCCTATGTACAAGAATATAACTACTATAATACTGCCCCTATGTACAAGAATATAACTACTATAATACTGCTCCTATGTACAAGAATATAACTACTATAATACTGCTCCTATGTACAAGAATATAACTACTATAATACTGCTCCTATGTACAAGAATATAACTACTATAATACTACTCCTATGTACAAGAATATAACTACTATAATACTGCCCCTATGTACAAGAATATAACTACTATAATACTGCCCCTATGTACAAGAATATAACTACTATGATACTGCTCCTATGTACAAGAATATAACTACTATAATACTACTCCTATGTACAAGAATATAACTACTATAATACTGCCCCTATGTACAAGAATATAACTACTATAATACTGCCCCTATGTACAAGAATATAACTACTATGATACTGCTCCTATGTACAAGAATATAACTACTATAATACTACTCCTATGTACAAGAATATAACTACTATAATACTGCTCCTATGTACAAGAATATAACTACTATAATACTGCTCCTATGTACAAGAATATAACTACTATAATACTGCCCCTATGTACAAGAATATAACTACTATAATACTGCTCCTATGTACAAGAATATAACTACTATAATACTACCTCCTATGTACAAGAATATAACTACTATAATACTGCTCCTATGTACAAGAATATAACTACTATAATACTACCTCCTATGTACAAGAATATAACTACTATAATACTACTCCTATGTACAGGTATATAACTTCTTTCACTGTGCTGGTTACAATTAGTATATACCGTCTTTATCTTATATGGTACAGTAGGTGTGATGCCTGCACTTGTATGTTAATAGTGAGAGTGCTCTGTAGTATACGGTACTGCGGCTGTGGGTGTGCAGATTATTACACATCTTCTCAGAGATCTTTAAATAACTCTGCAGGTTTCCTATTATTAGTGACTAGTGATGAGAGGACGGGTAGAAGCGATCACGGCGTTACACTAAGTTCTGTGACTTTACACGATTCACAGGAGATCAGTACGGATCAATGTGACAGCCGTGTGATGAGTCTATAGAGCGATAATGACTGTGTGATAGAATATTTTCGGAGGAAAAGATGACGATGTCTGCTCTGTGGATATACCTTAGGGTATACTGTGGATATACCTTAGGGTATAGTCTGCTTTGTGGCTGTAGAGAGGGGGACACTACTCAAAATGGCCCCATCCCCCTTCTGTACAATGAATGTATACAGGGACACCCCTCTGCTGCTGCACCACTAGCAAGCAAGATGGAGATGTACATAAGTGCAAGGCAGAACTGAGCTCCCTAGAATATGGGGGTGACGGTGTCATGGGTCATTACCAGTGAGGGGGCCCCATAATTTATTCTGGCTACGTCTCTTCATCATGCTCATAACCTGAGGCTTATTAAAGTCTCATGACTGGGATGGTTTCCCGATTGATCTTAGTGCAGTATTATGATATGGGGAGAAATAAGTTCCCGCCACCTCCGATTATGGTGGTTTTCCTTCAATTTTTAGAAAATCAGGGACATTGTGACTCAGTCTGGTTTATGAGCGGTAAAGTCCACCATTTGTGAATGAAACCCCCATGGGCTGCAGACGCACACATGTTCTCTCTTCTATGAATTAAAGGGGTTTAAAGAGATTTATGGCACAAGCACATGTCTGATGGGTGAGGGTGCCAACAATGGATCCCCTATTAGGATCTTCCATAACCTCCTTAGGATACGTCATCAATATAAGATGAGCATGGGGTCCGACACCTGGGATCCCCACGGATCAGCGGTTTGAAGTGGCAGTGGCGTTCCCTGATCGCTTCTGTTTCACAAGCCATGTCACGTCACATTCATCGGTCATATCGACTACTGAAGAGAAAGAGGCTGAGCTGCAATACCAAGCACAGTCACTATACAATGTACACCAGTGTGCTTGGCAAGTAATGAAGCTGATCAGCGGGGGGTCTGGGCCAGCCTACCTTGGAGTATTAAAGCTGTTGCTGTGATCCTCTTAGGGTATCAGCCGCATTGAGTATATCTTTGTAATATTATAGCAGGTTCTTTTTGTGTATTTACCAGGAGCCGTCAGCCGCATATACAGACATCGCTGCTTGGCATTCCTAAAACATTCTTTAAATTGAACATTCTGAGTTATTTTCAGGTCATATGATCCTAATTCAGTATGACGAACATAGCCGCAGAGGACTACAAAGACTGGCAGTCATCGTGCGGCCGCTTCTGACGAGAGCGGAATACTTCCCAATTATCTGTGTGCATACATTGGGAATAAACACAAGGATGAGGTGAAGAGTGTAGGACGGTATCTATATCTCCTCCATCGTGACTGAGAGTCATCCTGTCCCCGAGGGCCGCTCCATCCACGGCTAAATCCGCTCGTCAATGCTCTTACACAAGAGGAGCCGCATTACTCATCCTCCCATCCAACTATTGAGGTCACAATTCTGATCCGCAGCAACTTCCAGGGGAATAAGTGGAAGAGAAGGAGATGATGCCGGAGGATTGACAAAACGTCTTTCTGTGTTTTTAGGCTTCTTTATGTCATTTCTAATTATTAACCCCATAAGGACATTATTTTTTGCTTGTTTTTGCCTCCTTTCGTTCCCACAGCCTTCACTTTTTTGTCGCTGTACTTTTTTATAAACAGGTTTTTTTTTTAATTTTGTTTAAATATTTGTATAATATTAATATTTATTCTTTTAATTTCACATTTTTATTTATTTTATGTTTATTTAACCCCTTAAAGGGGTATTCTCAACATGGAAAATTAAGGCATAGCTAGGTGCACAGCAATAGGGGATGCAGAGGTAGCAATCGCTGCCGGGCACTGAAGGGGCCACAAAGACACCAGTAATACAGATAATACATGGTACATGAGGGCCCCATTACCAATTTTTGCACTGGGGCCCAGGGATTGTCCGGCCCCAATAGCATCTTTTTTATACTATCCATAGGGTAGACCATCAGTATCTTTTTGGTGGAGGTCCGACACCCAGATCCGGCAATGATCAGCTGATTTAGATGCCGCTTGAAGCTAATGCCAGATGCAACTCTGCTCCTGCAATAGGCTGCAGCCCCATCTACTCTATAATGGTGGGAAAGGGTACTGCAGCTCTGCGCCTATTACTTGAATAGGAGTTGCTTCCAGGTCTGTTCACAGCAGTAGAGCCCTGGGGTGCACACTCGGTCATGTTTAAGTGTCATAAATGATAATTTTTAATAAATAATAATTCTGGCACAATCGGGGAGATCTCTTGTACCCAAACTGAAATCTACACTAGTCAGGGATTGGGGTAGATTTCAGCTAGAAATCACCCAGTTTTCCAGCAAAAGGTAAAGCAAATCTGTCAGACCGAGGCGTCTGCCTTGACCTCACCTCACTCCAATTTTCGCTAAAAAAATAAAAACTGCATTAAAAGAAATAAAACAAAAGACATGTAATGACTGTAATTTAATGTCCAATTAAACTGCTCGTCGCTGCCATCTCTTATATAAAGTGTTATGAACCGGTCGGAGAGAAGCTGAGGTCACCGTCCGATGCCGCGCTCTGTTATCTAACTCATAATACATTACATAAGATTTACGCCAGGAGCCAATTGTGCGCATATAAAAGTCTCTTTGTTCTGTGTCCTATGTAAGAATCATCTCATCTGCTTGGAGAAAACATGTCTTGTGAATAATTATTGCGATTTACACACTTTTTACTAAAAAGTGTCTATAAAAGGAGTTAGAAAATGTGCAAAATTTATTAAGGAGCACACCATTATTTAGGTATAACATTGGGGTAAGCCAAGGCCTCATGTACACGACTGGGTGTGCAGTCCGAGGGTCTTCTGACGTGTGTTCGGAGTATCGGAAGACCCTGGAAAAACACATGGTCATGTCTAAGGTGCCATAAGAAAGAGAAAAGCATTCACTATGTCTAGCAAGATGCACCAAATTTCTGCATCACAGTGATAAATCTGGGAGAGCTTCTGACCGTCTTTCCTAGTTTTATCCTTACTTAGGACAATAATAATGAATCACACACAGTTTTATCGGCAAAGACATTTTGAGCACTGAAAAGATTTAATTGAAGGATGTCAAGGACATGGGAAGAGTAAGGTGTGGGACTTGGACGGAGTTTGGCACACAGATGAGAGAACTTGGATGGAGTGGTCTAACACGGGAGATTGGGGGAAGTGGTATGACACTTGGAGGAGTGCTCACGCATACAGGAGAGCATGTGAGGAGTAGTGTGATGCACAGCATAGCATTTCCTTCATAATGGGGAACCTGGGAGGAGAGGTCTGGCACACAGGAGAACCTGGGAGGAGAGGTCTGGCACACAGGAGAACCTGGGAGGAGAGGTCTGGCACACAGGAGAACCTGGGAGGAGAGGTCTGACACACAGGAGAACCTGGGAGGAGAGGTCTGGTACACAGGAGAACCTGGGAGGAGAGGTCTGGTACACAGGAGAACCTGGGAGGAGAGGTCTGGCACACAGGAGAACCTGGGAGGAGAGGTCTGGCACACAGGAGAACCTGGGAGGAGAGGTCTGGCACACAGGAGAACCTGGGAGGAGAGGTCTGACACACAGGAGAACCTGGGAGGAGAGGTCTGGCACACAGGAGAACCTGGGAGGAGAGGTCTGACACACAGGAGAACCTGGGAGGAGAGGTCTGGCACACAGGAGAACCTGGGAGGAGAGGTCTGACACACAGGAGAACCTGGGAGGAGAGGTCTGGCACACAGGAGAACTTGGGAAGAGTAGCCTAGCACAGATGAAAGATGAGGAAGATGTATTTGTCTATTTCAGATGAAATAGATCTGTAGGAGGAGCATCTTTAAATGGGAAAAAAAATGGTCTTGCACACAGAAATATAAAGGAAAGTAAAGCAGCTGAAGGAGCGGAGTGGCACACAGCATTGCTGATAAAGGAGTCACCTGAAGGCCCCAGTGGGTGCAGTTTTCCAGCTCCTGGCATGAGGCAATAACCTTATCCAGCAGTGATACATTGAGGCTTTGATGATTAATGTGGCCGGGGTTTTGTTGCAGTTGTAACAAGTCATGCTGATGTGTAACTTTCACTCTCATGTCTGCACATGAATTGTGTACCATTGTGTCAGATGTGGCAGTACGGACGAGGTTATCAGCCATAGAAAGGGGGAAGCCTAGACTTCCTAGGCGGTAGCAATGAGCCTGTTTGCCACAGCAGGAAAGCCCCAGTATCTAGCACTGCAACTTATTAACTAGAAATGGATTCCTGGGATGTCGTCACTTTGACTTTGCTTAGTTTCACACTGAGTCGTGCTATATGATACTGGCTGTATATATCATATTCCCTGTATATACCCTGGACCTGGTGAAGCCCATACACCTATACAGCACTGTGGCAGTAGGATTCCTGGTCCTAGGAACACAATGAGGGAGATTTAGATACCTACTGGCTGTGCGTCCAGTTCTGTAGCAAACAGAGGCAAAGTGTCTGATCTGCCATTATTATTATTTTTTATTTACATAGCACCATTAATTCCATGGTGCTTTACATTTATTGAGGAGAAGGGGTACAAGCATGTCCATCTTATGTGACCACTGACATGAAATTTCCACCATGATTGACAATATTACAGATTTTCGCTTGTCTGATCTGCTGTCACCCTGTGTAATGTCGCTTATCCCCCCCACCCCATCAATAGCTGACAGCTATCTTATGTCTATGGCCAACTTCAAAGACTTCTTTGATAGCCTAAAAAGTTGGTTCAATATCAGGTCTTGAATTAAGGCAAGGAATACTTTGGGGCTGGGGAGGGGGTCACTAGAACCTGTCATCCATGGCCCCCGATACTGCCTGCACATCTGCGTGTGTACTGGAGAGAACATGTATAGCTTGTGCCCATGGATTACATGGTTGCATCATTAAATCACCCCATATCACATGGATAACAGCGAATATTCAGTGTTTACTGTGTAATAACATAGCCACACATTAATATATAACCCCTATATATTATACCATTACTATATATACTATAATACAACACATTACTTTAATAGTATACATTACTGTAGTACTTACGGTATAATTACTAGTATACATTACTGTAATACTACTCATAGTAATATATCTACTATACTTTACTAAACTGCTACTATATCACTTCACTCACTATATAGATATCATTCTATAGCTTTAATTATTACTACACTGTATTATAGTACTTCACATGGCTATATTACTACACATTGCTATATGACTACACATTTGTACACTGTTACTATACTGCGATACGTTGCTGTATTACTACCACTACTACTGTTATTCAGCTTGCACATAGATGACAATGAATATATGAATATTTTATTTTTGTAGCACAAATAAGGAGGGTGAATCCTGGGAATGGGTTTCTGAGTAATGTGTGAATTTACTGTGAAGGAGACATTAGAGGAAGCTGGCGTAGTAATGCTGAGAATAATGCTATTACATCATCAGTGGGCGGATGGTGGGGGTGTTTCTCCTCTACTATTTCCATATAATAGTTTGGTGTTCCCCAGAATTCCCAGTAAATACTTGGTACACCCCCCATATCTCCTAGTCACAGGGAGGCGGCAGATCCCTGTCACAGCTCAGCAGCTTCCTGCGCACTTGTACCGTATAGTGTGTGATAACTTGGAGATACATCCCGATACCAAATGTGACTAATACCAGCTCTATCTGTAATGTATGGGGATGACTCATGTGCAGAAGCTGTGTGACCTATAGATATAACCCGCTCATTACTAACCGCTCTGATATGTCATGTGTCAGGGGGTTACATGGGATTTTTTTCCTTCTCTCTGTTCTTCTTAGACCTGGACTTTTTGATGTTATGATCCTGGTTTGTAAGTGTATTGAAATGACGACAATCTTCAACTGGAAACAACGGCAAGCGCCAGTATGTAACTTAAAGGATAAACTCATATGGCAGAATTATTGCAAAAATTTCTCAGTTATCTGCATGGAGTTTGCATAAATCCATGTGCTTTAAAGGGATTGTCCAGGGTCATAAAATAAAATGCAGGCAGCAAGGGAGGGCCAAAACGAATTCATACCTGCCTACATCCCACCCTTTGTTCCTTTGTCGGGCTGGCTATCACCGCAACAACTCGGTTTCCATACAGAGAGGCTGCAGCAGCAACGAAAACCACTACAGCCGCTGTGTATGGAAACAAAGAGGCGGCGAGAGCAGGCCCAGCACAGGAATGGAGGGTAGGATGCAGGCAGGTATGAATTAATTCTTTTTTTGCCCCCGCCTTGCTGCCTGCATTTAATTTATGATTTTAGACAACCCCTTTAAGGGGGTCTTCATGTTAGAAGAAGTTACCCTCTATCTACCCCACCTATTTGCGTTCCAGTTCTGACCAGACTGCCCGGTCATACAGTGCGTGCCGCTCCATTCATTTGAATGGGGACAGACAGAGATAGCCTAATGCTTACTCACGCACACTATACGACCAAGCACTATGGTCAGAACTAAGGGACAAAACACCTTAGTTCTCTAGATCAGTGGGGGCCACAGAGATCAGCAAGATACCATCTATCCTTGTTCAAACTGGAGTACCCCTTTAATGAAAGCAAGGTATGTCAAGGTGCAGAGATACGCAGGCTTATGTGCAGTCTGTGCCATTACTACTTGATAAAGGGCAGAACAATGTAGATTTAAGAGTATGTTCACACAGTGGTAAGTGAAGAGAAATTCAAGACGAACCTCCACCGCAAATTCCTCTTCAATGTCCAGCCCTCCGGCTTTCTGCTGCGGCTTTTCAGGCTACTCCGCAGTGTCTCCCGCCGATGGTTCTGTGGCTGAATCAGCCTCAGAATCTGCAGCAAGATCAAGAGGAATGATTATTTTTTTTCAGTATTGTGCTTTGGTCTCTGACTCCCATTGAATTTGGAGCTTATTTTGAGGCAAAATACAAAAAGAGCAGCTACAGAAAAGTTATTGTAGAGCCACAGAGAGAATATATATAACTAAGGCTCCCCTATGATAGCAGAGCTACTAGATGGTCAAGTGCCCTTATATGCTGCAGGTAAACATTGCAGTGGAATGTGAAGTGTAGATGAAATGTCGCCTGGATCTGGAATGGATTACATCTGAGTCTGTAAGTGGGAACATTACTTTGAAATAATCAGGGACGTGACATAGAGAATTCCCAAGAAACAGTCCCTTATGTAGAAACCAGGAGAACGTGGAACCAGGAGAGCAGCCCCTGCGACCACAATCACTTGAGCAAGTGTTGAAAGTCACAAGTGGCGGGAGGACGTGGGAGATAAGCTTGTTTCCTTTTACTTCCTCCACTCAATTTCCTAATTATTTGGGACCTTTAAACAAATATTTCACAAGAATGCCGGATATTGTCACAAGAGCGAGCTGGAGGTATCTGCTGCCAGAAGAGAGGGGAGGGTTATCTGGAACCCTCCAGGGTTACACTAATGTACTACTAAATGGCTGTAATATGTGTGTTTTATGGATGATATTACATTACAGACCAGTAACAGTGAAGGGCAGACACTGAGCTATACAACACAACCACTTGGAAAACAGAAGCAATACTGATGAGTCGTGTGAATGTCGCCTCAGGTCAGCTTCACACGGGCATATTTGGTATGTGAAATATGGACCATGTGTCAGATGTATTTCCCACACTGAACACTAAGCAGGGACCTGGATTCCAAGACTCATACTCATCTATGGTACGAGGAGTCCTATGAGATTACTGTTCCATAAGAATAGATGATTACAGTGTGGGACAGTAGTCCTGCAGGGAGTCAGGGACTCCTAGCATCACACATGACTATGATGCTTGGAGTCCAGGAAATATGGCCGACATATGGTCCATACTGAACCTAATACAGTGGCTTGCAAAAGTATTCATACCCCTTGAACTTTGTCACATTTTGTCACCTTACAACCACAAACTTAAATGTGATAAACAACACAAAGTAACAGATAAAGGAAGGAAAATGATGCATTGTTGCCCACGCTACAAAAACTGCGTAAAAACAAACAAACAACGCATCGCGTTTTTTCCGCCTCTCATTGATTTGTGGTTTTTTAAGTCCGAATCTGCCTGAAGATTGGTCAAATGGTCAAATCAGCTAAAGGAAAAAACTGCTACTAACTCCCATTGAAATGAATGAGCTGCATTGCACCCTCTGCGCTGCGAAGCCAGTTTTTTTTGTCGGAAACAAAGTCCTGCATGTCCGACTTTGTTTCCAGCGGAAAAAAACGGTTTGCGGCGCAGAAGGTGTAAGCGCACACCAGCGTAATGCTTTAAAAACCCATACAAGTGAATGGGTTTTTAAGCAAAGCATCTCAAACCTTTCACTATCCAGTTTTCCGACATTTAATTCGGATTCGCAGCGGATGGAGTGCTGCCGCAAGTGTGAACCCACCCTTAGGTAGAAACGGCTCAGGAATCTTTCATTCTCAAAGAGAAGCCTCTGCTAGAGGAGTACATGAATATAACTACTATAATACTGCTCCTATGTCCAAGAATATAACTACTATAATACTACTCCTATGTACAAGAATATAACTACTATAATACTGCTCCTATGTACAAGAATATAACTACTATAATACTACCTCCTATGTACAAGAATATAACTATAATACTGCTCCTATGTACAAGAATATAACTACTATAATACTGCTCCTATGTACAAGAATATAACTACTATAATACTACCTCCTATGTACAAGAATATAAACTATAATACTGCTCCTATGTACAAGAATATAACTACTATAATACTACTCCTATGTACAAGAATATAACTACTATAATACTACTCCTATGTACAAGAATATAACTACTATAATACTGCTCCTATGTACAAGAAGATAACTACTATAATACTACTCCTATGTACAAGAATATAACTACTATAATACTACTCCTATGTACAAGAATATAACTACTATAATACTGCTCCTATGTACAAGAATATAACTACTATAATACTACCTCCTATGTACAAGAATATAACTACTATAATACTGCTCCTATGTACAAGAATATAACTACTATAATACTACTCCTATGTACAAGAATATAACTACTATAATATTGCTCCTATGTACAAGAATGTAACTACTATAATACTGCCCCTATGTACAAGTATATAACTACTATAATACTGCCCCTATGTACAAGAATATAACTACTATAATACTGCTCCTATGTACAAGAAGATAACTACTATAATACCACCCCCCCATAAAAAAAAAAAAAAAAAAAAAAAAAAACACCCCCCCAAAAAAAAAAAAAAAAAAACAAAAAAACCACCCCAAAAAAAAAAAAAAAAACAACTATAATCCCCCCCCCTATGTACAAGAATATAACTGCTATAATACTACTCCTATGTACCAGAATACATCTAATATAATACTGCCCCCTAAGGACACAAATTACATAGAACTTTCTGGTTAGTATCTGGTTGCAATGTACGTTGGCAGGTGTGATCATTTGGCATACAGGAATGTTTGCTCCTGGGTGGTTGCACATAGTTCATACATGAAATTTACATTCATCTGAATGCAGAGTTTGTGCTCATCGATACAATGGCGATGCCTCATGTCACAAATATGTCAATATGTAAGCAATGTTCTGGCAATGCGTCAGAGATCATTGAGTTTTGCGGTTTGGTGTAATCCTGACAAGATGGGATTTGTACATACATTCTGACTTATTGGTAGCTGCTCACCTGTTACTCATGACTTTCCATGGGTAGGAAGCAGAATGTTCTAGTGTTGATAATCGGATGTGTAATGATCATGCCTCTTAAGGAATCCTCCACAAAACATTCCCCTCTGGCCATTATTGTATCCCCAAAGTGTTTTCTTTATCACATATTAGAGATCTAAATAAATGAAGACAAAGGCGCAAATGTGAAACCTGCTTTGTGGTCACTTTAGAGGAACATTTGGTTGTATGTGAATCATGGTAGTCTATATAATGCATACAGCTGGCCTTTCCGCCCAATACTGTAACCCACCATCACCCCCCTGCCTGGTCAATGCAATGTTATGGCCACGAAAGTTACAATCCATGTGTAGACTGATCTGTCTGCAGCTGTTACCCGGCTGTTGCCGCTCCTCTTCTTGCTGAACTGCAGAAAGTAGAACAAGGAGTAGATGGAAGACAATATCACATAACTGCGGGGTCAGACTACACAAAAGCTGGTTGTAGTCTGTAACCATAGAGACGCATAAGTCTGTAGAGGAGCTGTATACCCAAAAAGAGTAGATTTATAATCAAGACTATTTGCAAAGTTCGGCGGACGCTGCGATGGATGCACATGTGCACCTAGCCTTACATGGGATATTCACAAATAGCAGAAAATGTAAAATAAAAAAAGCCCAGGGCCCCAGTATTCCCCCGCTAGTGTCTGCTTACACACTGATGCTGCAGCCAATTACTGTTCTCTTAGGAGATAAACACCCTAATCTGAAAATAGCTTTTCTAAACCGGACAATCCTTTTAAGGTCAAAAATGTTGGCCATTGAAGGGTGAAATCCACTGACCCACTGATGCCATATGAGACCCTCAAAGCATAAAATGGTTAAAACCTCCTATTACAAAATCTAATCTATTCCCGCTTGCTTTGCCCCACATACCCTGTGTTACTTTACAGCAGTAATTGCTTGTTTTGCAGGTTGGCAGCACGAGGCTTCACTGCAGAGTTTCCATCTTCCCCACTGAGCTCCATTATTACAGGCAGATCCTCCCGTGCCTGTCAGCAGATTTGGGGGGGGGGGAGGGATGCGTCATGGAATGTGTAGTATTTGTATTGCCCTCCAATGAACACCAGCATGAGCATCAACAGAGCGGTGACCATAACAGCGTGTCCCTGACAACTCTCCGCTGAGCATATGGAGGTGTCAAATGCTGCGAGGCCAATGGTACACAGTGCAGGTGTAATAAGGCGGACACCCCAATAATTACTTGCACCTGTACTGGGACTCCCATCTTGTAAACTGATGATGTATCACTAGGATATACCGTCACTTTGTAACCCATTCTGGTTTAGTATTGTGTCCCCTTCACTGTCTTTTGCTGCATGACATTGCATCAAACACCAACCGTGTAATGAACTGCAGTACAACCCCACTGAAGTAAATGGGTCCGAATGCATTTACCTGCATGGCCAGCAGCGATGCTCTGCAAGAAAAACTTAAGAGATGCAGTGCTAAACCAGAGCTGCGGCCCCTTCATTCTCAGAATTGGTGAGGGTCCCAGAGGTTTGATTCTTCAGATAAGTTCATGGCATATCCTAGCTATATGCCTTGTCATGTCTATGTATTCCTATGGCTTACAGCTGTCCTACTGTAATGTGGTATCTGTCATGGCAGCCTTGGGGTCTCTGTTGGGGCCTAAACTGCCATTGTATCCTAAGGGCACCCAATGATATATTTGCAGGGGATGCCAATGAAATGATAAAGGTGGCCCTCTGCCTATGTTCTTAGGTGCTGCTATAGCTACTGACCATGGCCATGACTTAAAGTTGGTTACAGAAGCAGGATGTGCCATCAATGTCTAACAGATGCAGATCCCTCCTCTGGGACCCACATCTGTCGTGAGATCCGGGACCCTTGGCCCCTGACAGTGAGCAGCGTACTCTGCGAATATGCAGCACTCTTCATTCACTTCTATGGGACTTCCAAGAAAAGCAAACCCCCTGCTCCCTCCCTCCCATTCATCAGAACTGCTGCATTATAATATGTGAAGCTGGATGCTATACAGCTGCATTTTCATGCAAATACAATATATAGCAGACACCTTACTCTGGACCAGAAACAAAATAGAGATGCAAATTCCTAAAAATAGTATCCAAGACAAAGGAAGGCGGCCAGGTACAAAATGGATCCTTAGCATCATGACATGGAATTAGAGGGGTATTCCCAGGCACCCAGGCTATTTTCAGAACTCCCATACAAGTGAATAGAGAAGCCTTTGCATGTGCATCCATCTCTTGCTACACTGTAGTTGTGATCGGGACCCAAAGGACCCCATTCTCAAGACAGACGTGAGCATTTATGGTATATCCTGTGGATGAGCCATAGATGTCCACATAGGCTATTCTGGATGGAGAAATACAGGTCATGTGGTCGCCAGACGGTGTCCAATAATACAAGCTAATAATATAGGTGCTGGAATATTTTTTCACAATATGTTTATCAGTAAAGCGTTTGTGCAGGATTATAAAAACATGGCTGCTTTCCTTCTATAATGGAGTCATGCCTGTACTCGGGTTGGATGTGGCAATAGACCATAGACAGGTGTGTGATGCTGTTTTAGAAATAAAGCAACCATGTTTGTCTAATCCTGTACAATCCTTGGAAACAATGGTACTGTCCACAGCAACCAGTTTTGCAGACAATAGTTATGCACTGGATTACAGTGTTATGTTTACCAACATCAATACCCAGCGCAACCCGCACATTTAAGGCGATAAAGCCCGAAAGCGTTAACCTGCTTTTAGTCTCAGGTGTGCAGTCCATAAGAGCTCGATCAAAGACAAACAATAATTATAGATCTCCCAACTACAACAACAGGCCTCTCCTCATTAGGGTAAATGCAAAATACAGTGAGTGCCCTGCTGAGATAATTAGAGGGTTAACAAACAGAGGGGCGAGTGTCCTTTCATGTTATTCTGTGCAGTTGTGGTTAGCTGCTTGGCCTGAGGCTTGAGGAGTAGAATGATCCAGTGAGTCAGCTCTCCCCGCTTAGTCACAGCAGGATATGAAGAAAACCACAACCTGCCCCTGGTCATTTCACCTGAGAATGTGAACACAGATACAAGGTGAGAAGAAGAGCATCATCTGGCAAGAAACATCTCCCTGAAATACAGAATAGGGAAGCGTCTTCCTGCCCACACCAACGACCCCAAATGTTATTAGTTGCCGAAATACATATAATATGAGTGATGAGTAATATAAGATGTACAAGGGGTGAAAATGTCTATAAAAGGTGGGAAATCATATAGAACTAAGTGTAGCAACATTAAATTACTTATTCTGCACTGATCCTGAGTTATATCCTGTATTATACTCCAGAGCTGCGCTCACTATTCTGCTGGTGCAGTCACTGTGTACATACATTACATTACTTATCCTGTACTGATCCTGAGTTACATCCTGTATTATACTCCAGAGCTGGGCTCACTATTCTGCTGGTACAGTCACTGTGTACATACATTACATTACTTATCCTGTATTATACTCCAGAGCTGCGCTCACTATTCTGCTGGTACAGTCACTGTGTACATACATTACATTACTTATCCTGTATTATACTCCAGAGCTGCGCTCACTATTCTGCTGGTGCAGTCACTGTGTACATACATTACATTACATATCCTGTACTGATCCTGAGTTACATCCTGTATTATACTCCAGAGCTGCACTCACTATTCTGCTGGTGCAGTCACTGTGTACATACATTACATTACTTATCCTGTATGTCTGGTTCTCTGTATTATACTCCAGAGCTGCGCTCACTATTCTGCTGGTACAGTCACTGTGTACATACATTACATTACTTATCCTGTATTATACTCCAGAGCTGCACTCACTATTCTGCTGGTGCAGTCACTGTGTACATACATTACATTACTTATCCTGTACTGATCCTGAGTTACATCCTGTATTATACTCCAGAGCTGCGCTCACTATTCTGCTGGTACAGTCACTGTGTACATACATTACATTACTTATCCTGTACTGATCCTGAGTTACATCCTGTATTATACTCCAGAGCTGCATTCACTATTCTGCTGGTGCAGTCACTGTGTACATACATTACATTACTTATCCTGTACTGATCCTGAGTTACTTCCTGTATTATACCCCAGAGCTGCACTCACTATTCTGCTGGTGCAGTCACTGTGTACATACATTACATTACTTATCCTGTACTGATCCTGAGTTATATCCTGTATTATACTCCAGAGCTGCACTCACTATTCTGCTGGTGCAGTCACTGTGTACATACATTACATTACTTATCCTGTACTGATCCTGAGTTACATCCTGTATTATACTCCAGAGCTGCGCTCACTATTCTGCTGGTGCAGTCACTGTGTACATACATTACATTACTTATCCTGTACTGATCCTGAGTTACATCCTGTATTATACTCCAGAGCTGCGCTCACTATTCTGCTGGTACAGTCACTGTGTACATACATTACATTACTTATCCTGTACTGATCCTGAGTTACATCCTGTATTATACTCCAGATCTGCACTCACTATTCTGCTAGCTATACTGGAAACAGTCAGCAAGTATGTTGACAGACATGGTATAAATAATAGTTGAGTTCCTATAATGTAATTTTTCTTAGCTCTTGTTCGCCTTATGGCCTGTGCATAAGTTTTCTAATCCTGTAAAAGCCCTTTAAGGCCCACAATATCCCTGTATTAAGGAGATAAATGACATGACTGTGTATAGTCTGGTGTAAACACTACACTTCCCATAATGCAAATCTCCATAATAAGCCGCACACTTCCCTTTCTATCCAGTATAATCTCTGGATTCTCACCAGGTTGTCATGAGGTAAGGGGAAGTTTCGGGCTTAAAGATGATGCAGTTTTTTTTGGCATCAGCAGACACTGACGTCAGCCTGGATAGTGAAACAAAGAGAAGTGTCAGTGTGGGAGTTCCAGCCCTCCTCAAATATGTGGTATTATTGCCAGTGGAGATCGTACAGTCCACAGGATCTGTACTGCATTGTCCCCCATCGTATCTCCACTATTACTCCACACTGGAATGATCTAGAGGAAGAAACAGAGGCAACATGTGCTGGAAGTGTGAACATAGCCTTAAAGGGGTTGTCTGACTCCTGCTACAACCATCTGATTAAAAAAATAGATCCCATGTACCTATGCTGACAGCCTGGTCCTAGTTGGACCAGAAGTGGTGATGTGTTGTGTATATATCACCACTACAGCCAGTCCCTGGCCTCACCAGTGACCTGGACACAAGCGGCACCTGTCCGACTAGCCTCAGCAGTCACATGCCATTAGTGTACTGGTCATTAAACAGCTGAAGAGTTCCCCTCAGCTCCTGTGACATGTGCGGCTTCACAGACACACTGGGGGAATTTACTAAAATAGAAACACCAGTTTTCTGTTGTAAAAGTGGTGTATTTCTGTCGCACGGTCCTTTGTGCCAAAAAGTGCACCAAAAATGCGTCACTTTCTCCATTTTCCAAACTTCCCCACAAGGCTGAGATTAAGGCACTAACCTGGCGTGAATATCTGATCTATACGTCGGTCACTGGCTGGCCTCAGATTTCAATTTTAGTACACAGAAGCTTGCAAGATATGCCAGAATTATGAAGAGGTCGGTGCCTCCTAGTAATTCAGGCATGTCTTGTGCTGGAGGGGGAATGAATTAAGACTGGTCTCAGTAAAATTCCCCCTCTGTTTTTATAAATGTGCCACAAAATGTTTACATATTGGCACCCAAAAAAGTCCATAGAATGGAAGTGAAACCAAAAATAATTCCCTGCCGCCCGGATTTCACTCTCGCTTTGGCTGATACAATAATTTGATTATGCAATAACTTCCTGCTGTCCACATGGGGTAATCCAGGCATCAGGAAACTTGGAATCAGTTTATTCCAGAGAAAAGGGAAGTGCGCTGTGTCCGGGGGGGGCTGGGGCCTGCAGTCACTCTCCTGTATAGCAGGGAGTATTATTAGACACCACCCACACATTGGACACGGGGTGGTCTTTGTGTTGTACAGGATGCCCCAAAGGGCTATGCAGTCGCTTGGCTGCACATCTTCCCCCTGTCAATCTGAAACATGACATTAAATGCAGAGGAGTGATTCCAGCGAATGCTGCAGTCGGGGATCTTTCCCACGCTTCTCAGATTCCATTCCCCATGTTAACAAGGAATCAGATTCATCGATGTATAGGAGAAAACCTGGAGATAGGGGCTCCTAAAATATGTTATTGGTGACCACCATCAAGACAAGACACAGGGAGAGGGCACTGATACACTGTAACGAGTGCTGCATGCACATACCAAGGTGACTATCAGCACTCTGACATGTACATTCAAGCACAAACCAATATTGGTATCTCGACCGTGAGATGTGACTAATAATCTGCCCGCATTTAATTTTAATGAATCCGGACAACCCCTTTAATCTTTAGGCGGAAAATTATTCAGAGTCTTTTAGGCAAAAGCCACAGTTTTTTATTAGCCAAAGTCAGGACTGCTAACTTTATATTTTCGATTCTTTTTGGCTTTGGGTCCAAAACTCCCCCAAAAATTGCAGCTTTTCCGCAAAGTCCACCTTCAGCCTTAAAGGGTATTCCAGTTATTCCAAGTTCCCCTCTTTCCATAATGGGGGCAACTTCTGGTTACTGAGGCCCCCAACATTCACAAGAAAATGGTGCCATCTGGTGCACCCTCTATACAGTATGAGCGCTCTCATCTGGCAGCTTTTATGTTGTGAGAAAAGTTGGATTTGCTTTACAGATTTGTCTAATGGTCGCGAGAACATCAATACACTGAAAAGTGTCAAAAATAAACAGACAAGGGATAGAACGCTGGTCGCATTCTGTGTATTTACTGCATGTATCCGGCATGTTATTATTACGCGCCTCTTTCGTCTCCGAACACATTTTCTTTTAGCGCCACCACATGGTCAAGTGCATTAATGTAACAATAACATCACAGGTCTGGGCATTCAGTAAATGTACCTGTTATCCTCGGCATCTGCGTGGAAATCTTTATCTGCAAAAAAAAAAAAAAAGGAATTATAATACTGAAAAACAAACACAAAAAACTCAAATACTCACAAAAAAAATGGAGAATCTATATAAATAATCTGGAATGATCACAGTAGCACAGAGTGTTTCAGGAGATGAGAGTCATGAAGAGGATGAGTAATCTGTCTATAAGAACATGCCTGCAGCTGCCACGTCAAGACCAAAAAATTGTGATGTGCGAATGTCAGACTGTAACTGCAGCACAGAGTATTTTGTGAACATAGTGTGTCGATCTTATGGGAAGTGACGGACTGAGAGCTACATAGCACAAGGGGAAGGGTCCCCAGCAGCACAGAGTATTTTAGGAGAGAATTGTCCTGATTTTGAGGGAGGTGAAAGACTGAGAGCTACATAGGAGAAGGAGCAGGTTCCCCAGCAGCACAGAGTATTTCAGAAAAGAGTCACAACCCCCAGACACAGAGATTTCCAAGGAATATTAGTGTTCCCTACAGATATCACTGCATGCTATATCTCCATTGACTATGATGGAGGTTACTTTACTATTTTCGGCCACCAATGACATATCAGTAATTTAACAGCGGCCATTGCTTTAGCTCACTGAAGTGACACTTGTACCTCATCTATGAAAACTTAAAGTGGAAAGAAACCCAAAGAACATCTTTCATGCTAGATCCTCACATCTGCTTATCATTCACTGCCCCCTAGTGTCAAGACTGCAAATTACTATTCTATCACTTTGGCTATAAACGACAAAGTATCAGAACTATGCAGTGAGAATACCGTCATAGTCAATCCTCCGCCACCAACTGGGTCACAGCCACCAGGGACCTGTAGGCCAGTGCCATACAGACATATAAACACTAGTGCCAGTATCTCAATGTTGTGCAGACATCCATGAGTTGGTACCACCATAAATCATATCTGCCATTACCTACACAATCAAATATAGGGAGCAGATGTTTCCCTATATACATTATACACTAAGCAATGGATAAAAAGTCTACAAAGCATGCAAACTAATCCCCCCCATCCTCAGCAATGTAATGTATGTACACAGTGACTGTACCAGCAGAATAGTGAGCGCAGCTCTGGAGTATAATACAGGATAAGTAATGTAATGTATGTACACAGTGACTGCACCAGCAGAATAGTGAGCGCAGCTCTGGAGTATAATACAGGATGTAACTCAGGATCAGTACAGGATGAGTAATGTATGTACACAGTGACTGCACCAGCAGAATAGTGAGCGCAGCTCTGGAGTATAATACAGGATGTAACTCAGGATCAGTACAGGATAAGTAATGTAATGTATGTACACAGTGACTGTACCAGCAGAATAGTGAGCGCAGCTCTGGAGTATAATACAGGATAAGTAATGTAATGTATGTACACAGTGACTGTACCAGCAGAATAGTGAGCGCAGCACTGGAGTATAATACAGGATAAGTAATGTAATGTATGTACACAGTGACTGTACCAGCAGAATAGTGAGCGCAGCTCTGGAGTATAATACAGGATGTAACTCAGGATCAGTACAGGATAAGTAATGTAATGTATGTACACAGTGACTGTACCAGCAGAATAGTGAGCGCAGCTCTGGAGTATAATACAGGATGTCTGGGTTGTGGGTAAGTAATATAATGTATGTACACAGTGACTGTACCAGCAGAATAGTGAGTTCAGCTCTGGAGTATAATACAGGATGTAACTCAGGATTAGTACAGGATAAGTAATGTAATGTATGTACACAGTGACTGTACCAGCAGAATAGTGAGCGCAGCTCTGGAGTATAATACAGGATGTAACTCAGGATCAGTACAGGATAAGTAATGTAATGTATGTACACAGTGACTGTACCAGCAGAATAGTGAGTGCAGCTCTGGAGTATAATACAGGATGTAACTCAGGATCAGTACAGGATAAGTAATGTAATGTATGTACACAGTGACTGCACCAGCAGAATAGTGAGCGCAGCTCTGGAGTATAATACAGGATGTAACTCAGGATCAGTACAGGATAAGTAATGTAATGTATGAACACAGTGACTGTACCAGCAGAATAGTGAGCGCAGCTCTGGAGTATAATACAGGATTCCCGGTCGTCGGAAGTAATGTAATGTATGTACACAGTGACTGTACCAGCAGAATAGTGAGTTCAGCTCTGGAGTATAATACAGGATGTAACTCAGGATTAGTACAGGATAAGTAATGTAATGTATGTACACAGTGACTGCACCAGCAGAATAGTGAGTGCAGCTCTGGAGTATAATACAGGATAAGTAATGTAATGTATGTACACAGTGACTGTACCAGCAGAATAGTGAGTGCAGCTCTGGAGTATAATACAGGATTCCGCACGAAGTAATGTAATGTATGTACACAGTGACTGTACCAGCAGAATAGTGAGCGCAGCTCTGGAGTATAATACAGGATGTAACTCAGGATCAGTACAGGATAAGTAATGTAATGTATGTACACAGTGACTGTACCAGCAGAATAGTGAGTGCAGCTCTGGAGTATAATACAGGATGTAACTCAGGATCAGTACAGGATAAGTAATGTAATGTATGTACACAGTGACTGTACCAGCAGAATAGTGAGTGCAGCTCTGGAGTATAATACAGGATGTAACTCAGGATCAGTACAGGATAAGTAATGTAATGTATGTACACAGTGACTGCACCAGCAGAATAGTGAGCGCTGCTCTGGAGTATAATACAGGATGTAACTCAGGATCAGTACAGGATAAGTAATGTAATGTATGTACACAGTGACTGCACCAGCAGAATAGTGAGCGCAGCTCTGGAGTATAATACAGGATGTAACTCAGGATCAGTACAGGATAAGTAATGTAATGTATGTACACAGTGACTGTACCAGCAGAATAGTGAGTGCAGCTCTGGAGTATAATACAGGATAAGTAATGTAATGTATGTACACAGTTGGTAAAATTTACACCCGAAGACAGGTGTAGAAGTGGTGCATCTTTGTAACTTAGTCCCCTTTTGCGCCAAGGTGGGCCATTTTATTATTTCTGTGCCCCAATTGCCACTTTTTAAGAAAGTGGGTGGACAGAGGATAGGACACCTCAGCCCATCAGTTTTACTAAAACATCAGAAAACTGTAATGGGTGTTGACTAAAATCTACACCGTCCCTGACTTATATAGATTTCTATTCTAGTCATGGGATGTCCTAAGATGTGCCAGAATCATAGAAAGCCCGAGCCTCTCAATAAGCTCATGTCTGGAGTGGGTTACTGTCGCCATAAGTGTCCCATCCCGATCTGCTTGGCTTCCCATTCTGCTGTGGGAAGATTGAAAAAGTGTCGCTTTATTTGTAAATTTGTTGGCGCAAATGGCCGTCTGACGAAAATACACCACTTCTGTGTCAGAAAACTTGTGTAACCAGAATAATAAATTACCCCAGTGAGTGCAGCTCTGGAGTATAATACTGGTCTGGGCTTGCATGGTATCTACTCGCCCCACCATATCTGTCACTCGGTGTCGGTTTTATATAAATGGGGAAAGTATAATAAAATATTTTTCGAGGCGCGTTTCATGCTCCACTTTTTACTGTTCATAATTTCGTTGATGCCGCGTCCCATATAAGATTGATGGCATCGCTGCTGACAGGAGAAGGTGAGAAACGTTCACGACTGGAGTAAACTTCGGGCTATGTTCACACAAGCCTGGCTTTCCACAGACCGAGGCGCAGATTTAGAGGTCACTGGAATCCTATAAATGTGAATACGGTTTTGTAATCCCGTTTACACACATCACTAAGTCTTCGGGTGATATCGCATAACACGGCGGAAAAAAACATCGTGGAAAAAACGAGGACGTCACTTATGTCAGTCAGAAACACTTTGGGTTTACCTCATTGATGTGAATGGGCTCATCCTGAGGAGACTGTAGGAGCCGCAATGTCTGTCAGAAATTTACAAGGATGAAACCCAAATGACACAAACCTATAAATATAATAAATTAGGATTATTATTATTAAAGGCCGAAGATTAAACATTAACCCTTGAGGTTACCAGGGGCTATGGCGGCCGCTCGAGGCACTGAGGGGCGCAACATCCCGCCAAAGTCAGAAGGCCTGAGTGAGTCACCATGACAACCAGTACCCGAGACACCACGTGACTGGAGCGTCGCCACTTCACGTCCCTTGTTCTCGCGGGTTATCGTATAGTCTCGCGAGAAGACGTCGCGGTGAAAGGAGAGGAGACGGTGAGTGAGGTCGGGGCCGGGATGTGGAGGGAGTAACCGGGGAAAACGGGTCAGGGAGCCGCGGGAGGACATCACGAGAGTGTCCTGGCCTGGAGAGGCCTGAGATCTAGTGGACGGAGGGGAGGCTGGCGTCTCATGGCTCCATCCGCCTCAATCCGGTGTAGGCCTGAAGGCCGCCATTACAGGTCTACAGTGTAATCCTGAGGCAGCTCCATGCGTGTGTATATGGCTGAGCACTCAGTGTAGGCCTCAGCGCCCTACTGAGCCCTGATGTAGAGCAAAGCACCCCAATATGGCCGCAGTCACCCCATGTAAGAGGGGCTGCAAATCGCCTGTAGTTACCCCCAGTATCGGTGTCTGCGCTGCAGATTTACTGCTCGGAATGGGTTTTGTTTATCCCATATTTATTTCTGTGCTCCCCCGTAATTACCCCTCGCTCTCGCTCTGTGCTCCCCCGTAATTACCCCTCGCTCTCGCTCTGTGCTCCCCCGTAATTACCCCTCGCTCTCGCTCTGCGCTCCCCCGTACTTTCCCCTCGCTCTCGCTCTGCGCTCCCCCGTACTTTCCCCTCGCTCTCGCTCTGCGCTCCCCCGTACTTTCCCCTCGCTCTCGCTCTGCGCTCCCCCGTACTTTCCCCTCGCTCTCGCTCTGTGCTCCCCCGTAATTACCCCTCGCTCTCGCTCTGTGCTCCCCCCGTAATTACCCCTCGCTCTCGCTCTGTGCTCCCCCGTAATTTCCCCTCGCTCTCGCTCTGCGCTCCCCCTTTTCCCCTCGCTCTCGCTCTGCGCTCCCCCCTATCCCCCTCGCTCTCGCTCTGCGCTCCCCCGTAATTACCCCCTCGCTCTCGCTCTGTGCTCCCCCGTAATTACCCCCTCGCTCTCGCTCTGTGCTCCCCCGTAATTTCCCCTCGCTATCGCTCTGTGCTCCCCCCGTAATTTCCCCTCGCTATCGCTCTGTGCTCCCCCGTCCCCCCCCCTCGCTATCGCTCTGTGCTCCCCCGTAATTTCCCCTCGCTATCGCTCTGTGCTCTGTCCCCCGTAATTTCCCCTCGCTCTCGCTCTGCGCTCCCCCCGTAATTTCCCCCTCGCTCTCGCTCTGCGCTCCCCCCGTAATTTCCCCTCGCTATCGCTCTGTGCTCCCCCGTACTTTCCCCTCGCTATCGCTCTGTGCTCCCCCGTAATTACCCCTCGCTATCGCTCTGTGCTCCCCCGTAATTTCCCCTCGCTATCGCTCTGTGCTCCCCCGTAATTACCCCTCGCTATCGCTCTGTGCTCCCCCGTAATTACCCGCTTGGCCCTTTACCCCTCGCTATCGCTCTGTGCTCCCCCGTAATCTCCCCTCGCTATCGCTCTGTGCTCCCCCGTAATTACCCCTCGCTATCGCTCTGTGCTCCCCCGTAATTTCCCCCTCGCTATCGCTCTGTGCTCCCCCCCCGTAATTACCCCTCGCTATCGCTCTGTGCTCCCCCGTAATTACCCCTCGCTATCGCTCTGTGCTCCCCCGTAATTTCCCCTCGCTATCGCTCTCATTTCTCCTATATGTACCCTCAACCAGCCCTGTACATGCAAATAAACAAACTTCTGTATCAGAGAATGAAGAAGATAAACATAAAAACAGATCCTTTGATGAAAGAGGTTAGGGGACACTGAAATATCTCTTTAAGTAGGACTTGTGTTTTTCAGTCATTACTGCAATAATATAGTCGCCATTTGTTAGTGTGGAAATCAGAATTTTTCTGGTCACGTCCTTAGTGTTTGCAGCGCCTATTTGCCTTCTTTCCGTACCTGTACTGCTGTACCCACATGCTGTCCTGTACCTCGTCCTCCTTGTCTCACTACTTATTACATTTGCAGATGGCTGAAGATCTGGCAAAGCAGCTTGCAAGCTACAAAGCCCAATTGCAGCAGGTGGAGGCAGCGTTATCTGCCAATGGAGAAAATGATGATTTACTAAAGTTGAAGAAGGATTTACAGGTGAGATGAGCAACACAAACAGCCTGATGTTTTGTTTAGAGGTTGTAGGTGTATAGTGTAGCTGAACTGTGTCACTGACCATGTGCACCCTGCATTGTGGATGTAGATCAAGGGTGATCATCATCGACCATATTGTCAAATTTTACTTAATGCGTTGTTCCACGACAGTCCACAAGATATTCCATAAGTGCCTGATAAACATTGGTCCCACCTCCGAAACTTGCATGTATCTCTAGAAATGACCCTGCCGCCCTCTCCTGATCACGCTGACAGCAAAATTCACCCTGAACTCTTTCCTCTGATTTTTGGTGGATACTGCAACAGAGAATCCATCCCAGATGTGAATGTAGCCTTTGATATACGAGGGTCTGACTGCTTCAAATCAGTGGAGAATGCCCCAGAACCGCTGATCTGTGGTGGACCCAGGTGTCAGACCCTCACAGATCAAATATCGATGACCCATTCTAAGAATAAGTTATTAATATTAGAAAGTGGATAACCCCTTTCCAGCAAACTGGAAAACCATGGGTGGGGGGGGGGATGGAGTCGGGATAAAATAATAGTTTAAAAACCAAACACACACTATACTCCTCTACCCTCGATCCCTTGTGCCTGCACTTGCTGGGTCGGTAGTGAAGCCTCTCAGGTGACCACTGCGGCCAATCAGCAGTTGCGTGTTTGGTACTGATATGTCACTGCTTCACGTCTAACTACATTGTACACTTTACATAGGGACATCTACAAGATTACTGTAAAGTCCAGTCTTTTTGCAGACAAAACTCTGCAGAATTGCATACAACATTCCTTTTATTTTAAATTTTTAGGAAGTCATTGAATTGACTAAAGACCTCCTGTCGTCCCAACCAACAGAAGCCCCGGAAAACTCTGATGACGTCACATCTGCCAGCGGCAGCCATCCCTGGAAGGTGGGGGACAGATGTATGTCCGTTTGGACAGAGGATGGACAGTAAGTGACATGCAAGAATTTGTATACATTTACCATGAAACAATTCAGTGAGATGGTAAGAGGGGTTTATTGGTGAGATAAAGAGGAAGGTGTGCTGACTTCAAATGTGCAAAGTTTTCAGTACCAAGCCCAGAGCTGCCGTAAAATGTGTTCCGACAAGAAAACATTTAGAAAGGGAGGGGATGAATGTACTTCTCTGTAGTATAGAAGTGCATGCTTAGTAAATGCCCACTGTAATCTAATGGTCTTCTGTTATAGTATATCACTTTATTTCTATGTGCATATTATGTAGATAAAGATCCCTGGCCTGTGAGACAACATTGGGGGTGGGGATTTACCAAGATCAACATTTAGTATGGCGGTCTTTATGACTCCTACACTTGAGGATTCATCTCCTTTATGACGAGGCACACACCTTGTCATAAATTGGGCTCATCCTCCAGCGTGGCTGTGTGCCTGCAGTCAAACCTACGCTAGCTCAGGGCTACCGTAGATTTTGGACATCATTTTCGTCAGTAAGCTGCCATCCACTGCGTTGGAATGCTTATAGACATAAACTTCGGTTTATGATGATACCTTTTTGTAACGCTTCATAGGGACCGCAAGGCCCAATATCGTCAAACCCGTAACAAAATCCACATGAGTAATGTGTATTGTAACTTTTAATCCATAGCAAACCCACATGAGAGAGGCAATCTTGTGGATTTGTACCTGATTGTTTGGTTCTGGTGCCATATTTCCTTGCAAATTGTAAATTCCCAGGCTGATGATACGGCTTGTCAGCATATTGCAGCAGAAGACTGTTGCTGACTGATTGCAGTTTATGATGTTAGCATCACGCTGTGAACCAAGCCATTACTCACAAGCTTACAGCCATGATCTCTTTACAGGTGGTACGAGGCCGAAATCGAGGAGATAGATGAAGAGAACGGGACGGCGGCCATTACTTTCCTTGGTTATGGAAATGCAGAAGTGACTTCTCTGCTGAACCTGAAACCAGTGGAAGAGGGCAGAAAAACGAAAGAAGACAGCGGCAGCCTCCCTATGTCTAAGTGGGTACCTCTTTGTAACCCCTACACCTTCGTTGTTGTCGTGTTTCACCCTATGTGAGGGTGTGTAGGAGCCGCTCATCCCCTGACTTTACATTTCTCTTCTCTCTCTCCAGAAAAGAAATGATCGCCCAGCAGAGAGAATACAAGAAGAAGAAAGCTTTAAAGAAGGCTCAGAGGATAAAGGAATTAGAGCAGGAACGTGAGGATCAGAAAGTGAAATGGCAGCAATTCAATAATAAAGCATACTCTAAGAACAAGAAAGGACAGGTAAACATCGGCTTACAAGGAGACAAATCGTTAATGTCATATACTTAGAATAGGTCATAATTATGTGATCGGTGAAGATCTGGCACCCAGGAGCTGATGTTGTAATATGTCACTCCACTTTCCCAGGAGCAAAACCAAGTAAATGCCTGACTTCACTTTAGTAGAAATGGCCAACAGTAGTCAGCATTTGATATTATAAAACCGTTAAACGTGGAGTGATTGTAGCGGGTTAGGCCCATGCACATGATGGTAATCTTGGTCCGTATGCTATTAGTTAGTACAGGTCTGTAATAATGGATAGCATACAGACCCATTCATTTCTGTGGCCCTATAAGACACGCTTTAGTTTTGAGCGATCAGTGTGAGGGCCATAGAACCAAGCTGGAAAATATGGAGCTCATGATGGGGTCCATGAAAAACATAGACCGCACATGTATGCCATCCGTGTGCTGTCCATTCTGTTTTCCCAGGACCCTCACACAACTAAAGCCGTGTGCATGCAGCCCCAGCTGCCACAAATCCGATGGTGGCTGATCTGCTGCGATCTACAATTCCCGAAGATCTGTATCTACTGCACATCCACCCTTTATTATATATTGTCTGGTTAAAAATCTATTTGTAGAGTGGCTTTTGGAACGCCATGTCCTAAGCTGTGGTATTGGCTTTTTTTCCAACCAGACCTCCCCCCCCCATCATATACAGTAATAGCTGTGTACATTACGTACTGGCAGGGTAGCTGTGACTGCCAGGGCGAATCCCTCCGTGGAATGCAGTGTGAAATGTGCACTAGCCATTTGCGTTCTGCTAATGGATCATATTCCCTTGTTTGCTGCTGCTGACAGCCGACATAAACTGCTATAAATCTGATCCAGGGACCACACTTGTTCATTACATCTCATCAGTAGATTCGCCATGTAGAACCAAGACTCCTTCTCTCCCAAAACTTGTAGTTTATTATATTTGTACACGTTATTTGTAGCCAAAAATATTTTAAATGTCTGTGTACATCAATCCCACCGTAACTCATCACCTATCCACATGCCTGCTTTTACTCCATTCACAGTCTATAGGACGGCTGCTGTCTGTATCTCATTGCCACTGGATAGAGGATCCAGTGCTCGTGAGTGCTGTGGCCTCTTCAACCAATGGGGGTTTTAGGTAGGGGTCTGACACTCATTACATGCTAAAGGGGTTTTTAAGGTTAAAAGTGATGACCCATCTTAAGGATTGTTCGTCAAGATCAGACTGGTGGGGGGCCAATATCTGTCACCTCCACATATCAGCTATTTTGAGAATGGAGCGGGAAGCAGACAGCGCTGTTCTCTGTGCAGTGGCCAGACCAGGTACTGCAGATAAGCTCCCGCTTACTTGTTTTAGCATTAGTGTGTAGAGGTAAAGTCCCAACTCTATTGCATCTGTTGATTTTTGGTAATGGACTAAATTGGGTATTTTCTCTTAATGGGTGAAGCAGTGTAAAGCTGCTTGAGGTTACATAAGGACAGGTTTCAAATCTTCAACATTTTATGTCTTACTCTAGGTGAAAAGAAGCATTTTTGCCTCCCCTGAAAGCGTCACTGGCAAGGTCGGAGTTGGCACATGCGGCATTGCGGACAAACCAATGACACAGTATCAAGACACTTCCAAATACAACGTGCGGCATCTGATGCCTCAGTAACGCACCCGAGACCTTTAGGCCAGCATCTTCCTTTTTATTGTTCTATTTTTCTAAAACTAAATTATTTGTTGTCGTATGAGGAATAGCACGACTCTGTATTCGTTATTTGGCCTGAAGGCCTCAAGACTTTGGTTGCTGGGACGCCCTCCATGTAGAACCAGGTGATGTCTAAGGGGCCGTATAGAGAAGGGTATACGATGGAATCCATAGGCTTAACTGAGAGGTGGTGCCCAAGTAGACCTAGAAATCATCAGTGGTTGGTTCATGAACACTTCTGTGGATTATGCTACAATCTGCACAGTTCAGCAGACTTTGGTGCAGCATCTTTGTTTAGTCTTGTGTAACAATAAAAGCTTGAAGAGGTTTTCCAATGATAGGTCATCGATATATGTGATTGGTAGGTATCTGACACCCAGGCCCCCCACCAATCATCTGTTTGAGGATGCTGCAGTGCTCTCTGTGGCCTCTACCCTGTGTCAATGACCTCGCGTTCATCAGTCACATGGTATAGCAGCATCTCAGTCCCATTCAAGTGAATGGGGCTTAGTTGCAATACCAATCTCAGCTCCTATAATATGTACAGTGGTGTTCTTGGTATTTTGTGAAGAGGCCGTAGCACTCGCCCAGGCACTGCAGTCTTATACCAGCTGCTTTGTTAGGTCCCATAGGACACACATTGGTGACCTATCCTAAGGAGAGAGGAGCCTGGGAAACCTCTTTCACATTTTTTTTTCAGTGTAAATCTGCATCTGATGTGTCTTTGTTTTCCTTGAGCTGACTTTTGCGTCGTATACTCCACTCCCATCCAGAGCTGCCTTTGCATTTTAGCTGCAGGACATAGCATCTCACTGGTTCAGTATCTGGACTGAGCATGTGCTGCATTATGGTAGACATAGACTTGATAGATTTCATGTAACAGGTGCAATTGTGAATGTAGACCTGGAAGCCAGTAGAGTATGGGACATGCAATGAGAGAAGAGTAGCAGATTAAAATGACTTGGTCCTCCTTTCCTTATAAGAAGGAAACATGTCAGCGGTAACAGTCTCCTGGAGTGGTCTGGGTAGCCCCGTGTGTCCTGTAAATATGTCATGTATATATGTAGTGGATTGTGCCGTTTCCACCCATCCAGGACTTCTCCCTGCCCTTCTTTCTCATGTAAATAGGACATTTGTACCTCTGTAACCTTGTACAGTTTGCGAGATGTTCGGCATGTCCGCTGTTTGGCCGCACAACAATGTGAAAACCAGGACGCTGAAATTCGTCATCCGTTCTATCTCATTAGCCAACCAGTGACATTTAGCACTTTTTTGTTCACGCCGAGTCCGCTGCCTACTCCTCCTCACAACAGCCACATCACTTCAAGGACCATCTTCTTTTTATAAAAGGTGGAATACTGTTTAGCTCTCCCCGTCCTTCTGTACAGACGTGACAGGAAGGGGGCGCTAGCGAGGCACATCTGCAGCAGCCTTGTAATTTAGCAGGTAAACTGATCATTATTATGTACTGGATGGTGACTTATTTTGTATAACAAGTGTGAATTTTGGTTTTGTATGTATCTTTTTACCAGAATAAATTGTTTTAATGCAATATTACCCATCGTTACGTAATGTCAGGGCCCCAAAAAAATTTTTTTTTCACAGAGCTGCATTTAATAATCTGGAAATATGTGACTAGGAAGCTTGTCAAATGTGGTGTTAAGGTATAGTTCAGCAACCTTTGGCACTCCAGCTGTTGTGAAACTACAACTCCCAGCATGCCTACTTGCTCTGCTGTTCCTGAATGGAGCATACTGGCACTTGTAGTTTCACTACAGCTGGAGTTCCGATGGTTACTGACCCTGGTTTAGTGACACATTTCAGCAGCCCGTACCCCTTTCTCTGTGTGCAGAATCTCTGTCTATTAGGGGACAGCAACCGGTTTTGACTCCAGCAGTTGTAAAATTGCATTTCCCAGTATGTCTGCTTGCAACACCCATAGACGTGAATTGAGCATGCTGGAAGTTGTAGTTTTATCAGCTGGAGTGCTATAGATTCCTGACCCCTGCTGTAAATGTTCACAAAATTTCTCAATATGCAAAAATTCGTATAGTGCAATACAGCAAGTCTGAATTCACACAACAAATGGAGAGTTATTCTTATACTTGCATGTAGTCCTCTTGTTCATGGAGAAGACTGACCAGGAGGCCAAAACATTGGGCATTAATATGCTATAAGAGAACCCACTCTTCTTAGGGGCATGACCACAAGATTTTGGGGTGTCTTTAGGCATTTCTGAGGTCTGGTTTGCTGTCGGTATTCCCAATTTTCAGATGTATTGGATGGGATTGAGGTCAGAGCTCTGGACAGCTCCTACTCCAAACTCATCAGCCTGTATCTTTTTGGTGTTCTCATTGTGCACAGGGGTGAAGTGATGCTGTAACCTGTAAGAGTCACCCCCAAAATGTTAATAAAGGGGTTGTCTAGGGTCATAAAATTGAAAGGCGACAACAGAACAACGGACTGCTAAAATAGTGGATATATGGAGCCCAATGGGAGACCCTATTAACGCCGTCCATTCTTCTTAACTGAAGGCGCTGCCCAAAACGGTTGTGCAGGACTTTCATCCAGCGATTTTAGACAGACCCTGTGATGGTTAACCCAGCCTTAAAAAGTGAAAAAAAAAAAAAAAAGTTTCTAGCCCTCCTCTGCTCCTTGCATTTCATTTTATGATCTTGAACATTACCCTTCACTGTAAATATGGGACCAAATTCTGAAAAGCAGCGGGCACCATTACCCGTCTTCCACCACATTTTACACTAGATACTAGTAGGTAGTGCTGCCAAATGATTCATTTATCATTACACTGCCAGATAGATGTGAATCCTCACTTCATTGTGCCAGAGACTGTGCTTTACACTACTCCAGGCAATAACTAGCATTGTGCATGATGTGTGTAGACACGGCCCTGTGGAAACTTTCCACGATGCTCCCAATGCACAGTTAGTGTCAGCTCTTAAGACCTATTATTTCCACTAAGGGGCAGTCTGTATAGTGCTATACTCAGGTCTGTAGATGCTTTATACAGATGGCTCCCTAGTGAGAAAGCTTGGGTAGTGAGATGCAAGGACAGCCACTAAAAATAAAGCAAGCATTAGGGACATCAGCCCCGATAAGCAGAGGTTTAATCTGTGGCTCCAGTCCTTGTGTCCTCACTGCTCCCACATCTGTTAAATTCAGGATTGCAGGGATCAAGGCCTACTACCCGTTCATAAAAATGACTCTCCGCTAGTAGGGTTTACAGGAGATTGTTAACATGTTGCAATTGTATTGCATTTAGCTGTGACATCAGGAATAAGTTTCAGCATAAAAACGCTTTATGATCACAACATGCTAATATACTGACCTAAATTCACAGCATTGTAGATCCTATGACTTGACAAGATTTGCAACTGTGATAAGGATAAAGCCTTACTACTTAAAGGGAAGGTTATACGACCAGCTTCCATAAGGACACTAGCCGCAGTGTTATATGACAGAAGCCGTACAGCTGCAAAATACTGATTTATCCACCCACACTGCTATCATCGAGGAGATAAGTGAATGACAACTAATGTAACTGTACACAGATAACAGGGAGAGGCCACAGAGAAACGGGTAATAGAATAGGATGTGCTGCCATATTTAAATAGCTGTATCACTGGGCCTTAGAAGGGGTTATTACATATCCACAAGGTACTTTCTCCTACTCTAATACTACCTCTTATGTACAAGAATATAACTACTATAATACTGCTCCTATGTACAATATAACTACTATAATACTACCCCCTATGTACAAGAATATAACTACTATAATACTGCTCCTATGTACAAGAATATAACTACTATAATACTGCTCCTATGTACAAGAATATAACTACTATAATACTGCTCCTATGTACAAGAATATAACTACTATAATACTGCCCCCTATGTACAAGAATATAACTACTATAATACTACTCCTATGTACAAGAATATAACTACTATAATACTACCTCCTATGTACAAGAATATAACTACTATAATACTGCCTCCTATGTACAAGAATATAACTACTATAATACTACCCCCTATGTACAAGAATATAACTACTATAATACTGCTCCTATGTACAAAAATATAACTACTATACTACTACTCCTATGTACAAGAATATAACTACTATAATACTGCTCCTATGTACAATATAACTACTATAATACTACCCCCTATGTACAAGAATATAACTACTATAATACTGCTCCTATGTACAAAAATATAACTACTATACTACTACTCCTATGTACAAGAATATAACTACTATAATACTGCTCCTATGTACAAGAATATAACTACTATAATACTGCTCCTATGTACAAGAATATAACTACTATAATACTGCCCCTATGTACAAGAATATAACTACTATAATACTGCTCCTATGTACAAGAATATAACTACTATAATACTGCCCCTATGTACAAGAATATAACTACTATAATACTGCTCCTATGTACAAGAATATAACTACTATAATACTGCCCCCTATGTACAAGAATATAACTACTATAATACTGCCCCCTATGTACAAGAATATAACTACTATAATACTACCTCCTATGTACAAGAATATAACTACTATAATACTGCTCCTATGTACAAGAATATAACTACTATAATACTGCCCCTATATACAAGAATATAACTACTATAATACTACCCCCTATGTACAAGAATATAACTACTATAATACTACCTTCTATGTACAAGAATATAACTACTATAATACTGCTCCTATGTACAAGAATATAACTACTATAATACTGCTCCTATGTACAAGAATATAACTACTATAATACTGACCCCTATGTACAAGAATATAACTACTATAATACTGCTCCTATGTACAATAATATAACTACTATAATACTGCTCCTATGTACAAGAATATAACTACTATAATACTACTCCTATGTACAAGAATATAACTACTATAATACTACTCCTATGTGCAAGAATATAACTACTATAATACTGCTCCTATGTACAAGAATATAACTACTATAATACTACTCCTATGTACAAGAATATAACTACTATAATACTACTCCTATGTGCAAGAATATAACTACTATAATACTACTCCTATGTACAAGAATATAACTACTATAATACTGCTCCTATGTACAAGAATATAACTACTATAATACTACTCCTATGTACAAGAATATAACTACTATAATACTGCCCCTATGTACAAGAATATAACTACTATAATACTGCTCCTATGTACAAGAATATAACTACTATAATACTGCCCCCTATGTACAAGAATATAACTACTATAATACTGCTCCTATGTACAAGAATATAACTACTATAATACTACTCCTATGTACAAGAATATAACTACTATAATACTGCTCCTATGTACAAGAATATAACTACTATAATACTACCTCCTATGTACAAGAATATAACTACTATAATACTACCTCCTATGTACAAGAATATAACTACTATAATACTGCTCCTATGTACAAGAATATAACTACTATAATACTACCTCCTATGTACAAGAATATAACTACTATAATACTACCTCCTATACACAAGAATATAACTACTATAATACTACCTCCTATGTACAAGAATATAACTACTATAATACTACCTCCTATGTACAAGAATATAACTATTATAATACTGCTCCTATGTATAAGAATATAACTACTATAATACTACTCCTATGTACAAGAATATAACTACTATAATACTGCTCCTATGTACAAGAATATAACTACTATAATACTGCTCCTATGTACAAGAATATAACTACTATAATACTACCTCCTATGTACAAGAATATAACTACTATAATACTACCTCCTATGTACAAGAATATAACTACTATAATACTACTCCTATGTACAAGAATATAACTACTATAATACTACCTCCTATGTACAAGAATATAACTACTATAATACTACCTCCTATGTACAAGAATATAACTACTATAATACTGCTCCTATGTACAAGAATATAACTACTATAATACTACCCCTATGTACAAGAATATAACTACTATAATACTACCCCTATGTACAAGAATATAACTACTATAATACTGCTCCTATGTACAAGAATATAACTACTATAATACTGCTCCTATGTACAAGAATATAACTACTATAATACTGCTCCTATGTACAAGAATATAACTACTATAATACTCCCTCCTATGTACAAGAATATAACTACTATAATACTGCCCCCTATGTACAAGAATATACTACTATAATACTACTCCTATATACAAGAATATAACTACTATAATACTGTTCCTATGTACAAGAATATAACTACTATAATACTGCTCCTATGTACAAGAATATAGCTACTATAATACTGCTCCTATGTACAAGAATATAACTACTATAATACTGCCCCCTATGGATAAGAATGAGTAATTGGGGTAGTTCTGTCAGTAAGTTGTTGGCTCAGGGTTACATTATTGCCTTTCTTCTGTAGATTTCCCAGTAATCTTTTCTTCTTTCTTTAAGTGTTTCCAGTTTGTCCTTGTACACAAGAGACAGAAATAGACGTTTCTCATTAGCTGGAATAGCTGTGCCGGGAGTACGAGCGGTAAGATGTTAAGCTAAGGATTTGTGCTAATCTCAGGAGAATTTGTGCTGCACAATGAAGTATGATCTGTGTGACCAGCGCTCATTATGTAATATCTTTGGTTTTGTCCCCAGTAAACCTACAAGAGAGGGAAACGGCCAGAAATGATCTGAATGTTCTGGAAATATTTGTGTCTATATAAAGTGAAGTTGTAGGCCTCACTCACGTGTGTCATATGGTACACATGTATTTCAGACATTAAAGTATAACTAAACTTCCGGACAACTTGTGATTTCTGTCTGTATTTGTATCATTAATACATTTTGTGATACTTTGACACATTGTGTCTCCTTTCTGTGACATCGGCCTCTCTTTACTCTTTCCCTTCCCATCTGTACTGAGATCTGTTCCTGCCTCTCACTGAATGTTACTGTGTATGGCGGACGGGGCTGTGTAAGTAACAATGCTAGTTATCAGATCTGGAGTCCAATTGGTGAGGCGTACAGTACAGTACCTTACTTAAATAGTAGGAGATGCAGAAATAGTACCCCAGGAGTAGAAGTAACCGTGGTCAGACCTTTGTAGAGTTCGGTACACAGGAGCAGAGATCAGCCATAGTCAGACGTATGCAGGAGCAGTAGATCAGCCATAGTCAGACGTATGCAGGAGCAGCAGATCAGCCATAGTCAGACGTATGCAGGAGCAGCAGATCAGCCGTAGTCAGACGTATGCAGGAGCAGCAGATCAGCCGTAGTCAGACGTATGCAGGAGCAGCAGATCAGACGTAGTCAGACGTATGCAGGAGCAGCAGATCAGCCGTAGTCAGACGTATGCAGGAGCAGCAGATCAACCGTAGTCAGACGTATGCAGGAGCAGCAGATCAGCCGTAGTCAGACGTATGCAGGAGCAGCAGATCAACCGTAGTCAGACGTATGCAGGAGCAGCAGATCAGCCGTAGTCGGACGTATGCAGGAGCAGCAGATCAGCCGTAGTCGGACGTATGCAGGAGCAGCAGATCAGCCGTAGTCGGACGTATGCAGGAGCAGCAGATCAGCCGTAGTCGGACGTATGCAGGAGCAGCAGATCAGCCGTAGTCGGACGTATGCAGGAGCAGCAGATCAGCCGTAGTCGGACGTATGCAGGAGCAGCAGATCAGCCGTAGTCAGACGTATGCAGGAGCAGCAGATCAGCCGTAGTCAGACGTATGCAGGAGCAGCAGATCAGCCGTAGTCAGACGTATGTAGGAGCAGCAGAGTAATGGTGAGGATCAGGGCAAACAGGAAGCAGACAGCCAGAATAATCGGGCACAGGATGGAGTAAGCTGTGGGTTTATATAGGGATTGCTATATTGTGATTGGCCACAGAGCAGGTGAGATCCATAAACTAATCATTCCAATAGAAAAGTCCAGGCTAAGCAAGGCAAAGAACAAACAGGCGTCTACTATGGCATAATGGTCAAGGCTGCAGAACATGGCCGGGAAGTCAAGGGGTCAAGACCCAGCGAGCTCAGATCCTGACAGTAAGAGGTGTCAGACATATAAGTGGACATTATACAAACTTTCTTTTGATGTCCTATATAAGAGATGTTGTCCGAAAGTTTAGTTACGCTTTAAAGGGGTGTTACAGCTCTAAAGTGATTTTCCGTACTGGTAACCTATGTACAGGATAGTCCTGTATGTGATCTGTCGAGGTCTGACACCCGGTCCCTGCTGACCAGAAGTTGCTAGTGGACAGGCAGATTGTACGGCACGTTTCCTATTCACGTAATATGAGCGGCGCAGCAGTTCCCCCCGAACCACTGACATGTAGTGGACGGGTCTGCTGCGTCCTTCCTATTACATGTATAGGACCGGTGCTGCACGCGGTGCCTGCCAACTAGCAGCTTCCTGTGAGGACCCGATGTGGGACCCCGACAGATCACATAGTGATGACCTATCCTGGGGACAGGTTATCAGCAGGAAAAATCTATTTGGAGTCGGGAAACCCCTTTAAGAAGTATTTTCGCCCAATAACCTTTTATGTGGCTTGTCCCCAGCATACACAGGATATCGGTGTTGCATTATTATATGGTGCTCATAATGGATTAACCCTTTAGTAACTGCCCTAAAATAGGAAACATTTTTGATTAAAAACAACAGAAACAAAGATGTTTTTTTGTTTGTTTTTCTTTATTTTGTTCCTTTTGTTGGTTTCGCACCAGTTTACGTAATACATAAAAACAAAAATAACTACAAGAATGAAATAAAATAATTGAGTTCGGCAATAATTTAGGCATTTCTATAAAGAATTTCTGTAGCAACAGGGAAAGTTAAATTATTCTTATTTTACAGAAAAAAAGAATGTTAAAGGGAGGGGGGGAATGGTACACGTGAAATCGATATTAGTGTGCGAAAGGTAAATTGGCTTCTATTTTAGAGGTGTGGGCGTTAGTACTGTAAATCTAGGGGAGGGGGGTCGCCTTTACATATTGGACCCTTGCAGACAATAGACCTTTATCAAGATCGACCCTGTCCATAGCAACCAATCACAGTGCAGCTTTCATCTTTCCAGGGCAGGTTAAGAAAAGAAACCTAAGCCCTGATTGGTTGCGGTGGACACCAGGGCCTGCCTTGATAAATAAGGCCTACTTCTAGTAAAGGAGCAATTCCAGTGCCAATTAATAGTCCTGTCACATGGCAAAGACATTTTAAGAAATATATCTTCCATCATGCCCCAGGATAGAACGCTACGCCTTTTTTGGGGTGGCGACTGGAACCGCCCTTTAAATTTTTCATACAATGCCAAACAGTAAAAAAAATTTCCTCCTAAAATAGTCGCTCAGCACCGTTTATCAGCACCACTATATATAACATGGTAAGAGAAGGGTGTTACGTAAAAGTGCACTTATATTTCATGGAAAAAAGGGCACGTCATCCTGCAAAAATGTCTGGGCGTAAAACAAAGAAAACATGGCATCTTAGGTTGATAATTACAGTATATACATTATATGACGATTAAGAAGGGCACAAATCCAGAGGCCTGCAGCAAAAATACCAGGATAAATAGGGTGCGATCAGCTAAAATTATTTTCTGGAAGATGGAGCACCCCTTTAAGACATGATCCAATTCATTGGTGTTTTGCTCAAATATAATAAAAATATAGTAGAGGATTAGAAAATTAGATATTTATACAAAATAATAATAAAATATAATAAATATTTAGGTTGGATTTGCCCAAGTTTAGTCAAGATCGCACCACTATGACTTCCCCTAGACTTGCTGCATGCCGCTAGAGGTGTCCCCCACCCCCAAGCATCCCTGTTCTAAGTGTTGCTACTCTCAGGCTTGGGAGTAGGGTTACAAATATATCCTTTATTACTTCTGTCTCTGTGGATAAGATGACTAGATATACCAGATGATGAGGACTTGCAGGAATCTGAGACGTTTTCTAAGGTCAGTGCTAGATGGCTGACGGCCCAAATCGCGTGAGCGGCTTCCCAGCACATCAATGGAAGCTTATAGGAGCAGTCATATGGCTACTTCCTTGGCCCTCATTCATCTTGGAGTGTGATTTCTGCACAACTGATCCAAATCAGCTGCATTTTTGGTGCAGTTGCATTGGGTGTGACTGTCACATGACCTTAAAAGTAGGGTGGCGGTGTAAATTTTAAGTTGTCATTTAGCTTCACTTTAAGACTGAAGCTAGACGCTGGAGACATTGAAGTGCATTGGCCGTTTTCCAGGGTATTGCACTGTGTGTGGTCTTAAAGAAGAGCGTTCACCACCTTCGCCAGCTCCACTTATTTGCATTCTTATATAGCCGCCCTTCGCTGATTCCAGCACAGTTGGATTTTTTTCTCTAGCCCACACCGTTCCTGAGAACTCAACACAGTTTTGGTGCCGGATATGTGAACTAGACTCCCTAAGGTCAAGGGGGTGCCTGCTCTGGCCTGACCCCACCCACTGGACATTAGGGAGTCTAGTTAGCATGTCAAGCAATAAAACTAACTGGACTAATTTCTCAGGAACGGTGGGGGCTAGAGGCAAAATTCCAACAGTGTTAGAATCAGTGGAGTGGCCTCTATTAAAGAGCATGAGTTGGGGGTCGTGGCGAAAGGTTACCTGACCACAATAAGTAGCACCAGAGATGAATGATATAGAAGTCTATGGATATTGATTTTGGGCAGACGCCGCGCTGCATGATTTGGGTGGCACTAGCCGTTTAGCACTCGCCTACAAAGTAGTGAAATGCGTTAGGTAATGCACATTTGCATAAATAGTAAATAATTAGTTAAAAAGTGCAGGACAGAAAGACAAGCTGTGAAATAAAAGTAACAATTAGCACCGAGACGGGGCAGGAACAATCGCAGCGAAGTCACTAGGGATTCAATAACTTGCAATCCCACACATGTTGGACACACACGGAGGGATTACACCCAAAATTACGGCATCTACAATCCCAGCATTAAATACAAACTAGTTTCTTAAAGGGGAAATATCACCTTTTTCATTGCATTATCTGAACCCAAGGAATCCATTTCGTTATGCTCAGGCAATACATGTTAGGCCTTAGGTCACTGATTTCATCATATTACATGAGGCCTTACTGGTAACCTTACTGAGGCATGCGGTATGGATAGCCCCGAACCTCAATGAGGTCCCAAATTGCTGGTGAACTCAGAAAATGGCTTCCTGTGTTGTAGGTGGGTAACAGATCGCCTCTAAACACACCGAGGACCTGCTAAGGCACATCCATTAGATGAAGACACGAGGGGAAATCTAACGACTTAGTCTTTGATTATCTTAATTATTAACGGGTTATTTCTAGACTCATCTGCAGCTTAGTATTAAGGTCTTACCCCTAGCACCGGACCAGAATATAAAATGCAACACCGGTATTGCTCATTACTATTCACTAATGACACAAAGCCTTCCCACAGCTAGGGGGCACTATACATATACTGTATGGAAGACAAGGACAGAACTAAGGCCTCAGAATTAGCATAATTAAACATATTACAGTTTCTTATGTGACTATCATAGCTGCCATCTTGTAGTATATGCCCCTTTAATGGGTATATATACACTTTTGCAGCCAACAATTGTATTGCTCCAATGCATCCTAAAAAAAAGTAAGACAGAAAAGTAGAAACTTTGCAAAAAGTCTTGTTTAAAAATCTACCATCTTGCAGATACATCTGCTGTGCATCTCCATGGTAACAGACTACACAACCTGTAGTCATGTCTGTAGAAGGAAGAAGTTGCAGCACAATCAGACTACACTTGGGCGTTGTTTGTAATCTGTAACCATGGAGACACAAGTCTGTATAGGAGCGGAATCCAGAAAATCGTATACATTTGTATACAAAATTCAGTTCAACAAATCCAAAAAATGTGAACATTGATATAATTGTGCACACTCGGCCAATCTGAGCATACATATTTCTGGTGAGATCTTAGAGAGGCCAAGCCCCTCAGACCGCCAGCTGTGAAGGCTCCAATGCTAGACTTACATTTCACATGGGCCAGTCCGGTTAACCCTTCCTAAGCTGCAGATCTTCAGCTCCAGTAACTCATTCCCCGCAAAGCAGCAGAATCCTAAGAATGTAAAAAAGGGAAATAATAGGACATAAAACACTGCTGCAGGCTCAGGCCTGGATAGGAGACTATGAGGGTGCAAGACCGGACCCTCACAGACGTCACCTCACCGTGAGACGTCAAAAACACAACGGATCGCAACGTCGCGCAACTTACAAAGTTGAACATTTACTTGTCTAGAAGACAGTGTGACGTCGTAATGCAATAGCAGCCGCACACCGACCGACCTTACACTGCAAGCTACAATTAGATTATTCCATAAAGGTAATGGATCAGTGCATATATAACCCCCCCCCCCCCCAATTGGTAGCATAATAAATTAAAGGGGTCCTCCCGAATCAACATGGCCGCATTGTGGTTATTTAGGAGACATTGTTAAACAAAAGAGACCGTACAGTGGTCATATGCTGATTTTACGCTTTATAGGGGTTCACTACCATAAGTTTTGTAACCCCTTTGATATGCCAGTGAAGCTGGTGCATTGATGTGACTGAATGCATGAAATGTAGCTTAGAAAAAATGAAAATAAAATACAAAATTCTCCACCAAATTTCAAAAAATCTTAATAATGCAGACTGACTTGGGGTACAGCAGTACTGGGGTCTCCCCAATAATCATGTGGGTGACCTATTATATGGGGTTGTCAGGTAAATTCTCTCTCATACCCTGTAAATCCCGGTGACTCTCAATCTCTCGCTGCCTTATTAATCAGATTTTTTGTTAAACCAAGGTGGAACATCCCCCTTTAACTGGCCAACCAAATGCTCGATAGTTATAGAGCTGGCTCAGGTGGTGCCATTCTAAAATACCAAGTGCCACTGGTTCTATGCATGCTGTAACATAAGGCCATGCTGGGGTTTGTAGTTCAGCCAGTCTCTTGAACAAACAAAATAAATGTTATGAAAATTAGGCGATCGAACATCAAAAAAAAAAAATGTAACAAGTTGTGAAGCATCCAGATGTTGCCTGGTCCCCTACACACCCCACAGTCACTAGGCGTGGAGATTATACACGTCATACCTGGCAGGAGGCAGCTTAAGTTTACCAAATACCAAGTCCTTGGCGACCAAGTCAATCAAAGAGGCTGGATGAACTTTTTGTAAACTCGCCCTCAGGCTGATGCAAGTGAAGGAACTTTTTGCTGGTAGATTGAATGAGTATCAAAGACCATGTTGGGTAGGAACTGGTTTTTCCAGAATGCAGGGTGCTACATGACCCAGAAGAGAGGACACTCCTTTGACCACAATGACTTGGTCTTTTTGTTTTACACCATTCCATGGTAAATTTGTATAAAAGTCTTCTAAAGATGCCGAATTAAGGCAAAGAACACAAGACAATGAATGTCATCTTCATAGATTCCGATCTGTATGGAATTCATAACACCGTAGCCAGATCTTCAAGTTGTGCTAAACAGTTTAGATCACTGTAATGACCTCCAACACTGCAGGAGTTGTGTGATCTTCGGGGAATGCCCTTATGCCATTGGAGAAGAGAAGAAGAAGGAGAAGAAGCTGGTCAAAGGTTTTTGGTCCAGCAAAATAGAAGAAAATCCCCTATGTCTGCCCAACTCCATTCATGATTGGAGATCTGGAGGAACAAAACTATGATTGATTCCAATAGTGCACCATCGGTGACCGCAGGCAGCAAGTCCGATCCACTGCCGCTAGCCCAGGACTTTTAGGAGTGGTAGATCAGCTTGATACTAGCACTGGCATATCCCTCATCGCTGCCCAAGCTTTGCCGGCTGTTGTGGTCATCCAGGTCACTGATGCTGGTGCTACTAGAACTGTCCACTTCCAAATGGGAGAATTCTGTGCTTTCAATGTCCACCTCGATCTCTTCTGTGGAAGAAAAAGGAAATGGACCTCAGTTATGGTGTCCACCTAACACCGTATCATGTCCACCCTGGATTTAGACTAGTGATGTCACCAAGTCCATTATACAACATGTAAATGAGCAGTAGCCTGAAAATCTACTGTGTGCCATCTGCATGGGGTGGTAAAGATATCCATGGACTTTTTAGGTACGGACACCACCCCATAGCCTCTGATGGGTCTTCATGCCTTAGTTGCTCTTTCAATTCTTTCTATATGTTCTACATCAATACTTGTCAGAATGGTCGCCACCTTACCTCGTTCTGAGTCGGACCGATCGGACGACATGCTGGAACCAACACTGTCCGCTCGCACCCGCTCGGGCTCTGCACAGCCCTGTAGCTGCTCCAACCTCCTCTTCAAATACCGCTGTTCCCTTTCCAACATCTCCAGCTGATGTTGACCCTTCCGAGCCACGTCTTCAAGTTTCTGCAGAAACATAGAGAACATTGTGAACATACGGAAACTACTTCACCACCCCAAAAGCCTAGTGTTGTTACAGACCACCAGGGAGCACTTGACATCAGGCGGTTCTTTTCCTGACTCCAGGGGCACATAATCTTGGTAGATACCATTTCTATCCATGCACTGCCCCAGCTAGAGCCATCAGTCAGCAATTCATCTTGGCTATATGTATATCCAATGCCCGCTGTCCGTACCTTGATGTGCAGTTTGGCTTTGTTCAATAGTCCCAGGGTGGTGTGCCTGGTGCTGTCAGCCTCTAGGGGTATAAGGTCCTTCAACCGTTCTAGACAGAGTCGTAAATGAGCCCTCCTGAAAATAACAGGGTAGATGCAATGGTTACAGGGAAACAATATCTACAATATGGAATGCTTAGTAAATTTTATAGACATCATTTAGAATTTTGGGGATCAGATTATAACATTGAGCCAGAGATATTGTCCGTGTAGTGCACAGCAAGATCAAGTCTGCTTTGTTCTTTGCCTTCCATCAAATACAATGAGAGGCAGATTCAGGGCGGAATTTGTCATTAATTTTGGGGCAAAATCTGCCAAATTCCTCCGTGTGAACATAACCTAATATTGCAGTGTAAGGGTGGGTTCACACTTGCACTCGAGTCCGTCCGCTGCCAATCCGAGTGAAATTTGCGGGAAACTGGATAGGCATCGGATAGCGACAGGTTAGTGACGCATTGCTTAAAAACCTATCCATTTGTATGGGTTTTTAAAGCAATGCGTGGGTGTGCGCTTACACCCTCTGCGCCGCGAATCCATTTTTTCTTCGCTGGAAATGAAGTCCTGCATATCCGACGAAAAAAAAACGGCTTCGCGGCGCAGAGGGTGTAAGCGCACACCCGCACATTGCTTTAAAAACCCATTCAAATGGATAGGTTTTTAAGCAATGCGTCGCTAACCTGTCGGTATCCGGTGCCAAACCTGTTTCCCGAGATTTTCACTCGGATTGGCAGCGGACGGACTCAAGCGCAAGTGTGAACCCACCCTTAGATGGTGATGGCCATGGTGGGACTACTGCCAGGCTCCTTCCTAGGTCTCTGCTGGGTGTTATATCCAGTGCTGTCAAATCAAAGCTGACAATCTGGTTGCTAAGGATACCCTGCATAACAACCAGTCTTGGTAAGGGCTTAAACCTTTCTCAATACTATTTGTATAATTCTGAAGACCTCCTTTACTACAGTCAGTCTATCCACTGATCCAGGGGTGAGCACCGAATAGAGGAGACCCCATGTCCATAGTAACAGTATCGGCCTCTGTTCTCACCACTAGCTCTTACTATTTCATTTTTATTATGTCCAAAATAGTCACTGGCGTGACAAGGAATTTCACTCCATCTCTTTATCTATGCAGAACACCCTTGGCGCGGCGCCCATACTACGCCTGGCCTGTCTGTATCACACTCTGTGCTGCCAAATGTGTCTCGCACTGCCAAACTGCCAGCTCAAGCTTAAACTAAAGGGACATAAACCAGTGAAAAATGTGAAATAATCTCTTTACATACTGGTCTGGCTTGTGACAACCAATACTAATGCCATTACAGCTCCTACAAGAGTTGTCAACAGTAGGACAACCCAACTTTCCCTGACTCCTGAATAGTCTATGTAGTACTATATACCCAGCTGGAGGGTACATCTCCCATTTCCTAATGCTGGGTCCTGCACAAGGTTGACTGGTCATTCAGGATTCTAGGAAAGCTTCCTGTCTGACAACCCTGCGGGAGCTGTGCCCTGTGCTGTTACTGCTGTGGATTTGCGTTGCCTGCTCAGATTCCAGATTTCCACACTCATTTTTGCTCTATTTTAATTATTTTCAGAACACAAAACCTCTGAGAGACAAGGCCAGGAAGGAGCAGCGGCTATACTGCAGAGAGAATGCGCCAGGTATAGAGGAGCCCGGAGAGCTCTGTGCTAGGATTCGGCGCCACTACGAGCCCTGCCATCACCAGAATGATGCGGATGAGGCTTTGCTCGGCTCAGAGGTCACATGATCAGCCACTCCATGCTAGAGACTGAGGTAGGGGGACCCGGATGGGATATCCGAGCACAATGGTCTGCAATCTGCAGCACTCCATCTGTTGTAAAACTACAACTCCCAGCATGCTCCATTCACTTCTGCGGGAGTTCTTAGAACAACAGAGAAAGTATGCATGCTGGGAGTTGTAGTTTTACAACAGCTACAGTACTGATGGTTGCTGACACTTGTCCTTGCAATATGTGATCACAGTCTGTACTAAGCAGCCAACTGTAAGTCTCTGGGAGCTAGAGGTACAATGGAGGCATGAGGCACATAGTCCTATAATGGAGGCATGAGGCACATAGTCCTATAATGGAGGCATGAGGCACAGAACCATAATGAGGCACATAGACCTATAATGGAGACATGAGGCACATAGTCCTATAATGGAGGCATGAGGCACATAGTCCTATAATGGAGGCATGAGGCACATAGTCCTATAATGGAGGCAAGAGGCACATAGTACTATAATGGAGGCAAGAGGCACATAGTCCTATAATGGAGGCAAGAGGCACATAGTCCTATAATGGAGGCAAGAGGCACATAGTCCTATAATGGAGGCATGAGGCACATAGTCCTATAATGGAGGCAAGAGGCACAGAACCATAATGAGGCACATAGACCTATAATGGAGACATGAGGCACATAGTCCTATAATGGAGGCATGAGGCACATAGTCCTATAATGGAGGCATGAGGCACATAGTACTATAATGGAGGCAAGAGGCACAGAACCATAATGAGGCACATAGACCTATAATGGAGACATGAGGCACATAGTCCTATAATGGAGGCATGAGGCACAGGACCATGATGAGGCACATAGTACTATAATGGAGGCAAGAGGCACAGGACCATAATGAGGCACATAGACCTATAATGGAGGCATGAGGCACATAGTCCTATAATGGAGACATGAGGCACATAGTCCTATAATGGAGGCATGAGGCACATAGTCCTATAATGGAGGCATGAGGCACATAGTCCTATAATGGAGGCATGAGGCACATAGTCCTATAATGGAGGCATGAGGCACATAGTCCTATAATGGAGGCATGAGGCACATAGTCCTATAATGGAGGCATGAGGCACATAGTCCTATAATGGAGGCATGAGGCACATAGTCCTATAATGGAGGCATGAGGCACATAGTCCTATAATGGAGGCATGAGGCACATAGTACTATAATGGAGGCAAGAGGCACATAGTACTATAATGGAGGCATGAGGCACATAGTACTATAATGGAGGCAAGAGGCACAGGACCATAATGAGGCACATAGACCTATAATGGAGACATGAGGCACATAGTCCTATAATGGAGGCATGAGGCACATAGTCCTATAATGGAGGCAAGAGGCACATAGTACTATAATGGAGGCAGCATAGTCCTATAATGGAGGCATGAGGCACATAGTCCTATAATGGAGGCAAGAGGCACAGGATAGGACATACCTATAATGGAGGCATGAGGCACATAGTCCTATAATGGAGGCATGAGGCACATAGTACTATAATGTAGGCAAGAGGCACAGGACCATGATGAGGCACATAGACCTATAATGGAGGCATGAGGCACATAGTCCTATAATGGAGGCATGAGGCACATAGTCCTATAATGGAGGCATGAGGCACATAGGACCATGGGGATGAGGCACATAGACCTATAATGGAGGCATGAGGCACATAGTCCTATAATGGAGGCAAGAGGCACATAGACCTATAATGGAGGAGAGGCACATAGACCTATAATGGAGGCAAGAGGCCAGGCCATGATGAGGCACATAGTACTATAATGGAGGCATGAGGCACATAGTACTATAATGGAGGCATGAGGCACATAGTACTATAATGGAGGCAAGAGGCACAGAACCATAATGAGGCACATAGTCCTATAATGGAGGCATGAGGCACAGGACCATGATGGAGGCATGAGACACATAGTCCTATAATGGAGGCATGAGGCACATAGTCCTATAATGGAGGCATGAGGCACATAGTACTATAATGGAGGCATGAGGCACATAGTACTATAATGGAGGCATGAGGCACATAGTACTATAATGGAGGCATGAGGCACATAGTACTATAATGGAGGCAAGAGGCACAGACCATAAGGGCCATAGACCATAATGGAGGCATGAGGCACATAGTACTATAATGGAGGCAAGAGGCACATAGTACTATAATGGAGGCAAGAGGCACAGAACCATAATGAGGCACATAGACCTATAATGGAGGCATGAGGCACATAGTCCTATAATGGAGGCAAGAGGCACATAGTCCTATAATGGAGGCAAGAGGCACATAGTACTATAATGGAGGCATGAGGCACAGAACCATAATGAGGCACATAGTCCTATAATGGAGGCAAGAGGCACATAGTACTATAATGGAGGCATGAGGCACAGGACCATGATGAGGCACATAGACCTATAATGGAGGCATGAGGCACATAGACCTATAATGGAGGCATGAGGCACATAGACCTATAATGGAGGCATGAGGCCTGGGGCGGGCACATAGCCATGGAGGCAAGAGGCACATAGTACTATAATGGAGGCATGAGGCAGAGGACCATGATGAGGCACACAGTCCTATGATGGAGGAATTGGGGACATAATGTCATGGCGGGTGGTAATGAGCCACAAAGCATCTTTCACTATATTTGAGGCAACGTATAATGCACATTACTTTCTCCTACATCTTCTACACAGACATTGTATACGCCACACTGATAGAACGAGGCACAGCTTACACATCCATAATACCAGCGAGGTACCAGGCGCCTCATACCTCAGTGACACTAGCAGCCTCCCTATGCAATACTACCACATGTTATATCATGTTTTGTTTTTTCCCATTTAGGTTTTAGATAAACCAAATATGAATTTCTATCACAGGGTACAATATGGATGTAAGTGGTGCGGGGACGGAGGGGGTCGCCTCCACCACACAGAAGGGTGATTATAAGCAGATTGTTATGTTTAAGATATAACCCTAATAAATCACCGGATACAGGGAATGTGTAATAAATCCTGCGCCCCCCTCCTTAACCCTGGTGTCCCCCCAGCCTCCCACATTCCATTAGTCCTCACTCCCCCTGACATCCGCACAGTCCCTGCATTCCCAGTATAGAGGACAGGCCCCAGTCAGTATGTCCGGGCTGTAACCAGAGGCTCCCACAATAAGCCCTCATGTTATAATGCACAGACCAGTCCCCTGTAAGTGCCCAGGAAAGCTGGGTGACTCCCAACATGGCTGTCATTACAGCTCCCATCGGTGCAGGCAAAAGACTGAGAAATCTACAGCATCAGGCAGATAGAGAGGAGGGGTATCCCTGCCATTACAGTTACCTCATAGACTGGCACCCAGCTTTCCCTGACTCCTGAGTGGCAGATCCCAGCCTATGTTGCCCAGAATCAGTTTCACATATATAACACATACTCACCGATTCTTCTCTAACTCGTTGTGCGTAGATCTGAAAAGATAAAAAAAAAATTACAACATTAACAATGCACGATGGGTGTTGTAGTGCTCTGAGAATGTGTCAGGTTTCATAGATTGAAAGCACTTGTGGACAGGGCCCTCTATCCCACTGTGCCAGTGGTCACTGTCAGTATTATACTTGTCTTGTATATTTTGTGTACCGTATGTAAACCCTCAACTGTAAAACACCATGGGATTAATATAATAATGTACAGAGCACCATGGGATTAATATAATAATGTACAGAGCACCATGGGATTAATATAATAATGTACAGAGCACCATGGGATTAATATAATAATGTACAGAGCACCATGGGATTAATATAATAATGTACAGAGCACCATGGGATTAATATAATAATGTACAGAGCACCATGGGATTAATATAATAATGTACAGAGCACCATGGGATTAATATAATAATGTACAGAGCACCATGGGATTAATATAATAATGTACAGAGCACCATGGGATTAATATAATAATGTACAGAGCACCATGGGATTAATATAATAATGTACAGAGCACCATGGAATTAATATAATAATGTACAGCACCATGGGATTAATATAATAATGTACAGAGCACCATGGAATTAATATAATAATGTACAGAGCACCATGGAATTAATATAATAATGTACAGAGCACCATGGGATTAAATAATAATGTACAGCACCATGGGATTAATATAATAATGTACAGAGCACCATGGGATTAATATAATAATGTACAGCACCATGGGATTAATATAATAATGTACAGAGCACCATGGGATTAATATAATAATGTACAGAACATGGGATTAATATAATAATGTACAGAGCACCATGGGATTAATATAATAATGTACAGCACCATGGGATTAATATAATAATGTACAGCACCATGGGATTAATGGTGCTATATAAATAAACAATAATAATAAAATAACATGAGAGATTTAGATACATAGGCTCAGGAGACTGTATCACACCCGATCAGGGTAGATACAGAGCTCAGCAGAAAGTATTGCACATGATAGGATTAGATGCAACAGGTCAGAAGGCCGTACCACACATGGCAGGATTAGATACACCGCTCAGCAGACAGTATCCCACATGATTAGATACAGTAGTTCACTTCGTATCACACAGGACAGGTTTACAGCCACCTCCTTGGCTACTAAGGGTTAACCCTGGTGTATCAGCGCTCGCTCTTCAGGACATGGTGTGTGATACAAGGAGTTCACTTGAGGTTACGAGCAAGACACAAAATAACAGGAACTGGCGCAGAGAACATGTAAGCGGCTTACTGCCAGACACAGAAAGCTCATGTCCTGGCCTCGTACAGTGACCCAGCCCCAAATATCATCACACCAGGACAGCAGCGTGGATCCCCTCCGAGGGTCATAAAACTGCAGGACAGGGGCTCCCTCCCTCTAAGAGACTGGGGTTTTGTGAGGTCACAGAGCCCAAGATGGCGGAGCCAAAAATGCCTCCGAAGGCTCCACAGCAGGATGGAAAATCCAGATCACCAGGGGCTTGTGTTTTCTGGGCTGCCTGTAGATACAGATTATCTCCCATCTGTAATCACTTTACTCCGGTTTTAACCCTCCAGCAGCAAAAAATAGTCTGCCCATTAACCCTTTCCAAACCCAATTCTATAGGAATAAAATATGAAAGGGACAAATCCCAAAGTCATCGCCTACAACAGTGTTTTTTAGCCATGTCTATTACGGCTGCCATTTTAGCTCTCACAGAGGAATCACCCAACTTTCCCAGTGTCCTGAATGGTAAATGTGCCCAGTTTTGTAGAAGTTTCAGAACTGCTAAGAATTTTTGGTTTGAGGTGTAAAGGTCCTTAAAAATAGGAAAATGATTATTTCAATAAACCCTGATAATTCTCCAGAGGTCCCGAACTTAGGACCCCTGCCCTAGTAATGTGTCAACGAGATACTTGGATACTTCCTGAAATGTTCAATCTCCAAAAACACAAATCTCATTCTCTCCCAAAGAGTCCTAAAAACACCCCAAATAAGAGCAGGAAATCCTTGTTTTATCTCACTGCAGACGCAACCTTTACCTCCAGCAATAGGACGAATTCCCAGAGAGAAAACATTATTTCTGGAAACTGCATCAGATACAGAGACAACTCTACCCAGCATTGTCAGTGACCACTGACGTCATATCCTGCCTGCCAAACCTTACCCCAACGGGGGCTCAAATATAGAGAGGCCGAGATGGAGCAAAACAGGAAACGCTAATGCTTGGTCAGTTCTACAGAACTCTACAGCTTTTATATAGAGACTGGTAAATATCACTACTGAAAAGTATGTACACCCCTGATCATTGGAGTTACTCTACATACACAGTTACATCCTGTAAACCCAGGCTGCGCCACTACTGCTGGTACAGTCACTGTGTACAACATTACATTCTATCCTGTCTGTCCTGGTTACATCCTGTATTATACTCCAGAGCTGCGCTCACTATTCTGCTGGTACAGTCACTGTGTACATACATTACATTACTTATCCTGTATTATACTCCAGAGCTGCACTCACTATTCTGCTGGTACAGTCACTGTGTACATACATTACATTACTTATCCTGTACTGATCCTGAGTTACATCCTGTATTATACTCCAGAGCTGCACTCACTATTCTGCTGGTGCAGTCACTGTGTACCTACATTACATTACTTATCCTGAATTACACCTGTATATACTCCAGAGCTGCACTCACTATTCTGCTGGTGCAGTCACTGTGTACATACATTACATTACTTATCCTGTACTGATCCTGAGTTACATCCTGTATTATACTCCAGAGCTGCGCTCACTATTCTGCTGGTACAGTCACTGTGTACATACATTACATTACTTATCCTGTACTGTATCCTGAGCTGCACTCACTATTCTGCTGGTACAGTCACTGTGTACATACATTACATTACTTATCCTGTATTATACTCCAGAGCTGCACTCACTATTCTGCTGGTACAGTCACTGTGTACATACATTACATTACTTATCCTGTACTGATCCTGAGTTACATCCTGTATTATACTCCAGAGCTGCACTCACTATTCTGCTGGTACAGTCACTGTGTACATACATTACATTACTTATCCTGATTAACTCCAAAGCTGACACTATGTGGTACAGTCCTGTCAACATTAATTACTACCTGAGATTTCTCAGGCTGCACTCACTATTCTGCTGGTACAGTCACTGTGTATATACATTACATTACTTATCCTGTACTGATCCTGAGTTACATCCTGTATTATTCTCCAGAGCTGCGCTCACTATTCTGCTGGTGCAGTCACTGTGTACATACATTGCATTACTTATCCTGTACTGATCCTGAGCCGCCTCCTATTCTGCTGGTACAGTCACTGTGTACATACATTACATTACTTATCCTGTATTATACTCCAGAGCTGCGCTCACTATTCTGCTGGTACAGTCACTGTGTACATACATTACATTACTTATCCTGTACTGATCCTGAGTTACATCCTGTATTATACTCCAGAGCTGCGCTCACTATTCTGCTGGTACAGTCACTGTGTATATACATTACATTACTTATCCTGAGTTTCCTGTATTATACTCCAGAGCTGCGCTCACTATTCTGCTGGTACAGTCACTGTGTAATACATTACATTACTTATCCTGTACTTATCCTGTATTATACTCCAGAGCTGCACTCACTATTCTGCTGGTACAGTCACTGTGTACATACATTGCATTACTTATCCTGTACTGATCCTGAGTTATATCCTGTATTATACTCCAGAGCTGCGCTCACTATTCTGCTGGTACAGTCACTGTGTACATACATTGCATTACTTATCCTGTACTGATCCTGAGTCCTGTATTATACTCCAGAGCTGCGCTCACTATTCTGCTGGTGCAGTCACTGTGTACATACATTACATTACTTATCCTGTACTGATCCTGAGGGTTTGTGGTGTTGTGTTTTTTACATCCTGTATTATACTCCAGAGCTGCGCTCACTATTCTGCTGGTGCAGTCACTGTGTACATACATTACATTACTTATCCTGTACTGATCCTGAGTTACATCCTGTATTATACTCCAGAGCTGCACTCACTATTCTGCTGGTACAGTCACTGTGTACATACATTACATTACTTATCCTGTACTGATCCCGAGTTACATCCTGTATTATACTCCAGAGCTGCGCTCACTATTCTGCTGGTACAGTCACTGTGTACATACATTACATTACTTATCCTGTACTGATCCCGAGTTACATCCTGTATTATACTCCAGAGCTGCGCTCACTATTCTGCTGGTACAGTCACTGTGTACATACATTACATTACTTATCCTGTACTGATCCCGGTTACATCCTGTATTATACTCCAGAGCTGCGCTCACTATTCTGCTGGTACAGTCACTGTGTACATACATTACATTACTTATCCTGTACTGATCCCGAGTTACATCCTGTATTATACTCCAGAGCTGCGCTCACTATTCTGCTGGTACAGTCACTGTGTACATACATTACATTACTTATCCTGTAGCCGGGTCTCTGTTTATACTCCAGAGCTGCGCTCACTATTCTGCTGGTGCAGTCACTGTGTACATACATTACATTACTTATCCTGTATTTCTCCAGAGCTGGTTATCCTGAGTTACAGTCCTGTGTAATACATTACATTACTTACCTGTATTATACCCCAGAGCTGCACTCACTATTCTGCTGGTACAGTCACTGTGTACATACATTACATTACTTATCCTGTACTGATCCTGAGTTACATCCTGTATTATACTCCAGAGCTGCACTCACTATTCTGCTGGTACAGTCACTGTGTATATACATTACATTACTTATCCTGTACTGATCCTGAGTTACATCCTGTATTATACTCCAGAGCTGCGCTCACTATTCTGCTGGTACAGTCACTGTGTACATACATTACATTACTTATCCTGTACTGATCCCGAGTTACATCCTGTATTATACTCCAGAGCTGCGCTCACTATTCTGCTGGTACAGTCACTGTGTACATACATTACATTACTTATCCTGTATTTCTCCAGAGTGCACCACTACGCTGGACAGCACTGTGTACATACATTACTTACTTTCCTGTACGATCCTGAGTTACATCCTGTATTATACTCCAGAGCTGCGCTCACTATTCTGCTGGTACAGTCACTGTGTACATACATTACATTACTTATCCTGTATTATACTCCAGAGCTGCGCTCTTGTGCCCAGGCCCTCACTCCTATTGTTTGATATGTTTATTTCTTTATTACATTGTAATGTCTTAGATTGTCCGTTCGTGTCCTCTGCTGCGGAATATGTTGGCGCTATATAAAGTTACTATTATTATTCCCCATCACATGGGGTCTCACCTGTTTGTGCTGCCTCCTATACTACTACTACACCTCTTGGATTTTAATCTTCTTGTTTTCAGCGTGAGAAGATCCGAGCTGTCGCTAGAGGGGAAGCTGGAGGCGTAGCCATGTTCACATTCTGCAGAGAGAGAAAGAGAGTAAGTATCTTCACCATGACAATTACTGCAGTAATGCTGGGACTTGTAGTCCCTCTAGCCATGTTGCTTATATCAACCATTTTTGGGAAAGCTTGACTTCCAAAACAGCCATCATCAAGTGCCCACCCAGCTTTCCTATACTCCTGAATGATGAACCTAGCTTGTCTTGTAGTATTATGGACACAGCATGGAAAGTTAGATGACAGACTCTATGGGAGCTGTACTAATCTCCATGTTGGCTGTCACCCAGCTTTCCCTGGGTTAGGGTGCTACTAGGGTTGCACAAACAGAAAAACTGACTAAACATAAAATGGACCCCAATAAATGGTCAACGGGGGGTCCCTCAGGTCCATCTGTCCGTTCTGAGCACCTGGTGCTAATGTGAATGTGGTGCTAAAAGACGTTTTTGCAGGTGTGAATATACCCCAAAAATGAATTTTAATTATTTGTCTTCTTTAGAAATAAGATACAATGTTGCAAACAAATATAAAGTATCCAGAGAAGTGACATACATGATGATAATACAGTGTACACATACATTTATCTGATAGACATGTCGCTGGGTGTGAATACTTTGTAAACTTCATCTAGATCTCTGTATTATCCACCCTGTACAAATTGAGTCACCGCTGTGACTGGCATGAGTGCCAGGAGTCGTGGAATCCGGGCGTCGTTTTACGCCCGTCACACATAAAGTCAAATTAACCCCCTCCTCATTGACACAGCTATTTATAGCCTTTCACATAAAACCGCAAATTATCCCCAGAACTAAGCGTAGCGTGCAAGGACTTGTTCTGGCGTATTCCCTACACACACAACACTAGGGTGGGGATCACACATTCAAAACAACTCGAGACCCGTCCACACTACATCTCCTGCAATGCAAGGCAAACATAAGAAAAAAAAACAAACCTCGGTCTCTTCTATCCAGATATTCGGCAGCATCTAGGAGCCTCTGAATATTTAACATTCTGATGCAGTCCATAGTGCAACTTTGTAGCCTCCAAAAATATCAATTTTAAATGAAAAATAAAAATTTAATAATTGCAATTTTTTTTTTTTTGTACAAAAATAAAAAAAAAAAGTTTTAAGATTTCTTCAATTGGTCAAAGATTGAATCCAGGTTGCATGCAAATGAATGGGATGTTAAAGGACTCAGTAAGTTTTTGCAGCGTAGCTGGGCCTCACTAGGGCAGAGGAGGCTGCTGAGGGTGTCAGTGCAGACTGAAGGGAGCTGATCTGTGCAGAGAGGAATGTTCTGGAGAGGGGGGAGGCAAAAAAAAAGGAAATACTGGGGCAATTTAGCCTGAGCTGCAGCAGAGGGACAAGGACTGTGCGCTGCCCACACTGCACTGACATCCAGATAAGAGTTTGTTTACTTCTTGCAGCAGAGACAGAGGGCTGGTCCCATGCAAGCCCAGCTGCAAGGATCACTGGGAGTTGTAGTTTTCGGTTCTGCAGTGAGCACATTCTTAACCCTCTCGCTGCCAGATTTTTTTCGGTTGGTCTTTTTTTGTAGAAACAAAAGGGCCCGTTGTCAGAAGCCGAGCTTATAAATATGCAGATGTCACATGGCACAGACAGGCCAGCGGCACCAGGCATTAGCATAAATGCAAAGGGACCGCCATATCCAGACAAATGTGCCCATTTACCCAACTGCAGAAGTTCGCATTACTAGATGCAAAATTCTTGATTGTTTCAGGTTTCCTGAATATTTGCAACATTGTATTTATTATTATTATGTTTTGTGTTTTGTTGCTATTTTTACTTTCCTGTTACTTTCTCATTGTTATTCTGATCACAGTGGTTTCCAGAGTAGGACTCGCTTACACAAGGATTCTCCTGAGGGCCCAACCTCGGATACGAGGGCCCAGCAATGATAAGGGCCTGCAGCGGATCACCCCACCAGAAGCTGACAACTATTGAGGTGAGGAGAGAGGAGGTGTTGCGACCCGAGACTGGTTCTGATCATGTGGCCTGGGGTCGGAACCAGTCTGGACTCCTTAGATACAGCATCTACAAACCACTGGAGGAAGTAAGTAAAAAAACTACCTGGAGAACCCCTCTAAAGTGGACATGCACTAGTTTTTGTAGTAGAGTAGAGCAGGGAGCCCAAAGGGCTTTAGGCAAAGGCAGATGGTTACTATGCAGACAGCACAACCCTCCGGCCTTACCCCTGCTGCTACAGCTAAGGTGACCATAGATACATAGAGTGGATCCTGGAGCAGCCAATCACATTGTTCTGTTTTTCTTTCAATTTAAAATGACAATTTGGGAAGTTGTCTGTAAGGGGAAGTCAGGTAGAAGAAAGTCTCTCTGCAAATTATCAGGACAGGCGGCTTCTGTAAAAGAGGAACCACGAGATTACGTGTAACCGCCGGGTCTAATGTACAGACAAAAACGCCAACAAATCGCTGTCCAGAATCATGAAAAAATCATTTCTAAGATGTCCAAATAGTTTTGTTTCTTTTAAACATTCTAATAAGCTTTTTAAGTTTGACACATGACCCCTGCGGCCGCCATTGACAACAGGACCCTGTATAGTGGCAGCTTTGGGAGAGTAAGACTATACGTACACAACTGATGTAAAAAAAAAACGGCCATGAAACATGGATGAAATGGTTTGTTTTTCCATGACCATTTTGCATCCATGTGGCATCTTTTCACGGATCCTTCATATGCTATTGATGAATCTGTGAAAAGTGACAAATCTACGACATGTCCTAGTCCTGTAAAACAGACTGTCAAAAAAAATGGGGATGTCCTCGAATTATTAAGAGACTGGAGCCTTGTAATAATACGGGCACAGTTAGCGCCAGCGAGGGGAATGGATTAGGACTGGCAAACAGAATCCCTGCCATTGTATTTCAGAAATGGCCACATGACGGCCGATTTTCACGTTTGTATACTAGAAATGTAGCTGTACCATTTGCAGCAACTACTTAAGTGTGTGTTATAAGGGGAGCAGAGGTAGCAGTCAAACCATTACCATTGCTACCCAATTTATCTATGTCAGAACTATCTTACATCTATCTATCTATCTATCTATCTATCTATCTGTCTCATCTATCTATCTCATATCTATCTATCTATCTATCTATCTCATATCTATCTATCTCATATCTATCTGCTCATATCTATCTATCTTATATCTATCTATCTATCTATCTATCCATCTCATATCTATCTCATATCTATCTATCTATCTTATATCTATCTATCTCATATCTATCTATCCCATATCTATCTGTCTCATATCTATCTCCTATCTATCTATCTATCTCCTATCTATCTATCTATCTATCTATCTATCTCATATCTATCTATCTATCTCATATCTATCTATCTCTATCTATCTATCTATCTATCTCCTATCTATCTATCTATCTATCTGTCTCATATCTATCTCTCTATTATCTATCTCATATCTATCTCATGTCTATCTATCTATTCATCTCATATCTATCTCATATCTATCTATTCATCTCATATCTATCATGACTATCTCACATCTGTCTCATTTCATTTTTAAACTATCCTTCTAGACACAATTAATAGACATTTCCCGAAACCATTTGCCAGTTCTTTGAGCCTAACAATGTCCCAATACATGAAGCTATCTATCCCCCCACCCCATTGTTACACCGCACAATGAGAAGTGGTCACCCCCTAACAAATCTTTTGTCCACTGTAAATAAGTGATGTTCCTTTAAAACAAGAGGGTGATGTCATCAGCTTTGAGAACAATCAGGGCCCGGCCCACAAGCCCCGAGCCCGGCAACCAGTGACATCACAGACCCCGCTGCCCTATGATTGGTGGACAGTTGAGGCTTGCTCCTGCCTCCTTTGACAGACAGCCAATAGAAAAGTGCAGATTGGCTCCATGTGGAAACCATGTGTGCAGTGAGGAAGTGCAGGTCGTGTGATGGTGAGGCTGAGTGTGCACCTGAGGCTGCTGAATAATGCAGGATCATGAGGGCAACATTGTAACAAGTTACAATGTAACAACTGGAGACATAGAACGTTCCATCTGCATCAGCAATCGTGGGAGCGGGATTATTGTTTTATTACATATCTAGAATTCTAGATATTATATAGAATATATAAATAGGAGATTAGCGATGGATATATTTTCTTGCCATCTCTCTATGTGATAAACAATCTGGCTTTCATTACATTCCCCACAAGTCCGCCACTACTCTGAATTGTAAATTTGCCTAATAATGAGGAGGGGGCGTAAACTACGTCACTAGGAACATTCTTTTTGGGACCATGTGACAACCCTGTCTAGAAGCCATATTGTTTGGTCACCCAACTTTCCCAGAAACAGATGCAACTAAGAAAAGAGTTGGATATCATTATGGTGCAATGTGGCAGCAGCTCTGAGACTTCTATTTGCTGAAGATATTGTATGTAAAATCCCTTTAAGTGACAGGACAAGGAGCTACACAAAGTTTCCATGTAGTAAGAGGCGAGGAGTCTGTGCGCCCCTGTAGATCAGTGCAGGTCTCTCTAGCGTCACCCAGAATGTTCCCTCCGTATTGTGGCCCAGACAAGACCCTTTCTATGAAGCTGCAGCATTTTTGTAGAAGTTAATTGTGTCCAACTACATGTTGAGACAATGGCCGGGGCTCTATTGTAGCCACATGCTGGGCACAGACTGGGGCTTTGTAACCACATCAGACAAGGAGGGGGTGGGAGTCTCTGCAGCTGCACTGGGGGCCCCGACACTGCCATGGCTCTCTAAGGGTTAATTTACAGGTGCAGACAGGAAAGACTTGTCCAAGCAATGTCTGAATCTCCCAGGCTCGTATATTTGTAGTCTGGTCTATCCCCTGTATTCAAATAATCTCATTGCAAGTTATATATTATTGCCATAATACATAATATTGTATGTGATACAGTAAGTAGATACAGATTAGATACATTGTAGCGCTGTAGTCAGACCTTATATTGTCACTGTCTATTTACAGCACTCCCACCACCTGTGATGATGAGGATGATGGATGATGGTGTTTGTTGTCCTGGGGACTAGTAAGCATCACCTGTATAGCACAGTACACCCCCACAGATACTGTACAAGCCCCCTCGGGCATAGAGCCCGACAAGGTCAGGAGGCAGACAGGACTAAGGATTAACCCCTTATCTGCCTCTATAGAATAATGCACTTAGGCCTGACGCCAGGCGCCCATGCAGGTGCCCAGTGTTATAGTCTGTCCTGTCGCTATGTGCAGTGCTGGACTGTTTATAGGATAGTGATGTGTGTATATATATATATATATATATATATATAAAAGTATGTATATCTATGCTGCTGCTGGAGTTTATACTGCTTCATATAATATCTCTGTGGCCCTTTCCGGGTGTCTGTATAGTAGCCGTGGCCTTTGTACTTTCATGTTGGGGTATTCTCTTTGTAGGCCTTGTAAATCCTACGCCAGAGGGGTGTACAGTGGTCATGTGCTTACACCCGCGGGCACCTGCCTCTCCCTCCTCCAGGCACTGAGGGCTCTTTGTGTTGTGATGACACGTGCAGTACCAGGACACATCACACAATAAAGCACAGGGATAGTCTCAGCCCTGATACCCACACATGGCAGTCAATGGGGCCCACACAACACACACACTGGGCATGGAGGGCATCGTATATAACACACATACATGTAGGAACAGTGACCATGATATGCATACGAGTCCTCTAAAGATACATCAGAATAAGGTGACATGATGAGCAGAAAGCATACATGTAGGAGTAGAATACACAGTATGACATGTATGTATGAGCAGCACACGTGTATAGTGTTACAATATCACATCCATGCAGGAGCAGTACATGTATACAGTGTATATAACCCATATATAGCTTCACCAGAGACTCGCAGCATCTGTGCAAATAATAAAGAAACATTACAGGCACAAGTAGCAAAGATGTAACATGATGATGGAACGTGATACAAAAACAGCACATAAATGGGGCCAAATACAGTACACATATAGGGCCATACACATACATGTAAGGAGAGTACACGTATAGGGCCATACACATACATGTAAGGAGAGTACACATATAGGGCCATACACATACATGTAAGGAGAGTACACATATAGGGCCATACACATACATGTAAGGAGAGTACATATATAGGGCCATACACATACATGTAAGGAGAGTACACATATAGGGCCATACACATACATGTAAGGAGAGTACATATATAGGGCCATACACATACATGTAAGGAGAGTACACGTATAGGGCCATACACATACATGTAAGGAGAGTACACGTATAGGGCCATACACATACATGTAAGGAGAGTACACATATAGGGCCATACACATACATGTAAGGAGAGTACACGTATAGGGCCATACACATACATGTAAGGAGAGTACACATATAGGGCCATACACATACATGTAAGGAGAGTACACGTATAGGGCCATACACATACATGTAAGGAGAGTACATATATAGGGCCATACACATACATGTAAGGAGAGTACACATATAGGGCCATACACATACATGTAAGGAGAGTACACGTATAGGGCCATACACATACATGTAAGGAGAGTACATATATAGGGCCATACACATACATGTAAGGAGAGTACATATATAGGGCCATACACATACATGTAAGGAGAGTACACGTATAGGGCCATACACATACATGTAAGGAGAGTACACATATAGGGCCATACACATACATGTAAGGAGAGTACACGTATAGGGCCATACACATACATGTCAGGAGAGTACACATATAGGGCCATACACATACATGTAAGGAGAGTACACGTATAGGGCCATACACATACATGTAAGGAGAGTACACATATAGGGCCATACACATACATGTAAGGAGAGTACACATATAGGGCCATACAGATACATGTAAGGAGAGTACACGTATAGGGCCATACAGATACATGTAAGGAGAGTACACGTATAGGGCCATACACATACATGTAAGGAGAGTACACATATGTACAGGACCATACAGCTACATGCAGGGGCCGCTCACATACATTAGGTCATACATCGGCCCCGCAGGGGCCGCTCACACGCTCAGTGCCACTAGTGCCCAGGTTGGCAGTTTCTGGCTGGTAACAATGGGATGAAGTGTCTGCCCTTTGTCTGAACATAAAAGAAGAAGAAGAAACATGGAAAGTTCTCCAGGCTCCTGCTCCAGGACTCACTGCTAGCGCTGGGCTCCTCCATGTTCTTGCCACATGCACAGGGCACAATGCCACCTCTCATCCATGCCAGGCTAGCCCCAGACTCACAATAGCCCAGGCTGCACTCACACCCCCCTCCCCACCAGCCTTTGTCTCCCTGCAGCCCCATGTACTGTAGATCCCCCCCAGACCCCTAACCCTTCTTCATCCTTACTTTTCCTGTCCTGGTCCAGTCTGTCCAGGTAACTGGCAGCCTCCAGCAAGATGTGCACATTGTCCAAGAAAGTGGTGATGTGCCCCATGTCCTGCCCCTGAGTGCCCAGCAACTCAGTCAGGTGGCACCTGGGCATCTGGGAGGCTGTATCCATCATGCAGTCCTTCCTGGGTCGCCCTCTGACCATGTCTGCTAGGATGAGCTCTTCTCACTGTCCTGGGGGCTCCACAATAACCCCCTGTGCACTTTATTCAGAGGATGCAGGCAGGAGCCGGGCCGGTCCTAGTGCCGCCTACTGACCTACATTAGCATACACAGGCAGACACAGTTACCGCCAGACGACTGCTTTAACCGCCTAAATCCCGGACAGTCAGTCCCTCCCAGCAACCAGACAAGTGTGAAATCAATACAGGCAAGAGCCCAGCATCCTATGTGCTGTACTACACCCTGTGCATGCTCCAGCCCTGCCTGCCATGATGCAATAGCCATATCCTAATGTCTGGTAGGGGAGATAAGGGGTTAAATCCATACTTCTAAACTTGGTAAAGTAATAAAAACTTTTTTCTTTTTTTTTTTTTGCACTTTTCTGCTTTTGTAAATTGTGTGAAAATGAATGTGACCTGGAGACAAAGCCCCTTGTGATGTGATGTAACCTGCTGCATTGTGAGTCAGTGTGAATTGTGTTCTGTGGCACGTACAGAGCCTTGTAGTCACATGTGGGGAGTGTTACAGGCTTGTTCCAATATATCACGGAAACTTATTGATCTGGTTTATGCAGGGTCGTGCTGGGACCTGTAGTCCAATAATAGCCTAGAAGCCGCTGTGTGTAGGGATACAATGTTACAAATCTAGACTATTTATATAATACTAATAATGAATGATAATTTGTTGTGTAAACACCATGATTAGACCTACGACCTCTCCTACACTTTGGTGCCATATTGTGTTTCTGTATAGCGTCATATTACCAGGGGTGGTGGGAGACCAGTTTACTGCCTGTGGGGGGGCACTATGGGGGCAGTATAATGCTGCCTGTGGGGGCACTACGGGGGCAGTATAATGCTGCCTGTGGGGGGACTAAGGGGGCAGTATAATGCTGCCTATAGGGGGCACTACGGGGGCAGTATAATGCTGCCTGTGGGGGGCACTATGGGGGCAGTATAATGCTGCCTGTGGGGGCACTACGGGGGCAGTATAATGCTGCCTATGGGGGCAGTATAATGCTGCCTGTGGGGGGCACTAAGGGGGCAGTATAATGCTGCCTGTGGGGGCACTATGGGGGCAGTATAATGCTGCCTGTGGGGGGGGGCAGTATAATGCTGCCTGTGGGGGGCACTAAGGGGGCAGTATAATGCTGCCTATGGGGGCACTAAGGGGACAGTATAATGCTGCCTGTGGGGGGACTATATAAGCGCTGGGGGGATGGGGGCAGTATAATGCTGCCTGTGGGGGGACTAAGGGGGCAGTATAATGCTGCCTGTGGGGGGACTAAGGGGGCAGTATAATGCTGCCTGTGGGGGTGGGGGACTATAATGCTGCCTGTGGGGGACTAAGGGGGCAGTATAATGCTGCGCTGTGTGGGGGGACTAAGGGGGCAGTATAATGCTGCCTGTGGGGGCACTACGGGGGCAGTATAATGCTGCCTGTGGGGGACTGGGTGGTGGGGGGTATAATGCTGCCTGTGGGGGGACTGGGGGGGCAGTATAATTCTGCATGTGGGGGGACTAAGGGGGCAATATAATGCTGCCTGTGGGGGGACTAAGGGGGGCAGTATAATGCTGCATGTGGGGGGACTAAGGGGGCAATATAATGCTGCCTGTGGGGGGACTAAGGGTGCAGTATAATGCTGCCTGTGGGGGCACTACGGGGGTTGCGTGTGGGGGTAGGGGGTATAATGCTGCCTGTGGGGGACTAGGGGGCAGTATAATGCTGCCTGTGGGGGGACTTAGGGGGCAGTATAATGCTGCCTGTGGGGGGACTAAGGGGGCAGTATAATGCTGCCTGTGGGGGGACTAAGGGGGCAGTATAATGCTGCATGTGGGGGGGGCAGTATAATGCTGCCTGTGGGGGGACTAAGGGGCAGTATAATGCTGCCTGTGGGGGCACTACGGGGGCAGTATAATGCTGCCTGTGGGGGACTAAGGGGCAGTATAATGCTGCTGTGGGGGGGAGTATAATGCTGCCTGTGGGGGCACTACAGGGGCAGTATAATGCTGCCTGTGGGGGGACTAGGGGGGGGGGGATAAGGGGGCAGTATAATGCTGCATGTGGGGGGCACTATGCTGGGGGGGCGGGGGAGTTGCGGGGGGGGGGGGGGGCAGTATAATGCTGCCTGTGGGGGCACTACAGGGGCAGTATAATGCTGCCTGTGGGGGGGGGGGGGGGCACTACGGGGGCAGTATAATGCTGCCTATGGGGGCACTAAGGGGGCAGTATAATGCTGCCTGTGGGGGGACTAAGGGGCAGTGGCGCCTGTGGGGGCTGGGGGGCAGATGCTGCCGTGGGGGGGCAGTATAATGCTGCCTGTGGGGGAACTAAAGGGGGGCAGTATAATGCTGCCTGTGGGGGGGGCACTATGGGGGGGCAGTATAATGCTGCCTGTGGGGGGACTAAGGGGGCAGTATAATGCTGCCTGTGGGGGGGGGGGCACTAAGGGGGCAGTATAATGCTGCCTATGGGGGCACTAAGGGGGCAGTATAATGCTGCCTGTGGGGGAACTAAGGGGGCAGTATAATGCTGCCTGTGGGGGCCCGGGGGCACTAAGGGGGCAGTATAATGCTGCCTGTGGGGGGACTAAGGGGGCAGTATAAAGCTGCATGTGGGGGGCCTACGGGGGCAGTATAATGCTGCCTGTGGGGGACTAAGGGGGCAGTATAATGCTGCCTGTGGGGGGACTAAGGGGGCAGTATAATGCTGCCTGTGGGGGGCACTACGGGGGCAGTATAATGCTGCATGTGGGGGGCACTACGGGGGCAGTATAATGCTGCCTGTGGGGGGCACTACGGGGGCAGTATAATGCTGCCTGTGGGGGGACCAAGGGGGCAATATAATGCTGCCTGTGGGGGGACCAAGGGGGCAGTATAATGCTGCATGTGGGGGGACTAAGGGGGCAATATAATGCTGCCTGTGGGGGGACTAAGGGTGCAGTATAATGCTGCCTGTGGGGGCACTACGGGGGCAGTATAATGCTGCCTGTGGGGGGACTAAGGGGGGAAATATAATGCTGCCTGTGAGGTCACTACGGGGGCAGTATAATGCTGCCTGTGGGGACACTTAGGGGGCAGTATAATGCTGCCTATGGGGGCACTAAGGGGGCAGTATAATGCTGCCTGTGGGGGGACTAAGGGGGCAGTATAATGCTGCATGTGGGGGGGCACTACGGGGGCAGTATAATGCTGCCTGTGGGGGCACTACGGGGGCAGTATAATGCTGCCTGTGGGGGGACTAAGGGGGCAGTATAATGCTGCATGTGGGGGGCACTACGGGGGCAGTATAATGCTGCCTGTGGGGGGCCGACTACAGGGGGCAGTATAATGCTGCCTGTGGGGGGACTAAGGGGGCAGTATAATGCTGCCTGTGGGGGCACTACGGGGGCAGTATAATGCTGCCTGTGGGGGGACTAAGGGGGTGCTGCCTGTGGGGGCATGGGGGCAGTATAATGCTGCCTGTGGGGTCACTACGGGGGCAGTATAATGCTGCCTGTGGGGACACTTAGGGGGCAGTATAATGCTGCCTATGGGGGCACTAAGGGGGCAGTATAATGCTGCCTGTGGGGGGGACTAAGGGGGCAGTATAATGCTGCATGTGGGGGGCACTACGGGGGCAGTATAATGCTGCCTGTGGGGGCACTACGGGGGCAGTATAATGCTGCCTGTGGGGGGACTAAGGAGGCAGTATAATGCTGCATGTGGGGGGGGCACTACGGGGGCAGTATAATGCTGGGGGGGGGGGGGGGGGGGGGGGGGGCGCTGTGGGGGGCCCGCGGGGGCAGTATAATGCTGCCTGTGGGGGCACTACGGGGGCAGTATAATGCTGCCTGTGGGGGGACTAAGGGGGCAGTATAATGCTGCATGTGGGGGCACTACGGGGGCAGTATAATGCTGCCTGTGGGGGGGGGCAGTATAGCCGGGGGGGGCAGTATAATGCTGCCTGTGGGGGGACTAAGGGGGCAGTATAATGCTGCCTGTGGGGGGGGGGGCAGTATAATGCTGCTGGGGGGGGCAGTATAATGCTGCATGTGGGGGGGGGCAGTAAAGCTGCCTGGGGGGCAGTATAATGCTGCCTGTGGGGGGACTAAGGGGGCAGTATAATGCTGCCTGTGGGGGGACTAAGGGGGCAGTATAATGCTGCCTGTGGGGGGTCTAAGGGGGCAGTATAATGCTGCATGTGGGGGCACTACGGGGGCAGTATAATGCTGCCTGTGGGGGGACTAAGGGTGCAGTATAATGCTGCCTGTGGGGGCACTAAGGGGGCAGTATAATGTGGGGGGGGCCTGGGGCCGGGCGTTGTACCTGTGGGGGGCACTACGGGGGCAGTATAATGCTGCCTGTGGGGGCACTACGGGGGCAGTATAATGCTGCCTGTGGGGGGACTAAGGGGGAAGTATAATGCTGCCTGTGAGGTCACTACGGGGGCAGTATAATACTGCCTGTGGGGACACTTAGGGGGCAGTATACTGTCCGTGGATACAATAGGGAGGCAGTATACAGTGTGTGGCAGAAAAGGGGGGCAATAAAGGGGCAGACTTACCCTTTGCTTGAAGCTCCAAATCCGTCTATTCATATTACATATGACATCCTATCCATATGGCGGTATTACAAATTATAACCTGGATGGAGACTTCAACGCAACCTAAAATGATCAATTTAAAATGATACAAAGTTATAAAATCATAAAAAAATGAAAGTAGGAATTTAAGAGAAAAAGAGAATCTAAATGGAATCTGGCGCACCACATGGGCCCCCCAGGGTCCAGATGATAGGAGGGGTGCAGTAGGTTTGGGGCCCACTAGCTTCTATTAGATTGTACATAAAGGACTGAGCCAATGAATTTCATAGCTCACTATTACTGGTGCATAAGGCGGTATTCGGTGCCAAGCCTGGGGCCCATATACTGGTCTTGCATGGGTGACCCTCTGCTGTCTGAACGCAACTCCAGTGCACCCACCAATATATTCCCACCATCGTTCCTGCACTACACCCAGGGCTCCTCATTGGCACTGAAGGGTTAAAGCCGGCAGAGTTAATCTTTCTTTGAAGGCTTTCTCTAATCCCTTTGCACCAAGGCCTGAAATACTGTAGCCTGTCACTAAGCCCCAGCCGGGCTGCCCCAGACCAAGGCGCAGGGATGACGGCGGTCAATGCAGGACATCCCCTCAATCTGTCATGGCAGCTGGGCTGTTGGGATCGAGCTTTATGGTGCTAGGTCAGGAACCAGACACATGATCTGATCTGCCCACGGACAATCCAGTCTCTCACAAGGGACAGTGTTTTATCAAAGATTCCTGCAGATATTCCAAGATTTCTGCGTGCCGTTTGTGAATCTTCTTAGTTTACTTCTAGAAGCAAAAATCCTTTCCTTATCTTGTCCAAGTGACACAGACACGGGGCTTGTTAAAGTGCTGAGGGGGTGGGGCATAAAAGAAATGCTTTGTGTCAGGCTCCGCCCCCTCAGGCCTTGCACTTGGCAGAACACAGTGTATCCGTTTATACTGGACTGTTCCTTTAAAGATTCCTCAGGATTTCTCTGTTGTGACCTTTTGCTGATATCATCTTGTACTTTCTGTCAGGCCTTGTCCTGGGCTGAGGTAGGGGGAGGGGATCGCCCTGATAGCAGGGGGATTATGATGTTTTTTGGGACACTTTCCTGTTTTTGGTTGTTGCTGGGAGCTTCCTAGAAATTCTGTAAGATTCGATCATGGTTTGGATACAATGTGGCTGTTAGATATAAAGGGATACACTGAATGAGGCGCAGTGATGGGGCAAACACTTAGAGCGTAGACCCAGGATGTCAAAAAATGTGACATATATATATATATATATATATACATACTATATATATATACTTTCTTGTCAAGGAGGAGGCAGCAGGCGCCAGAATGGATTTCTGGTATAGCTGGTGTGAGTTCTAATAGATATGTCGGGCCGACGTCCCGACAGCGAGGCACAGAATTGGGGATGTCACATCTTAGGCACAGGAGAGGACCCTCACATCTACACCACAAAACTGTGGGACGTGTGTTAATGAATTCCCACCCTTGTGTCTGAGGCTACTCGCTGAGGAAACCTGCAGAAGGAGCTGAAGCTTCCACAGGGCCGGAATCTGAGGCTGAAGACCAGCACAGATTCCTTTCCAGACTCCTTGGGGTGAGCCTGGCCTTCTAGAAGCCTTGGGACTAGTCACATTCTGTGGATACTCCTGTGCGCTCTTATGGGGCACTTTTCCTCCATTTTTCTTTCCTGTACATGTGGCCCTGTGTGCACCCGGACAATATAGAAACCTCTGGACATATTTCACAGACTACAGTCATGGCCAAAAGTTTTGAGAATGATACAAATATTAATTTTTACAAAGTCTACTGCTTCAGTTTTTCTAATGGCAATTTGCATATACTCCAGAATGTTATAAAGAGTGATCAGCTTAACAGCAATTACTTGCAAAGTCAATATTTGCCTAGAAAATGAACTTTATCCCCCAAAACACATTTCAACATCATTGCAGCCCTGCCTTAAAAGGACCACCTAACATCGTTTCAGTGATTGCTCCATTAACACAGGTGTGGGTGTTGATGAGGACAGGGCTGGAGATCAATCTGTCATGATTAAGTAAGAATGACACCACTGGACACTTTAAAAGGAGGCTGGTGCTTGCCATCATTGTTTCTCTTCTGTTAACCATGGTTATCTCTAAAGAAACACGTGCAGTCATCATTGCACTGCACAAAAATGGCCTAACTGGGAAGAGTATTGCAGCTAGAAAGATTGCACCTCAGTCAACAATCTATCGCATCATCAAGAACTTCAAGGAGAGCGGTTCCATTGGTGCCAAAAAGGCTCCAGGGCGCCAAAGAAAGACCAGCAAGCGGCAGGACCGTCTCTTAAAAGTGTTTCAGCTGCGGGATGGGGCTACCAGCAGTGCAGAGCTTGCTGAGGAATGGCAGCAGGCACGTGTGAGTGCATCTGCACGCACTGTGAGGCGGAGACTCTTGGAGCAAGGCCTGGTCTCAAGGAGGGCAGCAAAGAAGCCACTTCTCTCCAGAAAAAACATCAGGGACAGACTGATATTCTGCAAAAGGTACAGGGAGTGGACTGCTGAGGACTGGGGGAAAGTCATTTTCTCTGTTGAATCCCCTTTTCGATTGTTTGGAACATCTTGAAAACAGCTTATTCGGAGAAGAAGAGGTGAGCGCTACCACCAGTCTTGTCTCATGCCAACTGTAAAGCATCCTGAAACCATTCATGTGTGGGGTTGCTTCTCAGCCAAGGGAATCGGCTCTCTCACAGTCTTGCCATGAATAAAGAATGGTACCAGAATGTCCTCCAAGAGCAACGTCTCCCAACCGTCCAAGAGCAGTTTGGCGCTCAACAATGCCTTTTCCAGCATGATGGAGCACCTTGCCATAAAGCAAAGGTGATAACTAAATGGCTCAGGGAACAAAACATAGAGATTTTGGGTCCATGGCCTGGAAACTCCCCAGATCTTAATCCCATTGAGAACTTGTGGTCAATCATCAAGAGACGGGTGGACAAACAAAAACCAACAAATTCAGACAAAATGAAAGCATTGATTCTGCAAGAATGGACTGCTATCAGTCAGGATTTGGTCCAGAAGTTGATTGAGAGCATGCCAGGGAGAATTGCAGAGGTCCTGAAGAAGAAGGGTCAACACTGCAAATATTGACTTGCTGCATTAACTCATTCTAACTGTCAATATAAGCTTCTGTTACTCATAATATGAATGCAATTCTATTTCTGTATGTGATAAAAACATCTGACAAACACACATAAAAACCAGAGGGCAGCAGATCATGTGAAAATAGAATATTTGTGTCATTCTCAAAACTTTTGGCCATGACTGTATAAAGTGCAGCGAGATCAGTGCCTCGTGTTCTGCGCAGACAGCAGCCGTGTTCAGATCACCAGATGCCGTACACTGCTTGTTCTGTGGTTAGTGGAAACCTTTCATGTGGTGAGCCACGTTATATCAAAGCTTCTCATGAACGTCACAGACCTGTCCCTGCGGCTCACAGGCAGTCACATTACATGGGTGGGTCTCATATATATATATATATATATATATATATATATATATATATATTACTAATGTGTATGTTATACATGTGTATATATCTGCACACCCTCTGCTGCTTCCATTATTATAAGGTAACTCTGGGACCCTCACTCATACAAATCCCCTTTACTCCACTGAATCCTATGGAGGCTGCTGCAGTGTCCGGGGACCCCTTTAAAACCATATAAAGGTATCACACAGTCCGAGTCACTGCTGGAGGATTGTGCAAGACGCAGATTACGTAACATATTTGTCAGTTACAGATTACATTACTTGTCTATAACCGGTGGCTTTCCATTTGTTGCGAAACTACAACTCCCAGCATGCTCTGACAGCCGCAAACAGATGTGCAATGTTAGTAAATAGGAGTTTAGGAACCTCTGTCCACACCGTATGAAGTGACCTCGTGTGCAGGGTCACAGAATAGTTTCTTTATAGGTTGTAGGTCACCAGATAGTGCTGGTAGTCTCTTCCTCCCATGTACGCACTACATGTAGTCTCTTCCTTATGTGCAGTCACTCTGGGCAGTCTCTTCCTTATGTGCAGTCACAGACCTAGACTTACTAATAGTGTAACCTTAGACAGTCTGATACTGCACCAGATTTATCCCAGTGTCTGATGCTGGATGATAACACCTTACACCTTTTAGTTGGCTTACTTCGAGCCAGAATTTTTTGACACTATTTTAACACATTTTTTGTTACATTTTGAAAAATTTTAGCCGAAACTAGATGTGCCACATTGTACCAAAGGTGCGCCATATATACACAACTGTCTAGTTGTAACCACAATAGTAAATCTGGGCCTCTGTGTGCAGTCTCTTCCTCTTGTGCACTCTCCTCCTATAACATAGCAGGTCAAAGAGTCTCTTCCTCCTGTGCAGTCACTGCTTGCAGTCTCAGCCTCCCTCCTGTGCAGTCTCAGCCTCCCTCTGGTGCAGTCTCTGCTTGCAGTCTCAGCCTCCCTCCTGTGCAGTCTCTGCTTACAGTCTCAGCCTCCCCCCTCCTGTGCAGTCTCAGCTTACAGTCTCAGCCTCCCTCTGGTGCAGTCTCTGCTTGCAGTCTCAGCCTCCCTCCTGTGCAGTCTCTGCTTACAGTCTCAGCCTCCATCCTATGCAGTCACTGCTTGCAGTCTCAGCCTCCCTCCTGTGCAGTCTCAGCCTCCCTCTGGTGCAGTCTCTGCTTGCAGTCTCAGCCTCCCTCTGATGCAGTCTCTGCTTACAGTCTCAGCCTCCCTCCTGTGCAGTCTCTGCTTGCAGTCTCAGCCTCCATCCTATGCAGTCACTGCTTACAGTCTCAGCCTCCCTCTGATGCAGTCTCTGCTTACAGTCTCAGCCTCCCTCCTGTGCAGTCTCAGCCTCCCTCTGGTGCAGTCTCTGCTTGCAGTCTCAGCCTCCCTCTGGTGCAGTCTCTGCTTGCAGTCTCAGCCTCCCTCTGGTGCAGTCTCTGCTTGCAGTCTCAGCCTCCCTCTGGTGCAGTCTCTGCTTGCAGTCTCAGCCTCCCTCCTGTGCAGTCTCTGCTTGCAGTCTCAGCCTCCCTCCTGTGCAGTCTCTTCTCCTCTAGGTTCAGCTGCTTGTCCTCAGACTTCTTCAGTTCTGAGCCAGGAAGTAGCTGCCCCAAGTCTCTGTCCTCCATATTAGCTTTCATGTATCTGTCACCTGGTCACCCAGCGTTCTCTCTTCCTTTCTGCATAGTCTATAATGTGACAATGTTTTTTAACTAGTTATTAAACCAGAAATGCAGAAAATTGTGACCTGGAAGTTCTGCTAAATGGCGATAAAGCCAGGGAGGAAGTAGCTAACTTCTCCTCCTATTTAGATTCAATTCAGATCAGTATCAGGGTTATAGACACAGACTATCTACAACTATAAGTGAGTTACCTGGGACTACAGGATGTATCTGAGACCCCATTAATACAGACAGTAATGACATGTAAAGGAATCCAATAATATATCATGTACCGTACATTAAGGGTCCTGAAACTGAAACAAGTTGTATCACTATGTACCCCCCAATGTCCCCCCGACTCATGTCCGCTGCGGTTTATCATGCATGCTCAGTATTCAGAATAATCAGGATAGTAAGCAGTGGCTTCTGCTGCACCTGTTCCCCGACCATAGTATAAGCCAATGGTAATCCTCGCTGCCCATATCACCTGCCGCCAGCCCCGACCACTGCCTATTTGAAGATCAAACCTGTTTTACTAGTGACAATTGTGCTCACCATCTGTGCACGGCTCAGTCATATAGAAAATAACTATTATATGTAATACATGACCCGAAAGCTGCAAGCTTATGTTCTACCATGCTCAGACATCCAGCTATATATATATATATATATATATATATATATATGGTATAAGTTATACATCTTCTTGTATATAGTGATACGGACCATGCTGGTATAACCTGGGTATCTCCTGTATATATTATATATGTACAGCCGGTATAACCCGGCCCGTTGCGCCGGTATAACCCGGGTATCTCCTGTATATAATTATATATGTACAGCCGGTATAACCCGGGTATCTCCTGTATATAATTCTATATGTACAGCTGGTATAACCTGGGTATCTCCTGTATATAATTATATATGTACAGCCGGTATAACCTGGGTATCTCCTGTATATAATTATATATGTACAGCCGGTATAACCTGGGTATCTCCTGTATATAATTATATATGTACAGCTGGTATAACCTGGGTATCTCCTGTATATAATTATATATGTACAGCCGGTATAACCTGGGTATCTCCTGTATATAATTATATATGTACAGCTGGTATAACCTGGGTATCTCCTGTATATAATTATATATGTACAGCCGGTATAACCTGGGTATCTCCTGTATATAATTCTATATGTACAGCTGGTATAACCTGGGTATCTCCTGTATATAATTCTATATGTACAGCTGGTATAACCTGGGTATCTCCTGTATATAATATATATGTACAGCTGGTATAACCTGGGTATCTCCTGTATATAATTCTATATGTACAGCTGGTATAACCTAGGTATCTCCTGTATATAATTATATATGTACAGCCGGTATAACCTGGGCATCTCCTGTATATAATTATATATGTACAGCTGGTATAACCTGGGTATCTCCTGTATATAATTATATATGTACAGCTGGTATAACCTGGGTATCTCCTGTATATAATTATATATGTACAGCTGGTATAACCTGGGTATCTCCTGTATATAATTATATATGTACAGCTGGTATAACCTGGGTATCTCCTGTATATAATTATATATGTACAGCTGGTATAACCTGGGTATCTCCTGTATATAATTCTATATGTACAGCTGGTATAACCTGGGTATCTCCTGTATATAATATATATGTACAGCTGGTATAACCTGGGTACAGTTGGTATAAGATAAGCTCCTTGGTAATGATTGTATAGATACGGGTTCAAAGGTGACTTCATAGACATGTCCGTACAGATTTGCATTAGATGTAACACTTAGATATAGATATTTGCACAGTGATAGGAATAATACAGCCTCAGGTCAATAAGCCTCACTTTTCAGCAGGTGCCTTGAGCTTCAGTGTATGATGGGGGTTGTAGTTTTATGACAATATTAACAGGATGGATACTCTGCTGTATTTAACCCTATCAGGGGATACCGTTTGCTGGGATGCTGTATCTAATCCTACCATGTGTGATACTCTCTCTCTCTCACCAGTAGAATTTCCATAGGGGTTTCGGTAGTTAGGGGAAACCTTTGTGTGTTTTCTTCTGCCATATGTCATCTTCTGTACCTTGACTGCACCATATATGGCAGGTGGTGGGGGAGGGGAGCCCAGGTGCAAAAATGGATCATCTAGCTAAACTGTGCTCAGGGAAGCGCAGAGCATTGCTGAGCTGTGTATCTATGATGTATCTATGATATATCTAGGATGTATCTAGGATGTATCTAGGATGTGTGATACGCTGCCAGCACTGCCCCCCTCCTGACTGTCATGCACACACTGTACTGTGCCTGTCGGGGTGTTACTTTACATGCACACCTAGAGGTCAGAGGCTCAGACTATAATATTCAGGGTGTCGGGAGACACCGGATCAGGCCCCATTGTCATCCGCAGGTCATGCTAGACGGATAATCTCCTTGTCAGCCACAACATGGTAGGCGAGGAGCTGATATGGCCACTAAGTAATGGAAGGATTAGCCGGACTATCTCCATCTTCCTCCCGGGCCGTGGCCGGCACAGTCCTGCAGTGATGGGGCCTGACAGTCTGATAGTATTGGGTCGGCCATAGCTGGTTTGGTACCATAAAACCCCAATATTGGGGCGTCCAGTGACCAGATGTGCGGAACTCCATAAGATTGTACAACTCAATGTATTGTATAAAACCTCATTCACACATTGCAGAAAATATCTGAGCGGATTTTAGGATATTCTCTGGATTTTCAAACCTGTGACTTGTTCTATAAAATACTTGTAGCAAATTGTTTTCAGCAGATTTCAGACTCTTCAATGCAAATGAATTGAAACCTTTGCCAGATCTGCAAAAAAACAAAGTAAAACCCACAAGTGCTGTCAGTTCTGCTGACCCTGGAGGTCGGGGGTCATGTAGTCCTAACATGGCTGCCTGGACGGGTTCTTAAGTAAGAGGTTAAGTTTCTAAACTTTATTTTTTATTATTTTTCTAGATTTGGTGGCTCTACTGTGTGAACCTAACTAAAGTGTCAGTGCCTGCAGTTTTTGAATTCTGTTTGTGAACCTGAAAGATCTGGATGAGCACTTATATTCTTCCTTTATAGGAGTGCTGCAGCTTATGAAAAAAAAACTTTTTTTTTCTGTAAGTAAAGTGAATACATTTATAGTGATACATTTTGCAAATTTTTTATATATTTTGTGTCTCAATTCCTGACCACGTCCAAAATCTCTGCTTGCTCTCAGTGAACATCTACCGTCTTGTTTACCCCCTCAAGCTAAAACCTGTACAGACCCAGTGTTGTCCCAGTGTATCAGCGCAGCCAAACACAGCCCTGTCCTGCACTGATACATTGTAACAAACTGCACTTGTAATGTGTTTCCAGACTATTCCCATTCACTAGCAGCAAGCGGAGATCTTGCAAATTAAAGAAATTGAATGGAGAAGTGAATTATAGTGGCATTGCCGGCGATTGAGCTTCATTGATTGATTAATTAGGTAATTAATTAGAAGATAAGCGAGGATTTTACTGATCAGGTGATTGATCGGTTTCTGCCCTCCTTATTATCTTGCAGCCCCTCAGTATGAGCGTCTTATCTGTCTGTCCCGGGTTTGAGCTGCTGAGTTATTATACTCGCTGGGTGGGGGGGACATTAAGGTAGCGGAGAGGAAGGAAGCGGAGTGTCATCTGTACAGTATTACACAATGGGCCCGGCAGCTATTGTATTCTGAGCCCTATAGAGATAGCAAACACCCGACCCGTGTGCACCTGCGCCCATCAGAGCTCAGACAATACATGTCTACCTGTGTAATGTGACCTGACAGCAGGGCACCAGGGGCATTTGTCCTGCGGATAAGTCCTCTGGGTGCAAAGGATCCCTTGGCGTCCATCTCTCCTATATGTAATGGCACCCTGGGTCTGGGATAAGGACCCCAAATGTTATGTCAAGTGGCCTATACCAATGTGAAGGACAGATTGGCGCACTATTGTCTCTGCTAGGGGGTCTCCAATTCATATCAGCAAATAATAGTGCCGCTGTTCAGGATCCATGGACGTGGAAGTGCCAACTGCATCGACCCTCATGAAAAGGAAAATTTCGCTAATGTTCGACTTTGTGTTGCAATTCCTTACCAGAGTCGCCACCATTGTTAAGATCTGAGCTCAAGATTAGCCGCCTGCACAGACCTAATGCTACTAATATATGCAACCGTTGTATCCTCTGTGAGCCTGTGACCCCATAATGATACATTGTAACAAACCATAGGGATAGTAGACAGATTAGAGCTGCTCATGTGTCCGGCTCACACATTGTCGCTTAGGTTAGATGTGAGTTTTTGCTACAGTTCTATCCGGCCATCAACAACCTAAGAGCGCGTGCACAACCAGAAGAATGAATGAAATCATAAAGACGGGCGAGTCAAGCGACCCTACTGACTATAATGGGGTCTGTTGGGTATCCGCTGTGCTGTCAGAAATTTTTTGTCTGCAGTTTTTGACAGACTCTGTTGGAGGCCCCGACTCAGATGTGAACGTAGCCTGAAGTTTCTTTCCTGTCCTGATAGCTACATTGTATCAGTGCAGGGAAAATGTATCTGTCTGGAGTCCATGGTGTTTACCTGATTGCTTAGATACAATGTGTCCACTTATCTGCCCAGCTTTATTGTCTCTGGATATAAATATGTTCCCATTCACTGTTTGCAGGTAGAGATCTTGAAAATGGCGAGGAAGTGATTCAGAAAGTCTCTGAGGAAGTTTCAGAACTTTTTATTATACAATGATTAAGCATTATTCATATACAAGTCTACCGGGGAACGGGGGATCCAACTTCCATAGATCATACCTGCTTAAAAGGGGTTTTCCGGGCTAAAAATATTGATGATGCATCTTAAGGATATGACATCAATATCAGGTTAATATCAGCTTTGACGCCCAACACACCAGTCTATCAGAGAATAAAGCCGGAAGCAGACAGCGCCGTTCTTGTCATAGTGGTCAGACCAGGTACTGCAGGTCAGAACATTCATTTGAATGGACTAGAAGCCACAGTGACTCAGTTCCACCACTACACAGAGGACGGCGCTGTCTGCTCCATTCTCTGTGTATCAGCTGTTAATTGATGGGATGTGGGGGGGGTGTCAGGTGTCAGACCCTACTGATCTGATACAAGTGAGGTCATCAATATTTCTAGCCCAGGAACCCCATAATGGTATTGAATTTATGATACTGTCCGTTTGCTGGCCCTATAGGGGTATAGAGGGCCCCCCGGCTGTATACTGCCACATCATTCCTGCTATATGGGTTCACCATCTATGAACTGACGGACATTATTAGTTATCTTGGGAAACAGATCTTGTCCAGGAGATTTCTGTGGAAATTCCAAAGGGGACAAAGTGGCGGAAGAGACGTCAACATGGCGGGCGCTATCAGTCAGCAGATAGTGGCCCCTATTAGTGGACGCTCTAATCTGTCAGCGCTGACAGCCATAACCACGGCCTATTGATTTGTTGGCCACCTAATAGTGGAGGAGGCCGCTGTGTCCTCCCATGACTTCCCTCACACTCATTTGATCTCCCAGAAGCCTCCACCGCCTTACATTATTTATAAATGCCAGCCAAACATGGCGCTGCCACTTTAAAGGGAAAAAATCAGCAGCTCCAACTTCAAAAAGTCAGCAAATCTTTCCTCCAGCCTTTGAAGTGATAGTCAGGAAGAGCGAGACTCAGCGCTCAGGATCCCGACATCGTCACCAGGACTCAACAGGCTGCAAATACCCCCCCATCCCCCATTATACCCTCTGCCTGGTTCTCAGCCCTCAGGCATCAATGTGTCATCTTCAGACTGTTTACTCTGCAGAACTGATGCTGCCGCAGCCATAACAACTGCAACAGACTTATAGAGAAAACCACAATAACGAGGCAGCGAGAGGTTAATATGTGATCTATGCCAGACTGTACCCTAATAATGTCACAGTATACTGCCCATGTAATAGTGCCAGACTGTACCCTAATAATGTCACAGTATACTGCCCATGTAATAGCGCCAGACAGTACCCTAATAATGTCACAGTATACTGCCCATGTAATAGTGCCAGACTGTACCCTAATAATGTCACAGTATACTGCCCATATAATAGTGCCATATGGTACCCCTAATAATGTCACAGTATACTGCCCATATAATAGTGCCAGACTGTACCCCTAATAATGTCACAGTATACTGCCCATGTAATAGTGCCAGACTGTACCCTAATAATGTCACAGTATACTGCCCATATAATAGTGCCAGACTGTACCCTAATAATGTCACAGTATACTGCCCATATAATAGTGCCAGACTGTACCCTAATAATGTCACAGTATACTGCCCATGTAATAGTGCCAGACTGTACCCTAATAATGTCACAGTATACTGCCCATGTAATAGTGCCAGACTGTACCCCTAATAATGTCACAGTATACTGCCTATATAATAGTGCTATATGGTACCCCTAATAATGTCACAGTATACTGTCCATATAATAGCGCCAGACTGTACCTCTAATAATGTCACAATATACTGCCCATGTAATAGTGCCAGACTGTACCCCTAATAATGTCACAGTATACTGCCCATGTAATAGTGCCAGACTGTACCCCTAATAATGTCACAGTATACTGCCCATATAATAGCGCCAGACTGTACCCTAATAATGTCACAGTATACTGCCTATGTAATAGTGCCAGACTGTACCCTAATAATGTCACAGTATACTGCCCATGTAATAGTGCCAGACTGTACCCTAATAATGTCACAGTATACTGCCCATGTAATAGTGCCAGACTGTACCCTAATAATGTCACAGTATACTGCCCATATAATAGTGCCAGACTGTACCCCTAATAATGTCACAGTATACTGCCCATGTAATAGCGCCAGACTGTACCCTAATAATGTCACAGTATACTGCCCATATAATAGTGCCAGACTGTACCCTAATAATGTCACAGTATACTGCCCAAATAATAGTGCCAGACAGTACCCTAATAATGTCACAGTATACTGCCCATATAATAGTGCCAGACTGTACCCTAATAATGTCACAGTATACTGCCCATATAATAGTGCCATATGGTACCCCTAATAATGTCACAGTATACTGCCCATGTAATAGTGCCAGACTGTACCCTAATAATGTCACAGTATACTGCCCATATAATAGTGCCAGACTGTACCCCTAATAATGTCACAGTATACTGCCCATGTAATAGTGCCAGACTGTACCCCTAATAATGTCACAGTATACTGCCCATGTAATAGCGCCAGACTGTACCCTAATAATGTCACAGTATACTGCCCATATAATAGTGCCAGACTGTACCCTAATAATGTCACAGTATACTGCCCATGTAATAGTGCCAGACTGTACCCTAATAATGTCACAGTATACTGCCCATATAATAGTGCCATATGGTACCCCTAATAATGTCACAGTATACTGTCCATATAATAGCGCCAGACTGTACCTCTAATAATGTCACAATATACTGCCCATGTAATAGTGCCAGACTGTACCCTAATAATGTCACAGTATACTGCCCATATAATAGTGCCAGACTGTACCCTAATAATGTCACAGTATACTGCCCATATAATAGTGCCAGACTGTACCCCTAATAATGTCACAGTATACTGCCCATGTAATAGCGCCAGACTGTACCCTAATAATGTCACAGTATACTGCCCATATAATAGTGCCAGACTGTACCCTAATAATGTCACAGTATACTGCCCATATAATAGTGCCAGACAGTACCCTAATAATGTCACAGTATACTGCCCATGTAATAGTGCCATATGGTACCCCTAATAATGTCACAGTATACTGCCCATATAATAGTGCCAGACTGTACCCTAATAATGTCACAGTATACTGCCCATGTAATAGTGCCAGACTGTACCCCTAATAATGTCACAGTATACTGCCCATATAATAGTGCCTGACTGTACCCCTAATAATGTCACAGTATACTGCCCATGTAATAGTGCCAGACTACCCCTAATAATGTCACAGTATACTGCCCATGTAATAGTGCCAGACTGTACCCCTAATAATGTCACAGTATACTGCCCATGTAATAGTGCCAGACTGTACCCTAATAATATCACAGTATACTGCCCATGTAATAGTGCCAGACTGTACCCCTAATAATGTCACAGTATACTGCCCATGTAATAGTGCCAGACTGTACCCTAATAATGTCACAGTATACTGCCCATATAATAGTGCCAGACTGTACCCTAATAATGTCACAGTATACTGCCCATGTAATAGCGCCAGACTGTACCCCTAATAATGTCACAGTATACTGCCCATATAATAGTGCCAGACAGTACCCCTAATAATGTCACAGTATACTGCCCATGTAATAGCGCCAGACTGTACCCCTAATAATGTCACAGTATACTGCCCATGTAATAGCGCCAGACTGTACCCCTAATAATATCACAGTATACTGCCCATGTAATAGTGCCAGACAGTACCCCTAATAATGTCACAGTATACTGCCCATGTAATAGTGCCATATGGTACCCCTAATAATGTCACAGTATACGGCCCATGTAATAGTGCCAGACTGTACCCCTAATAATATCACAGTATACTGCCCATGTAATAGTGCCAGACTGTACCCCTAATAATGTCACAGTATATTGCCCATGTAATAGCGCCAGACTGTACCCCTAATAATGTCACAGTATACTGTCCATATAATAGTGCCAGACTGTACCCCTAATAATGTCACAGTATACTGCCCATGTAATAGCGCCAGACTGTACCCCTAATAATGTCACAGTATACTGCCCATGTAATAGCGCCAGACAGTACCCCTAATAATGTCACAGTATACTGTCCATATAATAGTGCCAGACTGTACCCCTAATAATGTCACAGTATACTGCCCATGTAATAGCGCCAGACTGTACCCCTAATAATGTCACAGTATACTGCCCATGTAATAGCGCCAGACTGTACCCCTAATAATGTCACAGTATACTGCCCATGTAATAGCGCCAGACAGTACCCCTAATAATGTCACAGTATACTGTCCATATAATAGTGCCAGACTGTACCCCTAATAATGTCACAGTATACTGCCCATGTAATAGCGCCAGACTGTACCCCTAATAATGTCACAGTATACTGCCCATGTAATAGTGCCAGACTGTACCCCTAATAATGTCACAGTATACTGCCCATGTAATAGCACCAGACTACCCCTAATAATGTCACAGTATACTGCCCATGTAATAGTGCCAGACTGTACCCCTAATAATGTCACAGAATACTGCCCATGTAATAGCGCCAGACTGTACCCCTAATAATGTCACAGTATACTGCCCATGTAATAGTGCCAGACAGTACCCTAATAATGTCGCAGTATACTGCCCATGTAATAGTGCCAGACTGTACCCCTAATAATGTCACAGTATACTGCCCATGTAATAGCGCCAGACTGTACCCCTAATAATGTCACAGTATACTGCCCATATAATAGTGCCAGACTGTACCCCTAATAATGTCACAGTATACTGCCCATGTAATAGTGCCAGACTGTACCCCTAATAATGTCACAGTATACTGCCCATATAATAGTGCCAGACTGTACCCCTAATAATGTCACAGTATACTGCCCATGTAATAGTGCCAGACTGTACCCTAATAATGTCACAGTATACTGCCCATGTAATAGTGCCAGACTGTACCCCTAATAATGTCACAGTATACTGCCCATGTAATAGTGCCAGACTGTACCCTAATAATGTCACAGTATACTGCCCATGTAATAGTGCCAGACTGTACCCTAATAATGTCACAGTATACTGCCCATGTAATAGTGCCAGACTGTACCCTAATAATGTCACAGTATACTGCCCATATAATAGTGCCAGACTGTACCCCTAATAATGTCACAGTATACTGCCCATGTAATAGCGCCAGACTGTACCCTAATAATGTCACAGTATACTGCCCATATAATAGTGCCAGACTGTACCCTAATAATGTCACAGTATACTGCCCATATAATAGTGCCAGACTGTACCCCTAATAATGTCACAGTATACTGCCCATGTAATAGCGCCAGACTGTACCCCTAATAATGTCACAGTATACTGCCCATGTAATAGCGCCAGACAGTACCCCTAATAATGTCACAGTATACTGTCCATATAATAGTGCCAGACTGTACCCCTAATAATGTCACAGTATACTGCCCATGTAATAGCGCCAGACTGTACCCCTAATAATGTCACAGTATACTGCCCATGTAATAGTGCCAGACTGTACCCCTAATAATGTCACAGTATACTGCCCATGTAATAGCACCAGACTACCCCTAATAATGTCACAGAATACTGCCCATGTAATAGCGCCAGACTGTACCCCTAATAATGTCACAGTATACTGCCCATGTAATAGTGCCAGACAGTACCCTAATAATGTCGCAGTATACTGCCCATGTAATAGTGCCAGACTGTACCCCTAATAATGTCACAGTATACTGCCCATGTAATAGCGCCAGACTGTACCCCTAATAATGTCACAGTATACTGCCCATATAATAGTGCCAGACTGTACCCCTAATAATGTCACAGTATACTGCCCATGTAATAGTGCCAGACTGTACCCCTAATAATGTCACAGTATACTGCCCATATAATAGTGCCAGACTGTACCCCTAATAATGTCACAGTATACTGCCCATGTAATAGTGCCAGACTGTACCCCTAATAATGTCACAGTATACTGCCCATGTAATAGTGCCAGACTGTACCCTAATAATGTCACAGTATACTGCCCATGTAATAGTGCCAGACTGTACCCTAATAATGTCACAGTATACTGCCCATGTAATAGTGCCAGACTGTACCCTAATAATGTCACAGTATACTGCCCATGTAATAGTGCCAGACTGTACCCCTAATAATGTCACAGTATACTGCCCATGTAATAGTGCCAGACTGTACCCTAATAATGTCACAGTATACTGCCCATATAATAGTGCCAGACTGTACCCTAATAATGTCACAGTATACTGCCCATGTAATAGCGCCAGACTGTACCCCTAATAATGTCACAGTATACTGCCCATATAATAGTGCCAGACATGTACCCCTAATAATGTCACAGTATACTGCCCATGTAATAGCGCCAGACTGTACCCCTAATAATGTCACAGTATACTGCCCATGTAATAGTGCCAGACTGTACCCCTAATAATGTCACAGTATACTGCCCATGTAATAGCACCAGACTACCCCTAATAATGTCACAGAATACTGCCCATGTAATAGCGCCAGACTGTACCCCTAATAATGTCACAGTATACTGCCCATGTAATAGTGCCAGACAGTACCCTAATAATGTCGCAGTATACTGCCCATGTAATAGTGCCAGACTGTACCCCTAATAATGTCACAGTATACTGCCCATGTAATAGCGCCAGACTGTACCCCTAATAATGTCACAGTATACTGCCCATATAATAGTGCCAGACTGTACCCCTAATAATGTCACAGTATACTGCCCATGTAATAGTGCCAGACTGTACCCCTAATAATGTCACAGTATACTGCCCATATAATAGTGCCAGACTGTACCCTAATAATGTCACAGTATACTGCCCATGTAATAGTGCCAGACTGTACCCCTAATAATGTCACAGTATACTGCCCATGTAATAGTGCCAGACTGTACCCTAATAATGTCACAGTATACTGCCCATGTAATAGTGCCAGACTGTACCCTAATAATGTCACAGTATACTGCCCATGTAATAGTGCCAGACTGTACCCTAATAATATCACAGTATACTGCCCATGTAATAGTGCCAGACTGTACCCCTAATAATGTCACAGTATACTGCCCATGTAATAGTGCCAGACTGTACCCTAATAATGTCACAGTATACTGCCCATATAATAGTGCCAGACTGTACCCTAATAATGTCACAGTATACTGCCCATGTAATAGCGCCAGACTGTACCCCTAATAATGTCACAGTATACTGCCCATATAATAGTGCCAGACAGTACCCCTAATAATGTCACAGTATACTGCCCATGTAATAGCGCCAGACTGTACCCCTAATAATGTCACAGTATACTGCCCATGTAATAGCGCCAGACTGTACCCCTAATAATATCACAGTATACTGCCCATGTAATAGTGCCAGACAGTACCCCTAATAATGTCACAGTATACTGCCCATGTAATAGTGCCATATGGTACCCCTAATAATGTCACAGTATACGGCCCATGTAATAGTGCCAGACTGTACCCCTAATAATATCACAGTATACTGCCCATGTAATAGTGCCAGACTGTACCCCTAATAATGTCACAGTATATTGCCCATGTAATAGCGCCAGACTACCCCTAATAATGTCACAGTATACTGTCCATATAATAGTGCCAGACTGTACCCCTAATAATGTCACAGTATACTGCCCATGTAATAGCGCCAGACTGTACCCCTAATAATGTCACAGTATACTGCCCATATAATAGTGCCAGACTGTACCCCTAATAATGTCACAGTATACTGCCCATGTAATAGTGCCAGACTGTACCCCTAATAATGTCACAGTATACTGCCCATATAATAGTGCCAGACTGTACCCCTAATAATGTCACAGTATACTGCCCATGTAATAGTGCCAGACTGTACCCTAATAATGTCACAGTATACTGCCCATGTAATAGCGCCAGACTGTACCCCTAATAATGTCACAGTATACTGCCCATGTAATAGCGCCAGACTGTACCCCTAATAATGTCACAGTATACTGCCCATATAATAGTGCCAGACTGTACCCCTAATAATGTCACAGTATACTGCCCATGTAATAGCGCCAGACTGTACCCCTAATAATGTCACAGTATACTGCCCATGTAATAGTGCCAGACTGTACCCCTAATAATGTCACAGTATACTGCCCATGTAATAGCACCAGACTACCCCTAATAATGTCACAGAATACTGCCCATGTAATAGTGCCAGACTGTACCCCTAATAATGTCACAGTATACTGCCCATGTAATAGTGCCAGACAGTACCCTAATAATGTCACAGTATACTGCCCATGTAATAGTGCCAGACTGTACCCCTAATAATGTCACAGTATACTGCCCATGTAATAGTGCCAGACTGTACCCCTAATAATGTCACAGTATACTGCCCATATAATAGTGCCAGACTGTACCCCTAATAATGTCACAGTATACTGCCCATGTAATAGTGCCAGACTGTACCCCTAATAATGTCACAGTATACTGCCCATATAATAGTGCCAGACTGTACCCCTAATAATGTCACAGTATACTGCCCATGTAATAGTGCCAGACTGTACCCCTAATAATGTCACAGTATACTGCCCATGTAATAGTGCCAGACTGTACCCCTAATAATGTCACAGTATACTGCCCATGTAATAGTGCCAGACTGTACCCTAATAATGTCACAGTATACTGCCCATGTAATAGTGCCAGACTGTACCCTAATAATGTCACAGTATACTGCCCATGTAATAGTGCCAGACTGTACCCTAATAATGTCACAGTATACTGCCCATGTAATAGTGCCAGACTGTACCCCTAATAATGTCACAGTATACTGCCCATGTAATAGTGCCAGACTGTACCCTAATAATGTCACAGTATACTGCCCATATAATAGTGCCAGACTGTACCCTAATAATGTCACAGTATACTGCCCATGTAATAGTGCCAGACTGTACCCCTAATAATGTCACAGTATACTGCCCATGTAATAGCGCCAGACTGTACCCCTAATAATGTCACAGTATACTGCCCATGTAATAGCGCCAGACTGTACCCCTAATAATATCACAGTATACTGCCCATGTAATAGTGCCAGACAGTACCCCTAATAATGTCACAGTATACTGCCCATGTAATAGTGCCATATGGTACCCCTAATAATGTCACAGTATACGGCCCATGTAATAGTGCCAGACTGTACCCCTAATAATGTCACAGTATACTGCCCATGTAATAGTGCCAGACTGTACCCCTAATAATGTCACAGTATACTGCCCATGTAATAGTGCCAGACGGTACCCCTAATAATGTCACAGTATACGGCCCATGTAATAGTGCCAGACTGTACCCCTAATAATATCACAGTATACTGCCCATGTAATAGCGCCAGACTGTACCCTAATAATGTCACAGTATACTGCCCATATAATAGTGCCAGACTGTACCCTAATAATGTCACAGTATACTGCCCAAATAATAGTGCCAGACAGTACCCTAATAATGTCACAGTATACTGCCCATATAATAGTGCCAGACTGTACCCCTAATAATGTCACAGTATACTGCCCATATAATAGTGCCAGATGGTACCCCTAATAATGTCACAGTATACTGCCCATGTAATAGTGCCAGACTGTACCCTAATAATGTCACAGTATACTGCCCATATAATAGTGCCAGACTGTACCCCTAATAATGTCACAGTATACTGCCCATGTAATAGTGCCAGACTGTACCCCTAATAATGTCACAGTATACTGCCCATGTAATAGCGCCAGACTGTACCCTAATAATGTCACAGTATACTGCCCATAGGTGTGTAATAGTGCCAGACTGTACCCTAATAATGTCACAGTATACTGCCCATGTAATAGTGCCAGACTGTACCCCTAATAATGTCACAGTATACTGCCCATATAATAGTGCCATATGGTACCCCTAATAATGTCACAGTATACTGTCCATATAATAGCGCCAGACTGTACCCCTAATAATGTCACAGTATACTGCCCATGTAATAGTGCCAGACTGTACCCTAATAATGTCACAGTATACTGCCCATATAATAGTGCCAGACTGTACCCTAATAATGTCACAGTATACTGCCCATATAATAGTGCCAGACTGTACCCCTAATAATGTCACAGTATACTGCCCATGTAATAGTGCCAGACTGTACCCTAATAATGTCACAGTATACTGCCCATATAATAGTGCCAGACTGTACCCCTAATAATGTCACAGTATACTGCCCATATAATAGTGCCAGACAGTACCCCTAATAATGTCACAGTATACTGCCCATATAATAGTGCCAGATGGTACCCCTAATAATGTCACAGTATACTGCCCATGTAATAGTGCCAGACTGTACCCTAATAATGTCACAGTATACTGCCCATGTAATAGTGCCAGACTGTACCCCTAATAATGTCACAGTATACTGCCCATATAATAGTGCCAGACTGTACCCCTAATAATGTCACAGTATACTGCCCATGTAATAGCGCCAGACTGTACCCCTAATAATGTCACAGTATACTGCCCATGTAATAGTGCCAGACTGTACCCTAATAATGTCACAGTATACTGCCCATATAATAGTGCCAGACAGTACCCTAATAATGTCACAGTATACTGCCCATGTAATAGCGCCAGACTGTACCCCTAATAATGTCACAGTATACTGCCCATATAATAGTGCCAGACTGTACCCCTAATAATGTCACAGTATACTGCCCATGTAATAGTGCCAGACTGTACCCCTAATAATGTCACAGTATACTGCCCATATAATAGTGCCAGACTGTACCCCTAATAATGTCACAGTATACTGCCCATGTAATAGTGCCAGACTACCCCTAATAATGTCACAGTATACTGCCCATGTAATAGTGCCAGACTGTACCCCTAATAATGTCACAGTATACTGCCCATGTAATAGTGCCAGACTGTACCCTAATAATATCACAGTATACTGCCCATGTAATAGTGCCAGACTGTACCCCTAATAATGTCACAGTATACTGCCCATGTAATAGTGCCAGACTGTACCCTAATAATGTCACAGTATACTGCCCATATAATAGTGCCAGACTGTACCCTAATAATGTCACAGTATACTGCCCATGTAATAGCGCCAGACTGTACCCCTAATAATGTCACAGTATACTGCCCATATAATAGTGCCAGACAGTACCCCTAATAATGTCACAGTATACTGCCCATGTAATAGCGCCAGACTGTACCCCTAATAATGTCACAGTATACTGCCCATGTAATAGCGCCAGACTGTACCCCTAATAATATCACAGTATACTGCCCATGTAATAGTGCCAGACAGTACCCCTAATAATGTCACAGTATACTGCCCATGTAATAGTGCCATATGGTACCCCTAATAATGTCACAGTATACGGCCCATGTAATAGTGCCAGACTGTACCCCTAATAATATCACAGTATACTGCCCATGTAATAGTGCCAGACTGTACCCCTAATAATGTCACAGTATATTGCCCATGTAATAGCGCCAGACTACCCCTAATAATGTCACAGTATACTGTCCATATAATAGTGCCAGACTGTACCCCTAATAATGTCACAGTATACTGCCCATGTAATAGCGCCAGACTGTACCCCTAATAATGTCACAGTATACTGCCCATGTAATAGCGCCAGACAGTACCCCTAATAATGTCACAGTATACTGTCCATATAATAGTGCCAGACTGTACCCCTAATAATGTCACAGTATACTGCCCATGTAATAGCGCCAGACTGTACCCCTAATAATGTCACAGTATACTGCCCATGTAATAGCGCCAGACTGTACCCCTAATAATGTCACAGTATACTGCCCATGTAATAGCGCCAGACAGTACCCCTAATAATGTCACAGTATACTGTCCATATAATAGTGCCAGACTGTACCCCTAATAATGTCACAGTATACTGCCCATGTAATAGCGCCAGACTGTACCCCTAATAATGTCACAGTATACTGCCCATGTAATAGTGCCAGACTGTACCCCTAATAATGTCACAGTATACTGCCCATGTAATAGCACCAGACTACCCCTAATAATGTCACAGTATACTGCCCATGTAATAGTGCCAGACTGTACCCCTAATAATGTCACAGAATACTGCCCATGTAATAGCGCCAGACTGTACCCCTAATAATGTCACAGTATACTGCCCATGTAATAGTGCCAGACAGTACCCTAATAATGTCGCAGTATACTGCCCATGTAATAGTGCCAGACTGTACCCCTAATAATGTCACAGTATACTGCCCATGTAATAGCGCCAGACTGTACCCCTAATAATGTCACAGTATACTGCCCATATAATAGTGCCAGACTGTACCCCTAATAATGTCACAGTATACTGCCCATGTAATAGTGCCAGACTGTACCCCTAATAATGTCACAGTATACTGCCCATATAATAGTGCCAGACTGTACCCCTAATAATGTCACAGTATACTGCCCATGTAATAGTGCCAGACTGTACCCTAATAATGTCACAGTATACTGCCCATGTAATAGTGCCAGACTGTACCCCTAATAATGTCACAGTATACTGCCCATGTAATAGTGCCAGACTGTACCCTAATAATGTCACAGTATACTGCCCATATAATAGTGCCAGACTGTACCCTAATAATGTCACAGTATACTGCCCATGTAATAGTGCCAGACTGTACCCTAATAATGTCACAGTATACTGCCCATATAATAGTGCCAGACTGTACCCCTAATAATGTCACAGTATACTGCCCATGTAATAGCGCCAGACTGTACCCTAATAATGTCACAGTATACTGCCCATATAATAGTGCCAGACTGTACCCTAATAATGTCACAGTATACTGCCCATATAATAGTGCCAGACTGTACCCCTAATAATGTCACAGTATACTGCCCATGTAATAGCGCCAGACTGTACCCCTAATAATGTCACAGTATACTGCCCATGTAATAGCGCCAGACAGTACCCCTAATAATGTCACAGTATACTGTCCATATAATAGTGCCAGACTGTACCCCTAATAATGTCACAGTATACTGCCCATGTAATAGCGCCAGACTGTACCCCTAATAATGTCACAGTATACTGCCCATGTAATAGTGCCAGACTGTACCCCTAATAATGTCACAGTATACTGCCCATGTAATAGCACCAGACTACCCCTAATAATGTCACAGAATACTGCCCATGTAATAGCGCCAGACTGTACCCCTAATAATGTCACAGTATACTGCCCATGTAATAGTGCGCAGACAGTACCCCTAATAATGTCACAGTATACTGCCCATGTAATAGTGCCAGACTGTACCCCTAATAATGTCACAGTATACTGCCCATGTAATAGCGCCAGACTGTACCCCTAATAATGTCACAGTATACTGCCCATATAATAGTGCCAGACTGTACCCCTAATAATGTCACAGTATACTGCCCATGTAATAGTGCCAGACTGTACCCCTAATAATGTCACAGTATACTGCCCATATAATAGTGCCAGACTGTACCCTAATAATGTCACAGTATACTGCCCATGTAATAGTGCCAGACTGTACCCCTAATAATGTCACAGTATACTGCCCATGTAATAGTGCCAGACTGTACCCTAATAATGTCACAGTATACTGCCCATGTAATAGTGCCAGACTGTACCCTAATAATGTCACAGTATACTGCCCATGTAATAGTGCCAGACTGTACCCCTAATAATGTCACAGTATACTGCCCATGTAATAGTGCCAGACTGTACCCCTAATAATGTCACAGTATACTGCCCATGTAATAGTGCCAGACTGTACCCTAATAATGTCACAGTATACTGCCCATATAATAGTGCCAGACTGTACCCCTAATAATGTCACAGTATACTGCCCATGTAATAGCGCCAGACTGTACCCCTAATAATGTCACAGTATACTGCCCATATAATAGTGCCAGACTGTACCCCTAATAATGTCACAGTATACTGCCCATGTAATAGCGCCAGACTGTACCCCTAATAATGTCACAGTATACTGCCCATGTAATAGTGCCAGACTGTACCCCTAATAATGTCACAGTATACTGCCCATGTAATAGCACCAGACTGACCCCTAATAATGTCACAGAATACTGCCCATGTAATAGCGCCAGACTGTACCCCTAATAATGTCACAGTATACTGCCCATGTAATAGTGCCAGACAGTACCCCTAATAATGTCGCAGTATACTGCCCATGTAATAGTGCCAGACTGTACCCCTAATAATGTCACAGTATACTGCCCATGTAATAGCGCCAGACTGTACCCCTAATAATGTCACAGTATACTGCCCATATAATAGTGCCAGACTGTACCCCTAATAATGTCACAGTATACTGCCCATGTAATAGTGCCAGACTGTACCCCTAATAATGTCACAGTATACTGCCCATATAATAGTGCCAGACTGTACCCTAATAATGTCACAGTATACTGCCCATGTAATAGTGCCAGACTGTACCCCTAATAATGTCACAGTATACTGCCCATGTAATAGTGCCAGACTGTACCCTAATAATGTCACAGTATACTGCCCATGTAATAGTGCCAGACTGTACCCTAATAATGTCACAGTATACTGCCCATGTAATAGTGCCAGACTGTACCCTAATAATATCACAGTATACTGCCCATGTAATAGTGCCAGACTGTACCCCTAATAATGTCACAGTATACTGCCCATGTAATAGTGCCAGACTGTACCCTAATAATGTCACAGTATACTGCCCATATAATAGTGCCAGACTGTACCCTAATAATGTCACAGTATACTGCCCATGTAATAGCGCCAGACTGTACCCCTAATAATGTCACAGTATACTGCCCATATAATAGTGCCAGACAGTACCCCTAATAATGTCACAGTATACTGCCCATGTAATAGCGCCAGACTGTACCCCTAATAATGTCACAGTATACTGCCCATGTAATAGCGCCAGACTGTACCCCTAATAATGTCACAGTATACTGCCCATGTAATAGTGCCAGACAGTACCCCTAATAATGTCACAGTATACTGCCCATGTAATAGTGCCATATGGTACCCCTAATAATGTCACAGTATACGGCCCATGTAATAGTGCCAGACTGTACCCCTAATAATATCACAGTATACTGCCCATGTAATAGTGCCAGACTGTACCCCTAATAATGTCACAGTATATTGCCCATGTAATAGCGCCAGACTGTACCCCTAATAATGTCACAGTATACTGCCCATATAATAGTGCCAGACTGTACCCCTATTAATGTCACAGTATACTGCCCATGTAATAGCGTGCCAGACTGTACCCCTAATAATGTCACAGTATACTGCCCATGTAATAGTGCCAGACTGTACCCCTAATAATGTCACAGTATACTGCCCATGTAATAGTGCCAGACTGTACCCCTAATAATGTCACAGTATACTGCCCATATAATAGTGCCAGACTGTACCCCTAATAATGTCACAGTATACTGCCCATGTAATAGTGCCAGACTGTACCCCTAATAATGTCACAGTATACTGCCCATGTAATAGTGCACAGTATACTGCCCATTTAGGCCAGACTGTACCCCTAATAATGTCACAGTATACTGCCCATGTAATAGCGCCAGACTGTACCCCTAATAATGTCACAGTATACTGCCCATATAATAGTGCCAGACTGTACCCCTAATAATGTCACAGTATACTGCCCATGTAATAGCGCCAGACTGTACCCCTAATAATGTCACAGTATACTGCCCATGTAATAGTGCCAGACTGTACCCCTAATAATGTCACAGTATACTGCCCATGTAATAGCACCAGACTGACCCCTAATAATGTCACAGTATACTGCCCATGTAATAGTGCCAGACTGTACCCCTAATAATGTCACAGTATACTGCCCATGTAATAGTGCCAGACTGTACCCCTAATAATGTCACAGTATACTGCCCATGTAATAGTGCCAGACTGTACCCCTAATAATGTCACAGTATACTGCCCATGTAATAGTGCCAGACTGTACCCCTAATAATGTCACAGTATACTGCCCATATAATAGTGCCAGACTGTACCCCTAATAATGTCACAGTATACTGCCCATGTAATAGTGCCAGACTGTACCCCTAATAATGTCACAGTATACTGCCCATATAATAGTGCCAGACTGTACCCCTAATAATGTCACAGTATACTGCCCATGTAATAGTGCCAGACTGTACCCTAATAATGTCACAGTATACTGCCCATGTAATAGTGCCAGACTGTACCCCTAATAATGTCACAGTATACTGCCCATGTAATAGTGCCAGACTGTACCCTAATAATGTCACAGTATACTGCCCATGTAATAGTGCCAGACTGTACCCTAATAATGTCACAGTATACTGCCCATGTAATAGTGCCAGACTGTACCCCTAATAATATCACAGTATACTGCCCATGTAATAGTGCCAGACTGTACCCCTAATAATGTCACAGTATACTGCCCATGTAATAGTGCCAGACTGTACCCTAATAATGTCACAGTATACTGCCCATATAATAGTGCCAGACTGTACCCTAATAATGTCACAGTATACTGCCCATGTAATAGTGCCAGACTGTACCCCTAATAATGTCACAGTATACTGCCCATGTAATAGCGCCAGACTGTACCCCTAATAATGTCACAGTATACTGCCCATGTAATAGCGCCAGACTGTACCCCTAATAATGTCACAGTATACTGCCCATGTAATAGTGCCATATGGTACCCCTAATAATGTCACAGTATACGGCCCATGTAATAGTGCCAGACTGTACCCCTAATAATATCACAGTATACTGCCCATGTAATAGTGCCAGACTGTACCCCTAATAATGTCACAGTATATTGCCCATGTAATAGCGCCAGACTACCCCTAATAATGTCACAGTATACTGTCCATATAATAGTGCCAGACTGTACCCCTATTAATGTCACAGTATACTGCCCATGTAATAGCGCCAGACTGTACCCCTAATAATGTCACAGTATACTGCCCATATAATAGTGCCAGACTGTACCCCTAATAATGTCACAGTATACTGCCCATGTAATAGTGCCAGACTGTACCCCTAATAATGTCACAGTATACTGCCCATATAATAGTGCCAGACTGTACCCCTAATAATGTCACAGTATACTGCCCATGTAATAGTGCCAGACTGTACCCTAATAATGTCACAGTATACTGCCCATGTAATAGCGCCAGACTGTACCCCTAATAATGTCACAGTATACTGCCCATGTAATAGCGCCAGACAGTACCCCTAATAATGTCACAGTATACTGTCCATATAATAGTGCCAGACTGTACCCCTAATAATGTCACAGTATACTGCCCATGTAATAGCGCCAGACTGTACCCCTAATAATGTCACAGTATACTGCCCATGTAATAGTGCCAGACTGTACCCCTAATAATGTCACAGTATACTGCCCATGTAATAGCACCAGACTACCCCTAATAATGTCACAGAATACTGCCCATGTAATAGCGCCAGACTGTACCCCTAATAATGTCACAGTATACTGCCCATGTAATAGTGCCAGACAGTACCCTAATAATGTCGCAGTATACTGCCCATGTAATAGTGCCAGACTGTACCCCTAATAATGTCACAGTATACTGCCCATGTAATAGCGCCAGACTGTACCCCTAATAATGTCACAGTATACTGCCCATATAATAGTGCCAGACTGTACCCCTAATAATGTCACAGTATACTGCCCATGTAATAGTGCCAGACTGTACCCCTAATAATGTCACAGTATACTGCCCATATAATAGTGCCAGACTGTACCCCTAATAATGTCACAGTATACTGCCCATGTAATAGTGCCAGACTGTACCCTAATAATGTCACAGTATACTGCCCATGTAATAGTGCCAGACTGTACCCCTAATAATGTCACAGTATACTGCCCATGTAATAGTGCCAGACTGTACCCTAATAATGTCACAGTATACTGCCCATGTAATAGTGCCAGACTGTACCCTAATAATGTCACAGTATACTGCCCATGTAATAGTGCCAGACTGTACCCTAATAATGTCACAGTATACTGCCCATGTAATAGTGCCAGACTGTACCCCTAATAATGTCACAGTATACTGCCCATGTAATAGTGCCAGACTGTACCCTAATAATGTCACAGTATACTGCCCATATAATAGTGCCAGACTGTACCCTAATAATGTCACAGTATACTGCCCATGTAATAGCGCCAGACTGTAGCCCCTAATAATGTCACAGTATACTGCCCATATAATAGTGCCAGACAGTACCCCTAATAATGTCACAGTATACTGCCCATGTAATAGCGCCAGACTGTACCCCTAATAATGTCACAGTATACTGCCCATGTAATAGCGCCAGACTGTACCCCTAATAATATCACAGTATACTGCCCATGTAATAGTGCCAGACAGTACCCCTAATAATGTCACAGTATACTGCCCATGTAATAGTGCCATATGGTACCCCTAATAATGTCACAGTATACGGCCCATGTAATAGTGCCAGACTGTACCCCTAATAATATCACAGTATACTGCCCATGTAATAGTGCCAGACTGTACCCCTAATAATGTCACAGTATATTGCCCATGTAATAGCGCCAGACCCCATATGTCCGTTCTGCCCATTAGTGCCAGACTGTACCCCTAATAATGTCACAGTATACTGTCCATATAATAGTGCCAGACTGTACCCCTAATAATGTCACAGTATACTGCCCATGTAATAGCGCCAGACTGTACCCCTAATAATGTCACAGTATACTGCCCATATAATAGTGCCAGACTGTACCCCTAATAATGTCACAGTATACTGCCCATGTAATAGTGCCAGACTGTACCCCTAATAATGTCACAGTATACTGCCCATATAATAGTGCCAGACTGTACCCCTAATAATGTCACAGTATACTGCCCATGTAATAGTGCCAGACTGTACCCTAATAATGTCACAGTATACTGCCCATGTAATAGTGCCAGACTGTACCCCTAATAATGTCACAGTATACTGCCCATGTAATAGTGCCAGACTGTACCCCTAATAATGTCACAGTATACTGCCCATGTAATAGTGCCAGACTGTACCCTAATAATGTCACAGTATACTGCCCATGTAATAGTGCCAGACTGTACCCTAATAATGTCACAGTATACTGCCCATGTAATAGTGCCAGACTGTACCCCTAATAATGTCACAGTATACTGCCCATGTAATAGTGCCAGACTGTACCCTAATAATGTCACAGTATACTGCCCATATAATAGTGCCAGACTGTACCCCTAATAATGTCACAGTATACTGCCCATGTAATAGCGCCACACTGTACCCCTAATAATGTCACAGTATACTGCCCATGTAATAGCGCCAGACTGTACCCCTAATAATGTCACAGTATACTGCCCATATAATAGTGCCAGACTGTACCCTAATAATGTCACAGTATACTGCCCATGTAATAGTGCCAGACAGTACCCCTAATAATGTCACAGTATACTGCCCATGTAATAGTGCCATATGGTACCCCTAATAATGTCACAGTATACGGCCCATGTAATAGTGCCAGACTGTACCCCTAATAATATCACAGTATACTGCCCATGTAATAGTGCCAGACTGTACCCCTAATAATGTCACAGTATATTGCCCATGTAATAGCGCCAGACTACCCCTAATAATGTCACAGTATACTGTCCATATAATAGTGCCAGACTGTACCCCTAATAATGTCACAGTATACTGCCCATGTAATAGCGCCAGACTGTACCCCTAATAATGTCACAGTATACTGCCCATGTAATAGCGCCAGACAGTACCCCTAATAATGTCACAGTATACTGTCCATATAATAGTGCCAGACTGTACCCCTAATAATGTTACAGTATACTGCCCATGTAATAGCGCCAGACTGTACCCCTAATAATGTCACAGTATACTGCCCATGTAATAGCGCCAGACTGTACCCCTAATAATGTCACAGTATACTGCCCATGTAATAGCGCCAGACAGTACCCCTAATAATGTCACAGTATACTGTCCATATAATAGTGCCAGACTGTACCCCTAATAATGTCACAGTATACTGCCCATGTAATAGCGCCAGACTGTACCCCTAATAATGTCACAGTATACTGCCCATGTAATAGTGCCAGACTGTACCCCTAATAATGTCACAGTATACTGCCCATGTAATAGCACCAGACTACCCCTAATAATGTCACAGTATACTGCCCATGTAATAGTGCCAGACTGTACCCCTAATAATGTCACAGAATACTGCCCATGTAATAGCGCCAGACTGTACCCCTAATAATGTCACAGTATACTGCCCATATAATAGTGCCAGACTGTACCCCTAATAATGTCACAGTATACTGCCCATGTAATAGTGCCAGACTGTACCCTAATAATGTCACAGTATACTGCCCATGTAATAGCGCCAGACTGTACCCCTAATAATGTCACAGTATACTGCCCATGTAATAGCGCCAGACAGTACCCCTAATAATGTCACAGTATACTGTCCATATAATAGTGCCAGACTGTACCCCTAATAATGTCACAGTATACTGCCCATGTAATAGCGCCAGACTGTACCCCTAATAATGTCACAGTATACTGCCCATGTAATAGTGCCAGACTGTACCCCTAATAATGTCACAGTATACTGCCCATGTAATAGCACCAGACTACCCCTAATAATGTCACAGAATACTGCCCATGTAATAGCGCCAGACTGTACCCCTAATAATGTCACAGTATACTGCCCATGTAATAGTGCCAGACAGTACCCTAATAATGTCGCAGTATACTGCCCATGTAATAGTGCCAGACTGTACCCCTAATAATGTCACAGTATACTGCCCATGTAATAGCGCCAGACTGTACCCCTAATAATGTCACAGTATACTGCCCATATAATAGTGCCAGACTGTACCCCTAATAATGTCACAGTATACTGCCCATGTAATAGTGCCAGACTGTACCCCTAATAATGTCACAGTATACTGCCCATATAATAGTGCCAGACTGTACCCCTAATAATGTCACAGTATACTGCCCATGTAATAGTGCCAGACTGTACCCTAATAATGTCACAGTATACTGCCCATGTAATAGTGCCAGACTGTACCCCTAATAATGTCACAGTATACTGCCCATGTAATAGTGCCAGACTGTACCCTAATAATGTCACAGTATACTGCCCATGTAATAGTGCCAGACTGTACCCTAATAATGTCACAGTATACTGCCCATGTAATAGTGCCAGACTGTACCCTAATAATATCACAGTATACTGCCCATGTAATAGTGCCAGACTGTACCCCTAATAATGTCACAGTATACTGCCCATGTAATAGTGCCAGACTGTACCCTAATAATGTCACAGTATACTGCCCATATAATAGTGCCAGACTGTACCCTAATAATGTCACAGTATACTGCCCATGTAATAGCGCCAGACTGTACCCCTAATAATGTCACAGTATACTGCCCATATAATAGTGCCAGACAGTACCCCTAATAATGTCACAGTATACTGCCCATGTAATAGCGCCAGACTGTACCCCTAATAATGTCACAGTATACTGCCCATGTAATAGCGCCAGACTGTACCCCTAATAATATCACAGTATACTGCCCATGTAATAGTGCCAGACAGTACCCCTAATAATGTCACAGTATACTGCCCATGTAATAGTGCCATATGGTACCCCTAATAATGTCACAGTATACGGCCCATGTAATAGTGCCAGACTGTACCCCTAATAATATCACAGTATACTGCCCATGTAATAGTGCCAGACTGTACCCCTAATAATGTCACAGTATATTGCCCATGTAATAGCGCCAGACTACCCCTAATAATGTCACAGTATACTGTCCATATAATAGTGCCAGACTGTACCCCTAATAATGTCACAGTATACTGCCCATGTAATAGCGCCAGACTGTACCCCTAATAATGTCACAGTATACTGCCCATATAATAGTGCCAGACTGTACCCCTAATAATGTCACAGTATACTGCCCATGTAATAGTGCCAGACTGTACCCCTAATAATGTCACAGTATACTGCCCATATAATAGTGCCAGACTGTACCCCTAATAATGTCACAGTATACTGCCCATGTAATAGTGCCAGACTGTACCCTAATAATGTCACAGTATACTGCCCATGTAATAGTGCCAGACTGTACCCCTAATAATGTCACAGTATACTGCCCATGTAATAGTGCCAGACTGTACCCTAATAATGTCACAGTATACTGCCCATGTAATAGTGCCAGACTGTACCCTAATAATGTCACAGTATACTGCCCATGTAATAGTGCCAGACTGTACCCTAATAATATCACAGTATACTGCCCATGTAATAGTGCCAGACTGTACCCCTAATAATGTCACAGTATACTGCCCATGTAATAGTGCCAGACTGTACCCTAATAATGTCACAGTATACTGCCCATATAATAGTGCCAGACTGTACCCTAATAATGTCACAGTATACTGCCCATGTAATAGCGCCACACTGTACCCCTAATAATGTCACAGTATACTGCCCATGTAATAGCGCCAGACTGTACCCCTAATAATGTCACAGTATACTGCCCATATAATAGTGCCAGACTGTACCCCTAATAATGTCACAGTATACTGCCCATGTGGGCCCGTCTGCCCATGTAATAGTGCCAGACAGTACCCCTAATAATGTCACAGTATACTGCCCATGTAATAGTGCCATATGGTACCCCTAATAATGTCACAGTATACGGCCCATGTAATAGTGCCAGACTGTACCCCTAATAATATCACAGTATACTGCCCATGTAATAGTGCCAGACTGTACCCCTAATAATGTCACAGTATATTGCCCATGTAATAGCGCCAGACTACCCCTAATAATGTCACAGTATACTGTCCATATAATAGTGCCAGACTGTACCCCTAATAATGTCACAGTATACTGCCCATGTAATAGCGCCAGACTGTACCCCTAATAATGTCACAGTATACTGCCCATGTAATAGCGCCAGACAGTACCCCTAATAATGTCACAGTATACTGTCCATATAATAGTGCCAGACTGTACCCCTAATAATGTTACAGTATACTGCCCATGTAATAGCGCCAGACTGTACCCCTAATAATGTCACAGTATACTGCCCATGTAATAGCGCCAGACTGTACCCCTAATAATGTCACAGTATACTGCCCATGTAATAGCGCCAGACAGTACCCCTAATAATGTCACAGTATACTGTCCATATAATAGTGCCAGACTGTACCCCTAATAATGTCACAGTATACTGCCCATGTAATAGCGCCAGACTGTACCCCTAATAATGTCACAGTATACTGCCCATGTAATAGTGCCAGACTGTACCCCTAATAATGTCACAGTATACTGCCCATGTAATAGCACCAGACTACCCCTAATAATGTCACAGTATACTGCCCATGTAATAGTGCCAGACTGTACCCCTAATAATGTCACAGAATACTGCCCATGTAATAGCGCCAGACTGTACCCCTAATAATGTCACAGTATACTGCCCATGTAATAGTGCCAGACAGTACCCTAATAATGTCGCAGTATACTGCCCATGTAATAGTGCCAGACTGTACCCCTAATAATGTCACAGTATACTGCCCATGTAATAGCGCCAGACTGTACCCCTAATAATGTCACAGTATACTGCCCATATAATAGTGCCAGACTGTACCCCTAATAATGTCACAGTATACTGCCCATGTAATAGTGCCAGACTGTACCCCTAATAATGTCACAGTATACTGCCCATATAATAGTGCCAGACTGTACCCCTAATAATGTCACAGTATACTGCCCATGTAATAGTGCCAGACTGTACCCTAATAATGTCACAGTATACTGCCCATGTAATAGTGCCAGACTGTACCCCTAATAATGTCACAGTATACTGCCCATGTAATAGTGCCAGACTGTACCCTAATAATGTCACAGTATACTGCCCATGTAATAGTGCCAGACTGTACCCTAATAATGTCACAGTATACTGCCCATGTAATAGTGCCAGACTGTACCCTAATAATGTCACAGTATACTGCCCATATAATAGTGCCAGACTGTACCCCTAATAATGTCACAGTATACTGCCCATGTAATAGCGCCAGACTGTACCCTAATAATGTCACAGTATACTGCCCATATAATAGTGCCAGACTGTACCCTAATAATGTCACAGTATACTGCCCATATAATAGTGCCAGACTGTACCCCTAATAATGTCACAGTATACTGCCCATGTAATAGCGCCAGACTGTACCCCTAATAATGTCACAGTATACTGCCCATGTAATAGCGCCAGACAGTACCCCTAATAATGTCACAGTATACTGTCCATATAATAGTGCCAGACTGTACCCCTAATAATGTCACAGTATACTGCCCATGTAATAGCGCCAGACTGTACCCCTAATAATGTCACAGTATACTGCCCATGTAATAGTGCCAGACTGTATCCCTAATAATGTCACAGTATACTGCCCATGTAATAGCACCAGACTACCCCTAATAATGTCACAGAATACTGCCCATGTAATAGCGCCAGACTGTACCCCTAATAATGTCACAGTATACTGCCCATGTAATAGTGCCAGACAGTACCCTAATAATGTCGCAGTATACTGCCCATGTAATAGTGCCAGACTGTACCCCTAATAATGTCACAGTATACTGCCCATGTAATAGCGCCAGACTGTACCCCTAATAATGTCACAGTATACTGCCCATATAATAGTGCCAGACTGTACCCCTAATAATGTCACAGTATACTGCCCATGTAATAGTGCCAGACTGTACCCCTAATAATGTCACAGTATACTGCCCATATAATAGTGCCAGACTGTACCCCTAATAATGTCACAGTATACTGCCCATGTAATAGTGCCAGACTGTACCCTAATAATGTCACAGTATACTGCCCATGTAATAGTGCCAGACTGTACCCCTAATAATGTCACAGTATACTGCCCATGTAATAGTGCCAGACTGTACCCTAATAATGTCACAGTATACTGCCCATGTAATAGTGCCAGACTGTACCCTAATAATGTCACAGTATACTGCCCATATAATAGTGCCAGACTGTACCCCTAATAATGTCACAGTATACTGCCCATGTAATAGCGCCAGACTGTACCCTAATAATGTCACAGTATACTGCCCATATAATAGTGCCAGACTGTACCCTAATAATGTCACAGTATACTGCCCATATAATAGTGCCAGACAGTACCCTAATAATGTCACAGTATACTGCCCATATAATAGTGCCATATGGTACCCCTAATAATGTCACAGTATACTGCCCATGTAATAGCGCCAGACTGTACCCTAATAATGTCACAGTATACTGCCCATATAATAGTGCCAGACTGTACCCCTAATAATGTCACAGTATACTGCCCATGTAATAGTGCCAGACTGTACCCCTAATAATGTCACAGTATACTGCCCATGTAATAGCGCCAGACTGTACCCTAATAATGTCACAGTATACTGCCCATATAATAGTGCCAGACTGTACCCTAATAATGTCACAGTATACTGCCCATGTAATAGTGCCAGACTGTACCCTAATAATGTCACAGTATACTGCCCATATAATAGTGCCATATGGTACCCCTAATAATGTCACAGTATACTGTCCATATAATAGCGCCAGACTGTACCTCTAATAATGTCACAATATACTGCCCATGTAATAGTGCCAGACTGTACCCTAATAATGTCACAGTATACTGCCCATATAATAGTGCCAGACTGTACCCTAATAATGTCACAGTATACTGCCCATATAATAGTGCCAGACTGTACCCCTAATAATGTCACAGTATACTGCCCATGTAATAGCGCCAGACTGTACCCTAATAATGTCACAGTATACTGCCCATATAATAGTGCCAGACTGTACCCTAATAATGTCACAGTATACTGCCCATATAATAGTGCCAGACAGTACCCTAATAATGTCACAGTATACTGCCCATATAATAGTGCCATATGGTACCCCTAATAATGTCACAGTATACTGCCCATGTAATAGTGCCAGACTGTACCCTAATAATGTCACAGTATACTGCCCATGTAATAGTGCCAGACTGTACCCCTAATAATGTCACAGTATACTGCCCATATAATAGTGCCAGACTGTACCCCTAATAATGTCACAGTATACTGCCCATGTAATAGCGCCAGACTGTACCCCTAATAATGTCACAGTATACTGCCCATGTAATAGTGCCAGACTGTACCCTAATAATGTCACAGTATACTGCCCATGTAATAGTGCCAGACTGTACCCTAATAATGTCACAGTATACTGCCCATGTAATAGCGCCAGACTGTACCCCTAATAATGTCACAGTATACTGCCCATGTAATAGCGCCAGACTGTACCCCTAATAATGTCACAGTATACTGCCCATGTAATAGTGCCAGACTGTACCCTAATAATGTCACAGTATACTGCCCATATAATAGTGCCAGACAGTACCCTAATAATGTCACAGTATACTGCCCATTTAATAGCGCCAGACTGTACCCCTAATAATGTCACAGTATACTGCCCATATAATAGTGCCAGACTGTACCCTAATAATGTCACAGTATACTGCCCATGTAATAGTGCCAGACTGTACCCCTAATAATGTCACAGTATACTGCCCATATAATAGTGCCTGACTGTACCCCTAATAATGTCACAGTATACTGCCCATGTAATAGTGCCAGACTACCCCTAATAATGTCACAGTATACTGCCCATGTAATAGTGCCAGACTGTACCCCTAATAATGTCACAGTATACTGCCCATGTAATAGTGCCAGACTGTACCCCTAATAATGTCACAGTATACTGCCCATGTAATAGTGCCAGACTGTACCCCTAATAATGTCACAGTATACTGCCCATGTAATAGTGCCAGACTGTACCCTAATAATGTCACAGTATACTGCCCATATAATAGTGCCAGACTGTACCCTAATAATGTCACAGTATACTGCCCATGTAATAGCGCCAGACTGTACCCCTAATAATGTCACAGTATACTGCCCATATAATAGTGCCAGACAGTACCCCTAATAATATCACAGTATACTGCCCATATAATAGTGCCAGACTGTACCCTAATAATGTCACAGTATACTGCCCATATAATAGTGCCAGACTGTACCCCTAATAATGTCACAGTATACTGCCCATGTAATAGCGCCAGACTGTACCCCTAATAATGTCACAGTATACTGCCCATGTAATAGCGCCAGACAGTACCCCTAATAATGTCACAGTATACTGTCCATATAATAGTGCCAGACTGTACCCCTAATAATGTCACAGTATACTGCCCATGTAATAGCGCCAGACTGTACCCCTAATAATGTCACAGTATACTGCCCATGTAATAGTGCCAGACTGTACCCCTAATAATGTCACAGTATACTGCCCATGTAATAGCACCAGACTGACCCCTAATAATGTCACAGAATACTGCCCATGTAATAGCGCCAGACTGTACCCCTAATAATGTCACAGTATACTGCCCATGTAATAGTGCCAGACAGTACCCTAATAATGTCACAGTATACTGCCCATGTAATAGTGCCAGACTGTACCCCTAATAATGTCACAGTATACTGCCCATGTAATAGCGCCAGACTGTACCCCTAATAATGTCACAGTATACTGCCCATATAATAGTGCCAGACTGTACCCCTAATAATGTCACAGTATACTGCCCATGTAATAGTGCCAGACTGTACCCCTAATAATGTCACAGTATACTGCCCATATAATAGTGCCAGACTGTACCCCTAATAATGTCACAGTATACTGCCCATGTAATAGTGCCAGACTGTACCCCTAATAATGTCACAGTATACTGCCCATGTAATAGTGCCAGACTGTACCCTAATAATGTCACAGTATACTGCCCATGTAATAGTGCCAGACTGTACCCTAATAATGTCACAGTATACTGCCCATATAATAGTGCCATATGGTACCCCTAATAATGTCACAGTATACTGTCCATATAATAGCGCCAGACTGTACCTCTAATAATGTCACAATATACTGCCCATGTAATAGTGCCAGACTGTACCCTAATAATGTCACAGTATACTGCCCATATAATAGTGCCAGACTGTACCCTAATAATGTCACAGTATACTGCCCATATAATAGTGCCAGACTGTACCCCTAATAATGTCACAGTATACTGCCCATGTAATAGCGCCAGACTGTACCCTAATAATGTCACAGTATACTGCCCATATAATAGTGCCAGACTGTACCCTAATAATGTCACAGTATACTGCCCATATAATAGTGCCAGACAGTACCCTAATAATGTCACAGTATACTGCCCATATAATAGTGCCATATGGTACCCCTAATAATGTCACAGTATACTGCCCATGTAATAGTGCCAGACTGTACCCTAATAATGTCACAGTATACTGCCCATGTAATAGTGCCAGACTGTACCCCTAATAATGTCACAGTATACTGCCCATATAATAGTGCCAGACTGTACCCCTAATAATGTCACAGTATACTGCCCATGTAATAGCGCCAGACTGTACCCCTAATAATGTCACAGTATACTGCCCATGTAATAGTGCCAGACTGTACCCTAATAATGTCACAGTATACTGCCCATATAATAGTGCCAGACAGTACCCTAATAATGTCACAGTATACTGCCCATTTAATAGCGCCAGACTGTACCCCTAATAATGTCACAGTATACTGCCCATATAATAGTGCCAGACTGTACCCTAATAATGTCACAGTATACTGCCCATGTAATAGTGCCAGACTGTACCCCTAATAATGTCACAGTATACTGCCCATATAATAGTGCCTGACTGTACCCCTAATAATGTCACAGTATACTGCCCATGTAATAGTGCCAGACTACCCCTAATAATGTCACAGTATACTGCCCATGTAATAGTGCCAGACTGTACCCCTAATAATGTCACAGTATACTGCCCATGTAATAGTGCCAGACTGTACCCTAATAATATCACAGTATACTGCCCATGTAATAGTGCCAGACTGTACCCCTAATAATGTCACAGTATACTGCCCATGTAATAGTGCCAGACTGTACCCTAATAATGTCACAGTATACTGCCCATATAATAGTGCCAGACTGTACCCTAATAATGTCACAGTATACTGCCCATGTAATAGCGCCAGACTGTACCCCTAATAATGTCACAGTATACTGCCCATATAATAGTGCCAGACAGTACCCCTAATAATGTCACAGTATACTGCCCATGTAATAGCGCCAGACTGTACCCCTAATAATGTCACAGTATATTGCCCATGTAATAGCGCCAGACTGTACCCCTAATAATGTCACAGTATACTGCCCATGTAATAGTGCCAGACAGTACCCCTAATAATGTCACAGTATACTGCCCATATAATAGTGCCAGACTGTACCCCTAATAATGTCACAGTATACTGCCCATGTAATAGTGCCATATGGTACCCCTAATAATGTCACAGTATACGGCCCATGTAATAGTGCCAGACTGTACCCCTAATAATATCACAGTATACTGCCCATGTAATAGTGCCAGACTGTACCCCTAATAATATCACAGTATACTGCCCATATAATAGTGCCAGACTGTACCCTAATAATGTCACAGTATACTGCCCATGTAATAGCGCCAGACTGTACCCCTAATAATGTCACAGTATACTGCCCATGTAATAGCGCCAGACTGTACCCCTAATAATGTCACAGTATACTGCCCATATAATAGTGCCAGACTGTACCCCTAATAATGTCACAGTATACTGCCCATGTAATAGCGCCAGACTGTACCCCTAATAATGTCACAGTATACTGCCCATGTAATAGTGCCAGACTGTACCCCTAATAATGTCACAGTATACTGCCCATGTAATAGCACCAGACTACCCCTAATAATGTCACAGTATACTGCCCATGTAATAGTGCCAGACTGTACCCCTAATAATGTCACAGTATACTGCCCATGTAATAGCGCCAGACTGTACCCCTAATAATGTCACAGTATACTGCCCATGTAATAGTGCCAGACTGTACCCTAATAATGTCACAGTATACTGCCCATGTAATAGTGCCAGACTGTACCCCTAATAATGTCACAGTATACTGCCCATGTAATAGTGCCAGACTGTACCCCTAATAATGTCACAGTATACTGCCCATGTAATAGTGCCAGACTGTACCCCTAATAATGTCACAGTATACTGCCCATGTAATAGTGCCAGACTGTACCCCTAATAATGTCACAGTATACTGCCCATATAATAGTGCCAGACTGTACCCCTAATAATGTCACAGTATACTGCCCATGTAATAGTGCCAGACTGTACCCTAATAATGTCACAGTATACTGCCCATGTAATAGTGCCAGACTGTACCCCTAATAATGTCACAGTATACTGCCCATGTAATAGTGCCAGACTGTACCCTAATAATGTCACAGTATACTGCCCATGTAATAGTGCCAGACTGTACCCTAATAATGTCACAGTATACTGCCCATATAATAGCGCCTGACTGTACCCCTAATAATGTCACAGTATACTGCCCATGTAATAGCACCAGACTACCCCTAATAATGTCACAGAATACTGCCCATGTAATAGCGCCAGACTGTACCCCTAATAATGTCACAGTATACTGCCCATATAATAGTGCCAGACTGTACCCCTAATAATGTCACAGTATACTGCCCATATAATAGCGCCAGACTGTACCCCTAATAATGTCACAGTATACTGCCCATATAATAGCGCCTGACTGTACCCCTAATAATGTCACAGTATACTGCCCATGTAATAGCGCCAGACTGTACCCCTAATAATGTCACAGTATACTGCCCATATAATAGCGCCTGACTGTACCCCTAATAATGTCACAGTATACTGCCCATGTAATAGCGCCAGACTGTACCCCTAATAATGTCACAGTATACTGCCCATGTAATAGTGCCAGACTGTACCCTAATAATGTCGCAGTAAAGCGTTGGTTCCGGTGTACTGAAGGCGTTCCTATTACTTGTATTGTAGTGCACCTCTAACACATGATAGGATTAGATACAACATCTCAAGAGACTGTATCACACATAATAAGCTTAGATTCATCGGTCCAGCTGACAGCATGGTACGCTATATGCTTAGATACGTCACGGTCCCTGCAGGCTGGGTTGATGTTGCTGACACTTCTCTAACAGATACTTTGACACTAATAATGTGACTTTATAGGGTCTTGTTGTTTTGTTATTTTTTTGGTGTGACCTCTGACCCTCACCCTGTAGAAGAATGCCAGCTGTGCACATTGATGCACTGGGACATATTGACACCTATTCAAGAGTCAATACCAGCAGTGAGGGGCCGTTTACATAACTTGTTTTACAAAGGGGATCTAACATTCCAGGGGCCCCACAGCAACATCTCTGTGTACAGTATATATATAGGTGTATATAGGTGTATATAGCTGTCAGACCCGTCACTTACATGGAAGGAGACCCCTGGAATGACAACTCTCAGCATGGACTTTGTATGTACTGATCTCTACATTGATGATGGGGATGATGATCTTATGGATTAGCGGCAGGCATTATCCAGGGCTATAGGGGGTGTAGGGGCAGCAGTCATTCATGGGCCTGGGCGCTGGAGGGGCCCCTGTGAGGATACCAGTATAATAGTAGGTGGTGGGTCAGGGGGCTGGTGCAGATTTTGCATTGAAGTCCAGGAGGGGTCAGCGTGTGCTCGGGCCCGGCTCCATGGCTATTATGCCGCTCTCTACCTGGCCCTCCTTACTATTGGTGACTCCTCTGACTCTCAGGTCACCGACGATTTTCACTTCTCGCCAGATATAGAAAGAAGAAGTCACTTCTGCTCCTGACTATGTCAAGTGTCACCCGGGGATAAAGGGCAGGAAGGGCAGTGGGGCAAATGTGGCAGAGGAGAAGAGAAAAGCGGCACTGGAGGGATCCGGCAGCCTCTTCTCTCCCCATATGGTCAGCTAAAGCTGGGGCTACAATATGGTGTACAGGGAAGGCTTAGATACATGGCTCAACAGAGTATCACAAATGATAGGCTTAGATACAGCAGCTCAGCAGGCAGAATCTGAGATCATACATTTAGATACATTTTAGCAGATGGTATAACACATAATAGACCTACATTCTGCTGAGCTTAGGTACAGCAACTTAGCAGACAGTACTGCATATGGAAGACTTGGATACATCAAATATGTAGACAGTATCACACCGGCTTATATACACAGATGTTCTTAAAGGATCTAGAAAATGTAATTGTTTTGCAGGAGATCTGCAGATGTAGTGCCCAAAAAGCTCAGCAGTCACTGCTATCACAGGTGTCCATAGATGTCACCTGCTGGAGTAATGTGCTATGTGTGACTGGCCGGGTGATACGTGACTGGCCGGGTGATACGTGACTAGCCGGGTCAGCCACAGAGAGCTGGTCTGGTAATAGAGGAGGGTCTCCGGAGGAGCTTACACTCAGTAATGTCCATATGACCTTATATTAGTGACTCCCTTTACACGCACAATGTACAGATATAGTTTGCAATCACCTGTGAACCAACCGCCCACGTCCACACCCGGCCTCACAATGACAAGTGCCGATACTCGCTGAGCTCTGCTACATCAGGACTTTATTTGCATCTCTTCTCGCTGGTTGGTTTCGGGATGACTCTGCAGTCACGTCTCCTGCTGTAGTCTAAGGAATAGACTGGCTGCAAGAAATCTAGAAATTCACCAGTAAATGCACCAAATGTGATCACAGATACTCATGTATTGTCCAAATAACAGCACCCTACAGATCAGAGCTATTCATGTATACAGCACCGTACAGATCAGAGCTATTCATGTATACAGCACCGTACAGATCAGAGCTATTCATGTATACAGCACCGTACAGATCAGAGCTATTCATGTATACAGCACCCTACAGATCAGAGCTATTCATGTATACAGCACCGTACAGATCAGAGCTATTCATGTATACAGCACCCTACAGATCAGAGCTATTCATGTATACAGCACCGTACAGATCAGAGCTATTCATGTATACAGCACCGTACAGATCAGAGCTATTCATGTATACAGCACCCCACAGATCAGAGCTATTCATGTATACAGCACCCTACAGATCAGAGCTATTCATGTATACAGCACCCTACAGATCAGAGCTATTCATGTATACAGCACCCTACAGTTCAGAGCTACTCACGTATACAGCACCCTACAGATCAGAGCTATTCATGTATACAGCACCCTACAGATCAGAGCTATTTATGTATACAGCACCCTACAGATCAGAGCTACTCATGTATACAGCACCGTACAGATCAGAGCTATTCATGTATACAGCACCCTACAGATCAGAGCTATTCATGTATACAGCACCCTACAGATCAGAGCTATTCATGTATACAGCACCCTACAGATCAGAGCTATTCATGTATACAACACCCTACAGATCAGAGCTATTCATGTATACAGCACCCTACAGATCAGAGCTATTCATGTATACAGCACCGTACAGATCAGAGCTATTCATGTATACAGCACCCTACAGATCAGAGCTATTCATGTATACAGCACCCTACAGATCAGAGCTATTCATGTATACAGCACCCTACAGATCAGAGCTATTCATGTATACAGCACCCTACAGATCAGAGCTACTCATGTATACAGCACCGTACAGATCAGAGCTATTCATTTATACAGCACCCTACAGATCAGAGCTATTCATGTATACAGCACCCTACAGATCTATTCAGGTGCCCAAATAACGCTATCTCCATTAAAATACTAGACGTGCCAGATTATGATTTGGTTGGCCCCTCTTTAGAGTGTAAGCTCTTGATCCCCCCTTTATTAGGAAGGTTGGGTGAGTAGTGAGGGGATAGATCTGTCTGTGGCGTCCTCTGGCTCGTGAGCTGATATCTGGGCGTAGAGAGAGAGGAAGGTGCAGGGGGTGGAGGGGAATGTCGGCACACTGTGTTCTTGGCTTAGGCCCATCGCTGTAGTAAATATGTGTGGTCACATTCCCTGTACACACGCGGGACCCCCGACCTCTGGGGGGTGAATACTTTACCTGCACTTAGTTCTGCCTCTGTCTTACGCTCACTTGTTACTTGCAGAGTTTTCCTCTTTGCCTATTAAATATATAATTAAATATATAGGGAAAAATTCTCTCAGTTTACAGAAAGTTTTATGATAACAAAGAATTTTTTTTGCATTCCTGAAAACCCCTTTAACTCTTAGTGTAAAGATTCCTTCTGTTGGCTGATACAATGTTGCAATGTCTCTAGATACAGCGGTGACGCCGTCCTACATCGTTACATTGAAGAGCGTCAAAACTTTTGGAATTTTTCCTTAAGTTTGAGTGAAGGAATTAGAACCTGATCTAGTAGTCTGTATATCACATAGGACCAGTGTCCATGTCTATAGACCCTTTAAAGGGACCACGCACGTGCACCAGGGAGATGGACAGTGAAGGCCGGATTAAGTGACAAGTTAACAATGATGGAGGAGAATGGGGGAGGGGAGGGTTCAGTTCTGAGCCCCCAATCAATAGTGTAATGATAGCTTTCTCTTTGCAGGCATCTGTCATCTCATGAGGGTCTTCAGTCCTTCACAGCGCCCGCCATGTGCCTATGAGATGTCACGGGTCACAGTAATCCAGCCTGGTGCCTGAGAACCCCGCTGTGCCCGCAGAAGAGAGACAAAGGTGCAAATCTAGAATGGAGTTTACTCATCAAAATGAGATGCCTGAGAGGTGCAGGTCTCGCCTCTGGGCCCACCTGTTGGGAGAATGGAGTGGGGGGTCCTGTTACCCCCATTCATTACTTGATCCTGCCTCCTGCCCTACAGATGTCTATGGAGAGACCGTCAGTGCATGCAAGCCATAAGGGTCCCAGAGGCAGGACTTACACCCATCAGGTACATGCCAAGAAGGATGATGGGAGTAACTGCTGCATAATGAGAATTTCTACGGCTCTCTGATATAATTCCTCCCCAATTTTAAGATCTCTGCTTGCTGTGAATGAGAACCCTATGCAATGATCTAATGATATATCCTGATACAATAGTGTCCCCTGATATCCCATAGTTATGTCCCGATACATTTGTGTCCCCCGATATTCCATAGTTATGTCCCGATACATTTGTGTCCCCCGATATCCCATAGTTATGTCCCGATACAATTGTGTCCCCCGATATCCCATAGTTATGTCCCGATACATTTGTGTCCCCCCGATATCCCATAGTTATGTCCCGATACATTTATGTCCCCCGATATCCCATAGTTATGTCCCGATACATTTGTGTCCCCCGATATCCCATAGTTATGTCCCGATACAATAGTGTCCCCCGATATCCCATAGTTATGTCCCGATACATTAGTGTCCCCCGCTATCCCATAGTTATGTCCCGATACAATAGTGTCCCCTGCTCTCCCATAGTTATGTCCCAATACATTAGTGTCCCCCGCTATCCCATAGTTATGTCCCGATACATTAGTGTCCCCCGATATCCCATAGTTATGTCCCAATACATTAGTGTCCCCTGCTATCCCATAGTTATGTCCCGATACATTAGTGTCCCCCGATATCCCATAGTTATGTCCCGATACAATAGTGCCCCCTGCTATCACATAGTTATGTCCCGATACATTCGTGTCCCCCGATATCCCATAGTTATGTCCCGATACATTTGTGTCCGCCAATATCCCATAGTTATGTCCCGATACAATAGTGTCCCCCGATATCCCATAGTTATTTCCCAATACAATAGTGTCCCCTGCTATCCCATAGTTATGTCCCGATACATTTGTGTCCCCCGATATCCCATAGTTATGTCCCGATACATTGGTGTCCCCCGATATCCCATAGTTATGTCCCAATACAATAGTGTCCCCCGATATCCCATAGTTATTTCCCGATACAATAGTGTCCCCCGATATCCCATAGTTATGTCCCGATACATTTGTGTCCCCCGATATCACACAGTTATGTCCCGATACATTCGTGTCCCCCGATATCCCATAGTTATGTCCCGATACAATAGTGTCCCCCGATATCACACAGTTATTTCCCGATACAATAGTGTCCCCCGATATCACATAGTTATGTCCCGATACATTGGTGTCCCCCGATATCACATAGTTATGTTGCGATACGATACAGTTGTGTCGCTATAGAATTTGGTAGACGTCTCATGCCGGGGGTCTGCCAATATTAGGTGACTTTTGTAGGACACAGGTGGCCATATTGGTTGTCACCCAGCTTTCCAGCCTCTCTGCAGCACTACACCTCCTCTGATGACATTTTAACCCCTGCACTGCTAGATGGCATTAGGGACAGGGGCACGGCTAATGGATTGTGTGTGGGGGAGGCGGAGCCGGTGACACTGAGCAGATGCTGCACCTTCCTCCCAGGCCCATTGTGTCCGGGCTATTATTACACAGCTGCAGGAGGACACAATGGAGGCATTCACCGCGCTGCACCGTATTGTCCTCCTACAGGAGGCGCAGGACACTGGTGGATGAAACGTCACATTGGGGTAGACGGCATTCAATGGATCCTGGTTACATGCTGTAAAGACTTGCCTAATACCTCTCACAGCTGAAGAGTTGTTACAATTATATCCCGTCTAGACAATCTTCTGTGAGGATCTCTTCGGCAGCACAAAACTTAGTTTGTTACAATGTATCAGTCAGGAGCCAGGCCGTTTATCACACAGAGGATACTGGATACAGTTGTAACAAACCTTCAGCTGTGAGAAATATCAGATATGTATAGAAAGTTGTAGATTCTGAGTATAATATTAAAGGGTTTCTCCAGGGAATCTTTTTTGACTTACTTCTCTGGTGGTTCTTGGCTGGTTCTGACCCTGAATCGAGTGACCAGAACCGGCCACCGGCCCCCTCCTACTTTCCCCAGTAGTTACCTGTATGATGGGGTCTGCCATAGTCACTATAGGCTGACATCCCCTACAACACACAAAACTACCTGAGGAGGAGGTGGAGCAACCCGAGGGCCACGTGCTGGTCCTGATCACAGTAATCTGAGCTCGAAAACAGCTGAAAATTTCAAGGTCTGACGCAAAAAGAACCCCAGGGGAAGTGGGAAGTAAGTGGTTAAACAGTCCCTGAATAACCCCTTTAAGCCCATTAGTCCTGTTGTATTGTATGGGTATGTAAGAGATCCTCAGTGCAGATGGTCGGATCAGAGAATGGCCATCACTCAGGCCGGGCTGTCACATCAAGCCCCAGACTGGACCATTGTTATGGAGATGACAGGAGCCCGGGCGGGGGTCTCCTTTATACCTGCCCCATTATATTCAGGACTCTATTCAATGGCAGCAAGTTCTGATTATCCGCTCATTGCAGCCATTATACCCCAACCATGTGTATCACTTATTGATAGACTCCCAGGACCCCCATCATCCAATGGCCACCATCACAGGGGTAAAGTCACCCATCTTTCCCAGAGTCCTGAAGTCCTATTACTAATTATCTAGGAAGATTTGTCATGCAGAGGTTTGGGAAAGCTGGGTGACTTTGTTACTCACTGTATATAGCACTAGGAGCGGTCATGTGATACAGACCCTGAGAGGCCGCTCTAAATCCCTGTGAGAGTAAAGTGATACAGGAAAGTAATAATAGTTATAATGACTCGACCCCCGACACCCCAAACCCCCCGGGACCGAACGAGCGTTAACGTTTACCACGAGCAATTACAGAACACAATATGGTCACCAAACAGCGGAGCAGACGTGTAAGATGTCTGCCATATATAGCCTAACAGACCTTTCCAGCCGTAGGGGAGGGGAGGGCTCCAGGGGTTAAAAATCACCTGTGCAAAACTCTCCTTACCTGAGCAACTCAGCAGATAACCAGACCTGAGCTCCTAAATACCCCAATACACGGGGAATAACAGGGAAGCCCCCAGATACTGGAGCCAGAGCCAAGAAGTCACTCAGGTGAGGAAAAGCCCAGTCACTGTGTATATACATTACTTATCCTGTATTATACTCCAGAGCTGCGCTCACTATTCTGCTGGTGCAGTCACTGTGTACATACAATACATTACTTATCCTGTGTTATACTCAGAGCTGCGCTCCTTGCTGCTGCAGTCACTGTGTACATACATTACATTACTTATCCTGTACTGATCCTGAGTTACATCCTGTATTATACTCCAGAGCTGCGCTCACTATTCTGCTGGTGCAGTCACTGTGTACATACATTACATTACTTATCCTGTACTTATACTGAGTTACATCCTGTATTATACTCCAGAGCTGCACTCACTATTCTGCTGGTGCAGTCACTGTGTACATACATTACATTACTTATCCTGTACTGATCCTGAGTTACATCCTGTATTATACTCCAGAGCTGCGCTCACTATTCTGCTGGTGCAGTCACTGTGTACATACATTACATTACTTATCCTGTATTATACTCCAGAGCTGCGCTCACTATTCTGCTGGTGCAGTCACTGTGTACATACATTACTTATCCTGTACTGATCCTGAGTTACATCCTGTATTATACTCCAGAGCTGCGCTCACTATTGTGCTGGTGCAGTCACTGTGTACATACATTACATTACTTATCCTGTACTGATCCTGAGTTATATCCTGTATTATACTCCAGAGCTGCGCTCACTATTCTGCTGGTACAGTCACTGTGTACATACATTACATTACTTATCCTGTATTATACTCCAGAGCTGCACTCACTATTCTGCTGGTACAGTCACTGTGTACATACATTACATTACTTATCCTGTACTGATCCTGAGTTACATCCTGTATTATACTCCAGAGCTGCACTCACTATTCTGCTGGTGCAGTCACTGTGTACATACATTACATTACTTATCCTGTACTGATCCTGAGTTATATCCTGTATTATACTCCAGAGCTGCACTCACTATTCTGCTGGTACAGTCACTGTGTACATACATTACATTACTTATCCTGTATTATACTCCAGAGCTGCGCTCACTATTCTGCTGGTACAGTCACTGTGTACATATATTACATTACTTATCCTGTACTGATCCTGAGTTACATCCTGTATTATACTCCAGAGCTGCACTCACTATTCTGCTGGTGCAGTCACTGTGTACATACATTACATTACTTATCCTGTACTGATCCTGAGTTACATCCTGTATTATACTCCAGAGCTGCGCTCACTATTCTGCTGGTGCAGTCACTGTGTACATATATTACATTACTTATCCTGTACTGATCCTGAGTTACATCCTGTATTATACTCCAGAGCTGCACTCACTATTCTGCTGGTACAGTCACTGTGTACATACATTACATTACTTATCCTGTACTGATCCTGAGTTACAGCCAGTATTATACTCCAGAGCTGCGCTCACTATTCTGCTGGTGCGGTCACTGTGTACATACATTACATTACTTATCCTTTTACTGACCCTGAGTTACATCCTGTATTATACTCCAGAGCTGCACTCACTATTCTGCTGGTACAGTCACTGTGTACATACATTACATTACTTATCCCGTACAGATCCTGAGTTACATCCTGTATTATACTCCAGAGCTGCGCTCACTATTCTGCTGGTACAGTCACTGTGTACATACATTACATTACTTATCCTGTGCTGATCCTGAGTTACATCCTGTATTATACTCCAGAGCTGCGCTCACTATTCTGCTGGTACAGTCACTGTGTACATACATTACATTACTTATCCTGTATTATACTCCAGAGCTGCGCTCACTATTCTGCTGGTACAGTCACTGTGTACATACATTACATTACTTATCCTGTACTGATCCTGAGTTACATCCTGTATTATACTCCAGAGCTGCGCTCACTATTCTGCTGGTACAGTCACTGTGTACATACATTACATTACTTATTCTGTACTGATCCTGAGTTACATCCTGTATTATACTCCAGAGCTGCGCTCACTATTCTGCTGGTGCAGTCACGTGTACATACATTACATTACTTATCCTGTATTGTTTTCCTGTTTATACTCCAGAGCTGCGCTCACTATTCTGCTGGTACAGTCACTGTGTACATACATTACATTACTTATCCTGTACTGATCCTGAGTTACATCCTGTATTATACTCCAGAGCTGCGCTCACTATTCTGCTGGTACAGTCACTGTGTACATACATTACATTACTTATTCTGTACTGATCCTGAGTTACATCCTGTATTATACTCCAGAGCTGCGCTCACTATTCTGCTGGTACAGTCACGTGTACATACATTACATTACTTATCCTGTATTATACTCCAGAGCTGCGCTCACTATTCTGCTGGTACAGTCACTGTGTACATACATTACATTACTTATCCTGTACTGATCCTGAGTTACATCCTGTATTATACTCCAGAGCTGCGCTCACTATTCTGCTGGTACAGTCACGTGTACATACATTACATTACTTATCCTGTATTATACTCCAGAGCTGCGCTCACTATTCTGCTGGTACAGTCACTGTGTACATACATTACATTACTTATCCTGTGATTATACTCCAGAGCTGCGCTCACTATTCTGCTGGTACAGTCACTGTGTACATACATTACATTACTTATCCTGTACTGATCCTGAGTTACATCCTGTATTATACTCCAGAGCTGCGCTCACTATTCTGCTGGTACAGTCACTGTGTACATACATTACATTACTTATCCTGTACTGATCCTGAGTTACATCCTGTATTATACTCCAGAGCTGCGCTCACTATTCTGCTGGTACAGTCACTGTGTACATACATTACATTACTTATCCTGTACTGATCCTGAGTTACATCCTGTATTATACTCCAGAGCTGCGCTCACTATTCTGCTGGTGCAGTCACTGTGTACATACATTACATTACTTATCCTGTACTGATCCTGAGTTACATCCTGTATTATACTCCAGAGCTGCGCTCACTATTCTGCTGGTACAGTCACTGTGTACATACATTACATTACTTATCCTGTAGGGGCTCCTGTTTATACTCCAGAGCTGCACTCACTATTCTGCTGGTACAGTCACTGTGTACATACATTACATTACTTATTCTGTACTGATCCTGAGTTACATCCTGTATTATACTCCAGAGCTGCGCTCACTATTCTGCTGGTACAGTCACTGTGTACATACATTACATTACTTATCCTTTTACTGACCTTGAGTTACATTCTTGACTCTTCTTCACCCTGTAACATGAATATTCTATATACTCCGCCCTGTATGGTCAGTATTACATTCTTGTTCCTATGGGGGAGGGGATGAAGTTTAATTACGTTGTAATTATTTTTGGCTGCAGCAAATGGGTTAATGAGGTCCCAACCTTTACTAATTAAGAATTAAGAGTACAAACATCTGCCTTCACCTGCAGAGCTGTGAGCAGGGAGGGGGTATCCTAATACCCCGGCATTGTCTGAGCACAAAAGAAGAACGTTAGGTCACAGAGAATGGAAGAGCCATCTGCTTTATGTGCAGTCACCCCTCCAAAAGATAAAAAATAAAATGGGGATGATGAGAGTCGCCCTCCTCCCTGTAAAAGTATGTGCTGATGTATAAACTGGTGATCTGTGTCCTCCTGAGCCCCCAGGTGTGACCTCTGAGATGAACCCCCCAATATACAGTATATATCAACAGGAAATGTAAACTGCAACCTACAGAGCAGAAATCTCCAAAGGACACGACAAAGCACAAAACTGGGAACACAGAAAACCCCCCAGTAATAAAAACCCCGCACATCACCCACTATATTACATGCAGAGGGGACAGTATTATAGTAGTTATATTCTTGTACATAGGAGGTAGTATTATAGTAGTTATATTCTTGTACATAGAAGCAGTATTATAGTAGTTATATTCTTGTACATAGGGGAAGTATTATAGTAGTTATATTCTTGTACATAGGAGCAGTATTATAGTAGTTATATTCTTGTACATAGGAGCAGTATTATAGTAGTTATATTCTTGTACATAGGAGCAGTATTATAGTAGTTATATTCTTGTACATAGGAGGTAGTATTATAGTAGTTATATTCTTGTACATAGGAGCAGTATTATAGTAGTTATATTCTTGTACATAGGAGCAGTATTATAGTAGTTATATTCTTGTACATAGGAGTAGTATTATAGTAGCTATATTCTTGTACATAGCAGCAGTATTATAGTAGTTATATTCTTGTACATAGGAGCAGTATTATAGTAGTTATATTCTTGTACATAGGAGTAGTATTATAGTAGCTATATTCTTGTACATAGCAGCAGTATTATAGTAGTTATATTCTTGTACATAGGGGCAGTATTATAGTAGTTATATTCTTGTACATAGGAGGTAGTATTATAGTAGTTATATTCTTGTACATAGGAGGTAGTATTATAGTAGTTATATTCTTGTACATAGGAGGTAGTATTATAGTAGTTATATTCTTGTACATAGGAGGTAGTATTATAGTAGTTATATTCTTGTACATAGGAGGTAGTATTATAGTAGTTATATTCTTGTACATAGGAGGTAGTATTATAGTAGTTATATTCTTGTACATAGGAGGTAGTATTATAGTAGTTATATTCTTGTATATAGGAGGTAGTATTATAGTAGTTATATTCTTGTATATAGGAGTAGTATTATAGTAGTTATATTCTTGTACATAGGAGCAGTATTATAGTAGTTATATTCTTGTACATAGGGGAAGTATTATAGTAGTTATATTCTTGTACATAGGGGGCAGTATTATAGTAGTTATATTCTTGTACATAGGAGCAGTATTATAGTAGTTATATTCTTGTATATAGGAGTAGTATTATAGTAGTTATATTCTTGTACATAGGAGCAGTATTATAGTAGTTATATTCTTGTACATAGGAGCAGTATTATAGTAGTTACGTATATTCTTGTACATAGGAACAGTATTATAGTAGTTATATTCTTGTACATAGGAGGTAGTATTATAGTAGTTATATTCTTGTACATAGGAGCAGTATTATAGTAGTTATATTCTTGTACATAGGAGCAGTATTATAGTAGTTATATTCTTGTACATAGGAGCAGTATTATAGTAGTTATATTCTTGTACATAGTAGTATTATAGTAGTTATATTCTTGTACATAGGTAGTATTATAGTAGTTATATTCTTGTACATAGGAGCAGTATTATAGTAGTTATATTCTTGTACATAGGAGGTAGTATTATAGTAGTTATATTCTTGTACATAGGAGCAGTATTATAGTAGTTATATTCTTGTACATAGGAGCAGTATTATAGTAGTTATATTCTTGTACATAGGAGGTAGTATTATAGTAGTTATATTCTTGTACATAGGAGCAGTATTATAGTAGTTATATTCTTGTACATAGGAGCAGTATTATAGTAGTTATATTCTTGTACATAGGAGCAGTATTATAGTAGTTATATTCTTGTACATAGGAGGTAGTATTATAGTAGTTATATTCTTGTACATAGGAGCAGTATTATAGTAGTTATATTCTTGTACATAGGAGGTAGTATTATAGTAGTTATATTCTTGTACATAGGAGCAGTATTATAGTAGTTATATTCTTGTACATAGGAGTAGTATTATAGTAGTTATATTCTTGTACATAGTAGTATTATAGTAGTTATATTCTTGTACATAGGAGCAGTATTATAGTAGTTATATTCTTGTACATAGGAGCAGTATTATAGTAGTTATATTCTTGTGCATAGGGGTAGTATTATAGTAGTTATATTCTTGTACATAGGAGGTAGTATTATAGTAGTTATATTCTTGTACATAGGAGGTAGTATTATAGTAGTTATATTCTTGTACATAGGAGTAGTATTATAGTAGTTATATTCTTGTACATAGGAGTAGTATTATAGTAGTTATATTCTTGTACATAGGAGCAGTATTATAGTAGTTATATTCTTGTACATAGGAATAGTATTATAGTAGTTATATTCTTGTACATAGGAGTAGTATTATAGTAGTTATATTCTTGTACATAGGAGGTAGTATTATAGTAGTTATATTCTTGTACATAGGAGCGGTATTATAGTAGTTATATTCTTGTACATAGGAATAGTATTATAGTAGTTATATTCTTGTACATAGGGGCAGTATTATAGTAGTTATATTCTTGTACATAGGAGTAGTATTATAGTAGTTATATTCTTGTACATAGGGGGCAGTATTATAGTAGTTATATTCTTGTACATAGGAGCAGTATTATAGTAGTTATATTCTTGTACATAGGAGTAGTATTATAGTAGTTATATTCTTGTACATAGGGGCAGTATTATAGTAGTTATATTCTTGTACATAGGAGCAGTATTATAGTAGTTATATTCTTGTACATAGGAGGTAGTATTATAGTAGTTATATTCTTGTACATAGCCGCAGTATTATAGTAGTTATATTCTTGTACATAGGAGCAGTATTATAGTAGTTATATTCTTGTACATAGGAGCAGTATTATAGTAGTTATATTCTTGTACATAGGAGCAGTATTATAGTAGTTATATCCTTGTACATAGGAGCAGTATTATAGTAGTTATATTCTTGTACATAGGAGCAGTATTATAGTAGTTATATTCTTGTACATAGGAGCAGTATTATAGTAGTTATATTCTTGTACATAGGGGTAGTATTATAGTAGTTATATTCTTGTACATAGGAGCAGTATTATAGTAATTATATTCTTGTACATAGGAGGTAGTATTATAGTAGTTATATTCTTGTACATAGGAGGTAGTATTATAGTAGTTATATTCTTGTACATAGGAGCAGTATTATAGTAGTTATATTCTTGTACATAGGGGCAGTATTATAGTAGTTATATTCTTGTACATAGGAGCAGTATTATAGTAGTTATATTCTTGTACATAGGAGGTAGTATTATAGTAGTTATATTCTTGTACATAGGAGGTAGTATTATAGTAGTTATATTCTTGTACATAGGAGCAGTATTATAGTAGTTATATTCTTGTACATAAGAGCAGTATTATAGTAGTTATATTCTTGTACATAGCAGTAGTATTATAGTAGTTATATTCTTGTACATAGGAGCAGTATTATAGTAGTTATATTCTTGTACATAGGAGCAGTATTATAGTAGTTATATTCTTGTACATAGGAGCAGTATTATAGTAGTTATATTCTTGTACATAGGAGTAGTATTATAGTAGTTATATTCTTGTACATAGGAGCAGTATTATAGTAGTTATATTCTTGTACATAGGAGTAGTATTATAGTAGTTATATTCTTGTACATAGGTTTATAGTAGTTATATTCTTGTCATGGAGCAGTATTATAGTAGTTATATTCTTGTACATAGGGGAGGTAGTATTATAGTAGTTATATTCTTGTACATAGGAGGTAGTATTATAGTAGTTATATTCTTGTACATAGGGAGGTAGTATTATAGTAGTTATATTCTAGTACATAGGAGTAGTATTATAGTAGTTATATTCTTGTACATAGCCGCAGTATTATAGTAGTTATATTCTTGTACATAGGAGCAGTATTATAGTAGTTATATTCTTGTACATAGGAGCGGTATTATAGTAGTTATATTCTTGTACATAGGAGCAGTATTATAGTAGTTATATTCTTGTACATAGGGGCAGTATTATAGTAGTTATATTCTTGTACATAGGGGTAGTATTATAGTAGTTATATTCTTGTACATAGGGGGGCAGTATTATAGTAGTTATATTCTTGTACATAGGAGTAGTATTATAGTAGTTATATTCTTGTACATAGGGGGCAGTATTATAGTAGTTATATTCTTGTACATAGGAGCAGTATTATAGTAGTTATATTCTTGTACATAGGAGTAGTATTATAGTAGTTATATTCTTGTACATAGGGGGCAGTATTATAGTAGTTATATTCTTGTACATAGGAGCAGTATTATAGTAGTTATATTCTTGTACATAGGAGGTAGTATTATAGTAGTTATATTCTTGTACATAGGAGCAGTATTATAGTAGTTATATTCTTGTACATAGGAGCAGTATTATAGTAGTTATATTCTTGTACATAGGGCGTATTATAGTAGTTATATTCTTGTACATGGGGCAGTATTATAGTAGTTATATCCTTGTACATAGGAGCAGTATTATAGTAGTTATATTCTTGTACATAGGGGCAGTATTATAGTAGTTATATTCTTGTACATAGGAGCAGTATTATAGTAGTTATATTCTTGTACATAGGGGCAGTATTATAGTAGTTATATTCTTGTACATAGGAGCTAGTATTATAGTAATTATATTCTTGTACATAGGAGGTAGTATTATAGTAGTTATATTCTTGTACATAGGAGGTAGTATTATAGTAGTTATATTCTTGTACATAGGAGCAGTATTATAGTAGTTATATTCTTGTACATAGGGGCAGTATTATAGTAGTTATATTCTTGTACATAGGAGCAGTATTATAGTAGTTATATTCTTGTACATAGGAGGTAGTATTATAGTAGTTATATTCTTGTACATAGGAGGTAGTATTATAGTAGTTATATTCTTGTACATAGGAGCAGTATTATAGTAGTTATATTCTTGTACATAGGAGCAGTATTATAGTAGTTATATTCTTGTACATAGCAGTAGTATTATAGTAGTTATATTCTTGTACATAGGAGCAGTATTATAGTAGTTATATTCTTGTACATAGGAGCAGTATTATAGTAGTTATATTCTTGTACATAGGAGGTAGTATTATAGTAGTTATAGTCTTGTACATAGGAGTAGTATTATAGTAGTTATATTCTTGTACATAGGAGCTAGTATTATAGTAGTTATATTCTTGTACATAGGAGTAGTATTATAGTAGTTATATTCTTGTACATAGGAGCGGTATTATAGTAGTTATATTCTTGTACATAGGAATAGTATTATAGTAGTTATATTCTTGTACATAGGAGTAGTATTACAGTAGTTATATTCTTGTACATAGGAGCAGTATTATAGTAGTTATATTCTTGTACATAGGAGCAGTATTATAGTAGTTATATTCTTGTACATAGGAGTAGTATTATAGTAGTTATATTCTTGTACATAGGGGCAGTATTATAGTAGTTATATTCTTGTACATAGGAGTAGTATTATAGTAGTTATATTCTTGTACATAGCCGCAGTATTATAGTAGTTATATTCTTGTACATAGGAGCAGTATTATAGTAGTTATATTCTTGTACATAGGAGCGGTATTATAGTAGTTATATTCTTGTACATAGGAGCAGTATTATAGTAGTTATATTCTTGTACATAGGGGCAGTATTATAGTAATTATATTCTTGTACATAGGAGGCAGTATTATAGTAATTATATTCTTGTACATAGGAGGTAGTATTATAGTAGTTATATTCTTGTACATAGGAGCAGTATTATAGTAGTTATATTCTTGTACATAGGAGGCAGTATTATAGTAATTATATTCTTGTACATAGGAGTAGTATTATAGTAGTTATATTCTTGTACATAGGAGCAGTATTATAGTAGTTATATTATTGTACATAGGAGGTAGTATTATAGTAGTTATATTCTTGTACATAGGAGGTAGTATTATAGTAGTTATATTATTGTACATAGGAGGTAGTATTATAGTAGTTATATTCTTGTACATAGGAGTAGTATTATAGTAGTTATATTCTTGTACATAGGAGGTAGTATTATAGTAGTTATATTCTTGTACATAGGAGCAGTATTATAGTAGTTATATTCTTGTACATAGGAGCAGTATTATAGTAGTTATATTCTTGTACATAGGAGCAGTATTATAGTAGTTATATTCTTGTACATAGGAGGTAGTATTATAGTAGTTATATTCTTGTACATAGGGGCAGTATTATAGTAGTTATATTCTTGTACATAGGGGCAGTATTATAGTAGTTATATTCTTGTACATAGGAGGTAGTATTATAGTAGTTATATTCTTGTACATAGGAGCAGTATTATAGTAGTTATATTCTTGTACATAGGGGCAGTATTATAGTAGTTATATTCTTGTACATAGGAGGCAGTATTATAGTAGTTATATTCTTGTACATAGGAGGTAGTATTATAGTAGTTATATTCTTATTCTAGAATTCTTACCATATACCGCTGTGTTTATCACTATTTCTTTGTATTCTGTTCTGTGGTTTGTCACTGATACATTTCGCTTTTATATTTTTTGCTTCCAATGAACTTTTAATCCTGAGCTGACCTTGCCTTGAACCTCGCAGTTTCTCGGTTACCATAGCTATAAATTGTAGATTTTATTACCCCCAAACAGTTGTTGTCCTTGTATTGTTGGGCTCTCACTGTATATACAGGCGGCAGCTTCTCTTATGGACCTGTAAATAACATTGTATCAGATACAAAGCTCTGTAATGTCTTATCACATTTTACAGTCGGTACAGATGTAACATTACACTTATCACCATAGGCAGGGACGTAACTTGAGGGTTCGGTCGCCATAATTCATCTCTTCCCATTATTATAAGATCAGTACAATGCATTATAGTTGGGCGCCCCATTACAGATTTTGCATTGGGCCCTGGAGCTTAATGTTTCACCTTTGACAGTAGGGTCTGTTTGACCGGGTAGAACAATAGAAATCCTTATTTACTGGTTATTTGTTTTGTTTTTGTTTTTTTTAGAAGGGGGCACAAAAAATGTGAGATCCGTATAAAAAAATAAATAAATCTGCAGTATGTGAAGCCACCCTCATAGGACTGGAGATTAGTTGCAGACAGGGAGTGGCGCAGTAATATGGCGCATAGTGATGGTGGGTTTCAGTATCTGGACCCCAATGATTAACCTCCGACATGTCAGATCGGAAGAGAAATTCTAATAGTAACTGTAGGATATGTAAGCTGCAGGAGCGCCGCCTAGTGGTCATATATGTGACCTGATACAGTCCATATTTCAGCATGAGCACGGATATAGTCAGTGTGTATTGTACACGCCGTGCACAAATGCATCAAGTGGAAAATTATTGATCATAAAGACATTTCTAATAAATTCTGGTCTTATTCACTGACAACCAGCAGAGATCTGAGAACACTCCTGGTGTCACCCTGTATATACTGAGCGGAGAAGCTGCTGTAATTGTATCCTGTCTAGACAATGCTCTGTGAGCTAAATAATAAAAGTGCTACATTTTATTGATATAGCACCAACATTTATTAGTTTGTTACAATGTATCAGTCTGGGGTTCAGACTGTTGAGCTCACAGAGCATTGTCTAGACTGGTTAGAATTTTTTTTTTTCTGACTAATGTTACTTGGCTTGAAACACAGACAATTCTGCTCTATGGCAGCCAAATAAGTTTTGTTAGCTAAAACTTTAATTCCTCCAAAAATCCCATTTTGTCTGCTTACCTCATCATATAGATCAGATGTAAGACCAGGCTCATATTCCGACAGATTCAAAGTGTAAAAAAATAAAAAAAAAAATCCAAAATTAAAATGACAAAAACTGCAAGAAAATTCCAAGATTAACTCCTCTTTATTAAAAAGGTGAAATTACAAAAATTTATCTACTTAAAATACTGTTTATTTGTGATCGGACATGAATTAGCAATAACAACTATCAGCAATTTCCAAGGTAACGTATATAGATTTCCACAGGACAGATTTTCAGGATGGCTCATGGTTTAGGCTGAAGCGAGTATATAGAGGCAATCGTATGGAGGAGGGGGAGGGGTACAAGGTGCATATAGTAGGAGACTTTCTTTAAAAAATATTTCTGCACATTGCATACATAGATATATTTTATATAGACATTTCTGTATACATTTTATTATGTGTAGCATTGTTCACAGACTCTCGTTCCTACTGTTGTAATACAACAAAAAAAATAAAAACCAAAAACATTAAAAATCCAACACATTTGAGATAAAGCAATGTCAAAGGCATCTGACGGAAAAACATGGAGTGATGGATCTGCAATTCACTAAAAAGGTTGAGTTTCTTTCAGGTTTATCTTACAAGTATTGGTTTGTCCAGTATAGATCCAGATTTCGCATAGAACGAAGGTAAAAATAACGTATAACAAAGTAACTTTTTTTTGTAAATTTTTTTTTTTTTAATATCGCATGAGATTATAACAGTTCATACATCTCCATGTGGCTGTGCATTAGGCACGCCTGTCTAGGTTCATCTATACATTATTCTAAATTGATAGGATTTAGAAATAAAATTGAAATAAGGAAATTTTTGAATTTTTTTTTTTTTTTAAAACTAGATGATAATTTGTTAAATAAATGCAGATTAAAATTCTCCCATTGAAGAAGCACCGTGTTAATGAAGGGGAATTTTTTGAAAAATAAGGCAGATGAGGATATTAGGTTTTTAGTGACTTTTAGGAGTGAAAAAATAAAATCAATCACTGGAAACCTTTAAAGCGTTCGACCATCAATCGTCGGGATTATTCAATCGAGATTTTTTTAAATTCCTCATTTCTAGGTAAATATTTTACGGAAGGTTCTACTTCTAGAAAGCTACATTCATATGGAATTTTTGATGCAATATTTTGGATTCCATGACATGCAATTTGCATAACCTTGAGAAGTAACAGGCTGTTTAATAAAAAAAAAAATTGTAACAAAAATAATCTAAGAGGGCAAAGCTGTGTACAGAGCCAAAATTAATTTTTTTTAAAAAATTCTGACCTGTAAAATGGATTATGCCTGTTAACATTGGTGCAGGACCTTTAAGTGATCGGGGTCTAGTCTCTAGAATTTTGTGCTCTGTCATTAGACATTTTAAAATTTTGTAATTTATATGTTTTTAACCATTTCTCAGCCCTGCTCCTGATTCTACACAGATTTACGTTCTGGTGTCGCAGCCAAATTGCCCCACTTCAAACCGACCTGTAGGCGACTAACATTCAAATCAATGACCCTTAAAAAAAAAAAAAAAAAAAAATACCGCCATCTCACTCTACAATATCCTACCTATATATATCATACATATCAACACTGTACATTCAGAGACGATGCAGAACCATCTCAGCCTCATTCACCTACTGAAACTCTTTCCCAAGTCACCCTCTTTATGGAAAAAAAAAGATTTTTTTTCAATAAATTTTTAAAAATCAATTAACTTTTTTTCTGAGACTCGCAAATAATTATAAAAAAATATTTGTTTTAATGGTTAGTCACGAGCACTTATCTGTGTGTTTGGTTTACGCTGTTTAAAAAATATTTTTTTTTAGATGGGGATATAGGTCGTATATAATTTTTATTTAATAAGGCCTGTGCGGTAATTTCCAAATAAATTGTTTCACTCTTTAGCAATTTTTTTTTAAAGAAGGAAAATATTTGAAATATTTGATTTAAAAATAATCCACAGCATACGTGAAAAAAAATTTAAAAAATTCACGCCAGCACTCTGGAACGTCACCTCCTCCTGTCTCCGCTTGTGCAATATTTTTTTTTTTTTTTGAAGAAGCCCTTTGGCAGCATAGATTTATTTGGCAATTAAAAAAGAAAAATCAAATAAAATTTTTGAATATACAAAAATTATTTCCACTTCTACTTCCCCCCCCCCCAAATACTAACGATAAAATTTACAGTCTTTAGTGTCCCAAATCTACAAAAATATGTAATGGGCTATTGGACTGCGATATACGGGAGATTCCAGCTATGACCGTGTAGTTGTACCCTGCGGTATTATATGGTGCAGCATTAGCGATACTCAGAGATGAAAGAGGTAAAAATCGGCTAAGACGTGCAGGATTGGCGGTGGCGGCCACAAGTGCCGCGCTCCGCCAAGGGGAAGATCTGCACTAAGACAATACAATCATACAGGGAGGGAAATTTTCTATTCCAGTTTTGTGTTTTCCAGCTACGTAAAAATTCACAAAAAAATTCACCTCTCTCCTCAAAGTAAATGGTTAAAACCCTCCAGGTGCATATACGCGGCGCACACCGCCATCTTTACCGTGCGCGCACTTGTGGAGCTGTAAAAAATAAATGTGAAAAATTGTTAAAAATAATTAAAAGTTTTGTTTTGTCTCTTATGTAGCACTAAAAGGGAAAAAAAAAAAAAAAAAATACACAAAAATGACGACGAGCTGGTTTTGCAATAGTCCAGGATGAGGAGGGGGCGGAGCTTCTTCCGGCGTCCCAGGCAGATGGGTGACCTAACAAGCTCATGGCGGCCGCTGGAGGCGAGGTCTTTGTACAGCAAACAGAGAAATAAGCAGGAGAATGGCTGCGTCCTGGAGACCCCAACGTCCCAGAACGGAATAGCGCCCCCTCCAGCATGAAAACTGGTTCCACCTATTAATCCTCCCAAAAAAGGTATCTCCCCCCCATTTCCAGAAACCAAGGGTTACGCCTCCAGCTTCTCCTTCTTTTTATTCTTTTTCAAGAAGGACGGGGTGCGGAATTTCTTCTTCTTCTTATTGGGGGACTTGGAGGGCGAACCCTCGGGGGTCAGCTCCCCCTCAATGAACTTCTCGGTGCTCCGCAGTGTGATCTCTATGTTGTCCCCCATGTTTAGCTGGCTGACACGCATGCTCAGCTCCTCCTCTGTGTCATGTTTGCCGCCATCCTTGCCGTTTAACACAATAGGGGAGTCTTTTTGGAACACACAATCCTCGAGGGGCTCTAAGGGGTTAAAAGTGTCAGGTCAGTAAAGAAAAAAAGACCCTTAAAAGGGAAACTAAATGACTGTTTATTAACTTTACTATTTCCTAACAATTTTTTTTTTTTTTTTTTTATATTTTAGGAATTTTTTTTTTTTTATATTTATTTTTATATTCCCACTGTCGGCTGCTAGAAGAAGCTTTATCTCTGTCACTGCGACAGCCCATACAAGAGTCTAAGCTTTATCCAATTACTTAAGGACCTTCCATACAGTCAGCACGGGTCCTTTAGCAGCAGTGACACCTGGAAGCTACAGTCTACCAGTGCAGAGCTGTATAAAAAGCAGTTAAAGGGGTTAGTTAAAGGGGTTGTCCAGGGAGTGAAACGTACCAGACTTACAATTCCATGTCATGATTGATACCAGCCCCCGACCCCCGGCTCACTCCGCCTTCTCCCTCCTCTCCTGATTTACCAGATAATTACATATGAAATTAGGCCAGGAAGGAGGAGCCAATCATGTGACCCAAAGACTGCCAGAGGGGGGGGGGTCTGGTAAGTTTAACTCTCTGGACAATCCCTTTAATATACGCTGCCCAGATAATTGCAGCCATCCGATGGCCCAGACTGTTTATGTGTTACTGTGATTGCTGAAGGACCTACAATGATGTCATCAAAGAGAAGTCTGTGCACTGTGTGGTAACGGACATGGCACAGATGATGCTCCCTCTAGTGGCGACCTCTGGAAGATATTACAATTTTTATCATTTCAAAGGAGATCTCCAGGACTGATCATTACTGCGGCCTCTGCATTACTTACCCAGCACAGCGCCGTACATTGTGTAGTGGCTGTGCTCAGTATTACAGGTCAACCCCATTCATCTGAATCAGACTGAGCTGCAGCAAGGCCATGTGACTGATGTCACTGCCTGAGAAGAGGAAGTGGGGCTCAATATCAGAGTCCTGGATGATCCCTTTAAGGCGGCTGCACTGCAGGGTGTTTGGTGCTGACTTAGGGTCTCTCTACAAAATTATTCAGACTTGGTTAATAAGATGATCGGAGAGGACGGCGAGCGGTAAATACCTGTAGAGCTGCCCGGGGGGGGGGGGGGGGGGGGGGTGAGGGAGGGGAGAAGATCCGCCCTCTGAAATTATCTCCCCCCCACCATCTGTAGGGTAACGCGGGGTAAAACGGCACAAAAAGTGTGGTTGTTGTTAAAGGTGGGGGTCGGGCGGGGACCCCCCCAGGGCCCCCCCCCCCGCCCCCCCTCAAAAATCTCCTCTTTTACTCTCTTTTTACCCCCCCCCCCGGGGGGGAGCGGCTGACTGTAGGGCAGGGGAATACAACTATTACTATCTGTTATCAGCCACGTCAGGGGGGAGGGCCGACTGTAGGACGGGGGAATACAGTCTATTACTATCTGTTATCAGCCACGTCAGGAGGGAGAGGCCGACTGTAGGACAGGGGAATACAATCTATTACTATCTGTTATCAGCCACGTCAGGAGGGGAGAGGCCGACTGTAGGCAGGGGAATACAATAAATTACTATCTGTTATCAGCCACGTCAGGAGAGGAGAGGCCGCTGTAGACAGGGGAATACAATCTATTACTATCTGTTATCAGCCGTGTCAGGAGAGGAGAGGCCGACTGTAGGACAGGGGAATACAATCTATTACTATCTGTTATCAGCCATGTCAGGAGGGGAGAGGCCGACTGTAGGACAGGGGAATACAATCTATTACTATCTGTTATCAGCCACGTCAGGAGAGGAGAGGCCGACTGTAGGACAGGGGAATACAATCTATTACTATCTGTTATCAGCCATGTCAGGAGAGGAGAGGCCGACTGTAGGACAGGGGAATACAATCTATTACTATCTGTTATCAACCACGTCAGGAGGGGAGAGGCCGACTGTAGGACAGGGGAATACAATCTATTACTATCTGTTATCAGCCACGTCAGGAGAGGAGAGGCCGACTGTAGGACAGGGGAATACAATCTATTACTACCTGTTATCAGCCATGTCAGGAGGGGAGAGGCCGACTGTAGGACAGGGGAATACAATCTATTACTATCTGTTATCTGCCATGTCAGGAGGGGAGAGGCCGACTGTAGGACAGGGGAATACAATCTATTACTATCTGTTATCAGCCATGTCAGGAGAGGAGAGGCCGACTGTAGGACAGGGGAATACAATCTATTACTATCTGTTATCAGCCATGTCAGGAGGGCAGAGGCCGACTGTAGGACAGGGGAATACAATCTATTACTATCTGTTATCAGCCACGTCAGGAGGGGAGAGGCCGACTGTAGGACAGGGGAATACAATCTATTACTATCTGTTATCAGCCATGTCAGGAGGGGAGAGGCCGACTGTAGGACAGGGGAATACAATCTATTACTATCTGTTATCAGCCATGTCAGGAGGGGAGAGGCCGACTGTAGGACAGGGGAATACAATCTATTACTATCTGTTATCAGCCACGTCAGGAGAGGAGAGGCCGACTGTAGGACAGGGGAATACAATCTATTACTATCTGTTATCAGCCATGTCAGGAGGGAGAGGCCGACTGTAGGACAGGGGAATACAATCTATTACTATCTGTTATCAGCCATGTCAGGAGGGGAGAGGCCGACTGTAGGACAGGTGAATACAATCTATTACTATCTGTTATCAGCCATGTCAGGAGAGGCCGACTGTAGGACAGGGGAATACAATCTAATACTATCTGTTATCAGCCATGTCAGGAGGGGAGAGGCCGACTGTAGGACAGGGGAATACAATCTATTACTATCTGTTATCAGCCATGTCAGGAGAGGCCGACTGTAGGACAGGGGAATACAATCTATTACTATCTGTTATCAGCCATGTCAGGAGAGGAGAGGCCGACTGTAGGACAGGGGAATACAATCTATTACTATCTGTTATCAGCCACGTCAGGAGGGGAGAGGCCGACTGTAGGACAGGGGAATACAATCTATTACTATCTGTTATCAGCCATGTCAGGAGGGGAGAGGCCGACTGTAGGACAGGGGAATACAATCTATTACTATCTGTTATCAGCCACGTCAGGAGGGGAGAGGCCGACTGTAGGACAGGCGAATACAATCTATTACTATCTGTTATCAGCCATGTCAGGAGGGGAGAGGCCGACTGTAGGACAGGGGAATACAATCTATTACTATCTGTTATCAGCCATGTCAGGGGGGGAGAGGCCGACTGTAGGACAGAGGAATACAATCTATTACTATCTGTTATCAGCCATGTCAGGAGGGGAGAGGCCGACTGTAGGACAGGGGAATACAATCTATTACTATCTGTTATCAGCCATGTCAGGAGGGGAGAGGCCGACTGTAGGACAGGGGAATACAATCTATTACTATCTGTTATCAGCCACGTCAGGAGGGGAGAGGCCGACTGTAGGACAGGCGAATACAATCTATTACTATCTGTTATCAGCCATGTCAGGAGGGGAGAGGCCGACTGTAGGACAGGGGAATACAATCTATTACTATCTGTTATCAGCCATGTCAGGGGGGGAGAGGCCGACTGTAGGACAGGGGAATACAATCTATTACTATCTGTTATCAGCCATGTCAGGAGGAGGGAGGCCGACTGTAGGACAGGGAATACAATCTATTACTATCTGTTATCAGCCACGTCAGGAGGGGAGAGGCCGACTGTAGGACAGGGGAATACAATCTATTACTATCTGTTATCAGCCATATCAGGAGAGGAGAGGCCGACTGTAGGACAGGGGAATACAATCTATTACTATCTGTTATCAGCCATGTCAGGAGGGGAGAGGCCGACTGTAGGACAGGGAATACAATCTATTACTATCTGTTATCAGCCACGTCAGGAGGGGAGAGGCCGACTGTAGGACAGGAGAATACAATCTATTACTATCTGTTATCAGCCATGTCAGGAGGGGAGAGGCCGACTGTAGGACAGGGGAATACAATCTATTACTATCTGTTATCAGCCACGTCAGGAGGGGAGAGGCCGACTGTAGGACAGGGGAATACAATCTATTACTATCTGTTATCAGCCATGTCAGGAGAGGAGAGGCCGACTGTAGGACAGGGGAATACAATCTATTACTATCTGTTATCAGCCATGTCAGGAGAGGAGAGGCCGACTGTAGGACAGGGGAATACAATCTATTACTATCTGTTATCAGCCACGTCAGGAGGGAGAGGCCGACTGTAGGACAGGGGAATACAATCTATTACTATCTGTTATCAGCCATGTCAGGAGGGAGGGCCGACTGTAGGACAGGGGAATACAATCTATTACTATCTGTTATCAGACATGTCAGGAGAGGCCGACTGTAGGACAGGGGAATACAGTCTATTACTATCTGTTATCAGCCATGTCAGGAGGGGAGAGGCCGACTGTAGGACAGGGGAATACAATCTATTACTATCTGTTATCAGCCATGTCAGGAGAGGAGAGGCCGACTGTAGGATAGGTGACTACAATCTATTGCTATCTGTTATCAGCCACGTCAGGAGGGGAGAGGCCGTCTGTAGGACAGGGGATACAATCTATTACTATCTGTTATCAGCCATGTCAGGAGGGGAGTGTGCGTTATTGGAGGTGTAAGGGTTAATTCATGCACAACAGACATAGTAGTTATGGAAATGATGCAGTTAGGGGGCAGTAGAGAGGTGTCTGACCTTTCCGGGGTCCCCTTACCTTGGGTGCCATTTTCACCTCCTTTCTCCTCCGCTAGTAATTGGCTGAATGGATTAGGAGGGGGCGGGGGTGCGTTCTCGTCCTCTTCAAACTGCGTCATCTGGGGGGGACAGAACAAGTCACGATAAGCAAATCCTCAAATATAAGTGACAACCCAGGAGATAAATGTACAAGCACCTAATACACAGACCAATCAGCACTCGTCCTCAAGTAAATCTTCTTAAAGGGGTTGTACATTACATTATATACTATGAATAGGATAGGTAAGAACTTCATGCTCTGCCAACTGCTCTATCTCCGGCAACTAGAAAATGAATGGAGTGGCAGGGTGCATGCTCGGACCGCTGCTCTATCAGGATGGGGGGGGGGGGGGTCGGAGTCCTATTCTCAGGACAGGTGGTGGTCCCAGCGCTTTGACCCCAACCAATCATGAAATTATCCCCTAACCTATTAATAAAGAGTAACTTCATGTCTTGTTACATCCCCTTTAAGTGGATCCTAGACCATAGGCCTGGATTAGATACTTACAGGCGGAGGCCTTTCCACTACGATCCCCGCCAACACTTGTGACTGTGGTCCGGCCGTCTTCAGATCGTACCGATTCTGCTCCCGGATCTATAAGGAGGTGAAAGGAAGCTCAAAGTAGTCAGTCAGTGTTTTAAGGAGGGGATACCAGCTGGGAGACAACCATGGTCCTGTCCAGAAAGGTGAATGAGGTTGTCAAAGCTCCACCCCCTCTAAATACCCCCATAACTATGGATAATGGTTCAGCCCACTCAATGTAAATGCGCTTATAAATTCCGTTTAGGGGGTGAGTATTCCCTAATCTGGGGTACACTACAACTACAACTCCCAGCATGCCCTGCAGTCACCTTGTTTCTCTTCTCCAGAACATCTGTTGGGTTGGTGTTTAACGGAACAAACGCGTTGGGATCCTCGATTTTGATGGGATTTCCACTGGAAGACTTGCTCAACTCGTCGGCTTTCATCCACTGCGAAGAAAATTAATTAACAGAACTAATAGTAGACCCTAAATGAGTCTAACAGTATTAATCCTTCATTCTTATCCTCCTATGAATAGAATGCCAGAACCACAGTGAAGACTGACACTAGCCAACTTCAAAATTAATCTCATCACACAAAACCAAGCAGCTATAAGGGGCCACGGGGCCCGGTCTCACCATGATCTTAGTTCTAGGACTCATCTCTCCATTCATGGACTCCTCGGGGACGTGGACCCTTAAGTATGTGTTTGGCGAGTTGAGCCAGCGGGTCTTCTCCCTCTGCTGCTTCTGTGCCAGGTACTTGAGTGGAGAACGTGGCAACCCCTGCTCGTCCTCAAAGGAGAAGGCCGTGACCGTGGCGGGGATCTCCACGTCGCTCTTGTGTCGCGGCTTCTCTCGTGTCAGCGGCTGCCTGTAAGCGTACCCCGTCCTGTAACCCTGCAGGAAAAGCGGAGGATGCCAAGTTATAGGCACTGGAATCAGTGGGAGCTGTAACACTAAATAACCACCAGGGGGCGCAGCGAAGAAAAAAAAAATAGTAACAAAAAAACCAGCAAAAATGTACAGAACAGGGAGTGATGTAGTACTCCACAACCACCACTAGATGGTGCTGTAGACTAAACTGCAAAGGGGTGAAAGTGACTTGAGATTAGTTTGGGCCCCTTACTACTGGTCCTGGTTCCTAGGGGCCCCTCTTGCAGGAGATTTATAGGCCACTTACCAGATTGTCCAGCATTCTCATAAGAGACTCAAATTCCAGTTCCCCGATTTTCCACTTGTATTGCCCCTCCATGTTCACCCCTCCCCCGCCACCTGCGGCCAAGGAATGTGTGAGGGGCTTGTACTTCTCCAGGTCCAACATCAGAAGGTTGTTTATTCCTCCAGCCCCGGACAGAGCATGGACCTGCGAACAAGACAAAATATATGGGGCACAGTGAACCCCCTCCTCCCAATAATCGCAGTGTGGCTGTATAAGACACGTCATTGTAGATGTGATCTGGGCCATGTAGCATTGCATTGTGGGAGATGTAGTGTTCTCTATGGACTAGGCCCCCATAATGCATCACTCACCACACAGCAAGGCTTAGTACACACTAGTGGGGAAAGGTAAGGCTGTAAAAAGCTTTAGAGGCTACTGCAAATCAGCAGAATTTTGACTGCAGCTCTGGATGTGACTGGAGTATAAGACATAACCCTGGATATGAATGTCCTGCCCTTACCTGCACCTCACAGGCCAGCTGTACATTGAAGATGTAATGGAAAGCTTCTTCTACGGTCTCTCCCAGCGCCATCACCCCGTGATTCCGCAGCACCAGGACCTGCAAGAGACGAAGGAGAAGCCCCCTGAGTAACACAAGGTGTGGTCACGGACACGGCGCCACCTACAGGTGAGGTAAAAGTGATTTCTATATGTATCTCCCCCTACCCATCGCTGCATCCCCTGGTATAACAGCGCCCCCACCCACCGTGCACCGACGTTCTATTCAAGTGTCTGCAGGTCCCTGCACATCGGGGGGGTTGGTCGGGGGCGCTGCTGTGCAGGATACTTAAAGATGACCATTGAGCGTCCTAAAGTCCAGACCCATCGACCCTCTACTGATGGCGCCTCCTAGTGATCGGACGTTACCAGTAATGAGCAAAACTTCCAGGGTTCAGCAGATCTCAATGTGTGGGCGGTAAACCCCAAAAATTTTATTAATTACACTCCATGGGGTTTTCAGATCCCACAGTATAATAATCGGGGTCCCAGAGAGGGTGCAGAAAAAAAAACAAACAAAAAAAAAAATATATAATCACTTCTACTCTCCTCTCCTGGGCTCCGCTAAGGCATCTGGTCCTTGGAATGTTCTAGTGACGTGGATAAGCCCCAGGTCACCGTTGAAGCCTGTGATTGGGCCCCAGTGATCACATGGGGGGAATCTACATCATGACACAGTGTTAAAGAGTCATGTGACCACCGGGGCCCAACCATAGACTTGAGTGGTAACCAGGGGCCAATGATGTCATGCCTTACAAATATACAGGATACGAAGCTTGCGAGGTTTGCCCCTCACTAGACGTCACTATAGCAGATTGGAGCCCTATGTAATTCCAGCTCAATGCAAACAAACCCTCAGCTGTGAGGTCAATGAGAAACCTGCTGAGCACAAGACCTATCCGGAAGCTGCAGAACCTCTTGTAATGCACTGAGTCGGCGTCATTTACATTAGACTGCAGTAACCCTTTAGTCTCTGGTGTTTATTTTGCGCTACCTTAGAGCTGGGCCCCAGAACTTTCTGCAGTTGGATCCTCTCCTGCTGATCGTCCAGAGATCCCTGGTAATTGTAGTACGCCACATCGCCGAGCAGCAAGGCTTCCTGGGAGATGGGTAGGATGCCGCACTTCATGGAAGAGACCTGATGAGGAGAGAAAGAAGAGACTGAGGACCAGAAGGGGGCGCCACAGACCTACAGGTGACATCTGAACAACACACAGATATTCTACACTGTATCCAAAAGGAGATACTCAGGTATCTCAGCAAATACATGTTACACTCGGTAACAAGTCATTACAGTTTATAAGTCCTCTGCTTCCTGTCATCCAATAGAAGCTGTCATTGTTTACAATGCTACAAGCTGGGAATGCAAATAACATACGATATGGTTTTTGGCAGACAATGTCACTCACAGCAGCAGTGGCGGGGGTGTGTATATGGATCACACATCGCACATCAGGACGGGTGGAGTAGATTGCCGCATGGGGGCTGAACCCGGAGGGGTCGACACACAGGTTGGTTGTGCCCTGATCCACCACCTCACCGACGATGTTCAGCTTCACCTGCAAAATGCAAAGAAAGTGATTTAAGAAACAAATGAGGAGTAAAATCCGTCCAGTTCCTAAAAATATTGAGAGGGGGCGCCGCACTTACCAGGTTGGCGGCGGATGCTTCAGAGAAGGAGAGGCCTCTGGGAATGATCAGGATGTGGTCTTGCTCTTTGCTGACCCGAACCTGCAAAAAAAATTGCTATATCAAAAGGCCCAATATAATGATTTATAATCTACACAAGCGCCACCTACTGGTGCCTACATGTCACTGCACCAACTTTGAATATCAAACTGCAACTTTTTAGATACTTTGTTCCTCGCCATGTTACTATTTCAATTAGGAAGCTGAAAACCCATCCTGACCAGTACAGATCTCTGTATAGATCTGATACACTGTAACAAGCTATGCAGCTGTGTAAGCAGGATTAGATCAGGAGGGGCTCTGAGCATATAGAGCCAAAAAAACTGCTGAAAATAGTGACGGTCTGAACTGCAGGACTTGTATTTTGGGGGTGCCCCCATGGTCACAGTCCCTCACCCCACACTATGGAGCAGGAGCGTCCTGTAATTTGCATACTATTATGGCGCCACTTACCGTGATGTAGGCGTTGGACAGGTGCGCCCACCCAAAGAGATCGGCGAGGCGGTACATGGAAGCCAACTTGCATCGAGTCAACCTCTCGCCCTTCACCATCATGCCCTCCATGGCGGGGTGAACGTCGTTAACCGGAGTCACCATGCCTAAACCTGGAAAGGGAGGGCAGAGATCAGGGCAGAATTACTGAGCGACCCCCCACTCCTCCACCATAAAACCCCCTGTAAGGCAGGACACGTAGAAGCTGCTGAATACACCACATAAAGCTGTCCAAATCATCCACAGAAGCCGAGCGTCCTACCCTTCATCCCCATGATAACGTGACCAGTAGGGGGCGCTCCTGGGCGTCTATGTGTGTCCTTCCACAGGGGAGCAGAGGTAATAACACATAATCCTAAATCCGGGGGTGAGATATTCGCTGACTCCACAGAACGTGGCTCGCTCGGGGCTGCCGCTCTCCTCCTGGTGGTTTTGGAGGTGCAGCCGAGCCCTTCAGCGTGTTTACAGCTGCCAAACCTTTGTACCTGCCTATCAGTCACCCTCAGGACACATTTATGGATGGGCGTGCCACAGCAGGATGTCAGCCAGCTTATGGGCGCGCTGATGATAGCCAGAAACCGTCATCGTCTTGGTGCAGGGGCTGGGGAGGTTGTGTAAGTATAGACAGAGCGGCCATTCAGCTATCAGAGCCATAAACCTGCGCACGTGGTCAGCTGCGAATCTATAGACAATACGTGGGGTGAAGAAGTATTCACACCCCTTGGTTTTCCTGTCAGATCTATTATTTGTTAATAAAGTTGGCTGCAGATCATTACACCAAGCGCGCGCACACAGTTTTTCTTCCCAGTCCCCTCCCCATTATTTAGTGCCTTAAAAAGGAACCTTTCACCAACTCCAGCATAGTTGGTAATTTTCCTCTAGCCCCCACCATTCCTGAGCTATCAGTGCTGTTTGTTTGAAGCCTGATATGTTAACTAGACTCCCTAATGTCAAGTGGGTGGTGTCAGGTAGAATCAGGCAAGGAGGCGTGACTCAGAGCTGACACTGCCCATCTCTGATTGCCGCCTCCTCCTGCCTGACACCACCCAACTGCCTCTGATCGGACACTGTCAAAGCGGTCACGCCCCCTTACCCGACACCACCCACTTGACATTAGGGAGTCTAGTTAACATATAAGGCACCAAACGAACAGCACTGATAGCTCAGGAATGGTGGGGGCTAGAGAAAAAATCACAACTGCTCTGGAATCAGCGGAGAATTGGGGGAAGTGGTGAAAGGTTCCTTTTATGAGAGGGGGAGGAACGGCACTAAATAAGGTGAAAGGTTCTCCTTAAGCCGGCTGCAGATCTACAGACGATAACACACACAGAGCGACATGAAATAGTATTCACCCCCTTCCGGATGCTGCGAGCTTGTCACATTGAGAGGTCTGTGAGCTTCAAACAAAACAGCATATTAGACAAAGGGAACTGGAATAATGGTCTAACCGTAAAGGGTTAATCTAATGTCTAGATCTCCCATGTACATAAGTAAGTGCCCCCTTCACACCAGATGTAATAGGGCTTATGTGATCTATAAGGTCTGACTAGTCCATCTCCATACATAATGGGGAGGGGGCTTTAGTTCTGCACGGCACAGTATGGACCAGGTATACGGGGTACAGTTACCTATATAGTGACAAACTATTATGTGAAAATGTTATCAGAAACTTACTGAGTGGAGACGAGGGAAAGCCGGCGAATGAGCTGGCCATGATGTAGTCCGCAATCTGCTGCAAGGCCAAGAGCCCGGTGGGGTTGTTTCCTTTCTTCATCTGATCCTGAATGAGACTTTCCAGATCCTCACGAAACGCCTGCGAAATAAGAGGGCGGTCACCGGGTGCAAGCAAAAAAGGTACAGGGTTACACTGCGTCTTACTCGCCTTCAGAGCTGCATTCACAATGCTGCTTCCTACTAATACACAGAACAGTACACAGCAGGAGGAGCTGAGAAGGCAGCGTAGTGTGCAGCTCTGGAGGTGACTGGAGGAAATCACAATGGAACTAAATATTACAAAGTTACTGAAATTAATCTAGTGATAGATCATCATCATCATCATGGCCCCTGGTTACCAGCTGACAAATATGGCGGAGTAAAGGGATAAGCATCTGCAAGAGGACCGTCACCCCTTGTCTCCTGGGGACCCAAGGATCTGACCAGTAAATCCACTGGATCCCCTCTATAGACTGTATCAGACATTGTCAGCAGTTCCTCGTCTCATTGTATCGTTACATTCTGCAGAGCTGGCGCTCTATAAAGCAGCTTACACCGGAGCCTTCGGATCATCTGTTTACAAGAATCCCAGACATTAATTGGCTTTTCGCTTTTAATTAATTTGCAGCCGGGGCGTCGTATCTGCTAATTATCAGAATGGGTCAGCGCCTGTAGGAGGACGACCCTCTCACTGCAGCGCCCCCTCCTACACAACCACACAGGAGTCTGGAAATCTGCCATCTGTGCAGACACCTAAAGATGAGAAAATCCATCCGTGAGGACAAAGTGCTGGAGGAATCGCCCTCACCAGCACCTGCAGGGGGCGCCGGGGGCAGCGGAAACCTCAGCTTGCTACCCCCCTCCCTCCTTCTTGGATCGGGTCTCCTCCTGTGCTGCACCTATTCTCTGGAATGTCTCCTCAAGGTATCTCTGCTTATGGAAGGATTTTGGAAACCTTCCTGGTACTGAATCATCTCCCTAAATCCACATTAATACACCCAATTATAGGCGTAAACCGGGACTGGTCCTAACCAAGAACCCTCCAGGGATGTCCCTGCTTAACCCTTTCCTGCTACAGCCATTTTTTTAATTTTTGTTTTTCATTCCCCGCTTTCTACAAGCCGGAACATTTTTAGCAAATTTATAGTTTGTTACATTTTAACACAATTTAAAAAAAAAAATCCAAAACTTTAAAAAAAAAAAAAAAAAAATTAAATAAAAATTTTTGGACTCTGTATATTCCGACACCCATAACTTTTGTATATTTCCGTATACGCAGTTACATAAGGCGACTTTTTTTTGCGGGCCAGATGTCATTGTCTGTAGGTTCGGTATAAAAATCTTTTCCCTGGTGTTTTTGGTCTTCTCTTGTGCTGCACCTCATCTCTAGAATTCTTTCCATCTGTCTTTTAGAAATTTATCTGCAAAAGTCCGGCAGGATTTTTAGAGAAAACCGTCTGGAAATGACTAATAAATCTAAACCTGACAATAACATCGATATCTGTAAAACCAGAACAGAGCGGGGGAATTTATTAGTTCGCCAGTCTCGACAGGCACCAGAATTACTAAGAGGCGCTGACCCCGAACTCAGGCCTGGGCGTAGATTTCTGGTCTAACATATGGAAGGTTTTTATAGTAAGGCAGCCTCAGGTAGCCTAAAATAAGATGCAGAACCAACACTCACCACAGGGTGGCAGTCACCTCACCACAAACATGGGGATGAAGACCCCCGGCCATCAGTGGAAGAGTGAAGCCATCAGGCTTATAGGAGACCAATGAAGAGGTTGCAGTGTGCAGCTATCACCAGCAGGGGGCATTCTGATCTCTTACAAAGATGTCCACAAAGTTGTGAGAAGCTTGGGGGACACAACAGGTTGAGGGGTTCAGATCTTTGCCGCTGATGGGGACAGATATTATATCCGAAGACCTTGAAGACTGGTGCAATACAGGCTCCTCCACCTGCGGCAACGTGGATCTATCTTACAATTAGATTTCACAATAACGTTAGTATTAAACCAGTACAGATGCAGCAGAGCTGAAGGCGGCCCCTGACTCTATAGTGACTGCAGAAGTTGTACCCCCAAATCCTGCCCTACCAATCCTGTTCCCTGTAACACTAAGGCTCTCCATGGGTTAATGTCCTGTGCAGCCATGATCCCGCTCCCCCCGTCCTCCGCCCCTGCTGCTCCCCACAGTCTCGGATACTCTTGTGTGATTGTGTAATGAAGCGGAGGGCTCCGAGGGGAAGAATTCCAAAGCCCTGGCCGGGTGTGGGGAGGCCAAACCTGGGGTCTGACCGAAAAAGGACCCCGGGGTGCGCAGAATAAATAGAGACTTCCAGAAAACAGGATTATTTGTGGCTCAGTCTCTAGCTGGATATCTGGGGTCCATATGGTTGCCTAGTGCAGATGTAGCATGAGCTGAGTTTGTCATGTAACCCTTCACAGCTGCATTATTTGGTGATGCGTACAGATCAGTGCAGGGGTCAGCAACCATCGGTGCTTTAGCTATTGTGAAACTACAACTCCCAGCATGCTCCATTCACAACTGTGAGTGGCAGATCAGTATGCATGCTGGGAGTTGTAGTTTCACAACAGGGGGAGTGACAAGAGGTTGCTGCCCTCTGGATTAGGGTTACCTAAAGGCCCTGTAAAGCTCTCAGTTGTCCCAGATGCCACACTCGGCCCTGCTGCAGCGCACACTCAGCTCTGCTACGTCAGCAGCTTGTTATGCTCCTTTTACCAGGACACTTACATCCTGGGCAAAGGATTAGCCGCGCCGGACACAAAGACAACTTAAGGGCTTAGCACAGCATTGTCTGCCCCCCCGCACCCCCACTCACCGGGCTCTTGAGTATCTGCGTCACTCTCTTCTTCTGCTCCATCATGTTGAAGTCCTGCCGGAGATCTGGCGACATGTTTCTTTCGCGGAGGTAGTTGGGGTCGTTCTCATTGATGCGGTCGAAGTATCGCTCTTTGTGAGGCATGCTGGGAGGGGGCGGGGCGGTGATCACCCCTTGGCTGGATCCAGAACTCATGGCTCAGTCACAGTGTGGTGCGGGGGGTCTCACCTGCAAGAGAAAGCCAACGTGTTACACGCGGGTCACTACCCAGAATCCTCTGCTGTAATCACCTGCACATTAGGATTGTGGGAAGGAAAGATGGTAAGACGTGCCGCGGGCTGTGCGCTTTGGGTTCTGACGGGCGACACAAGGTCACTGATCATGGCCGGGACGCGCACACTGCTCCGGGCGGAGCGCGCACATCCCAGCGGACAGATGGTCTTATCCCTCCCGCGTCCAGACTGCGCCCCAGATTTGTTTTGAAACCTGAGAGGGTCACATGGCGAAGCAAAGACTGGGGATTATCTGACAAGGAGCGCTCTGAGTGCAAAAATCCACACGCCCCCTCCAAACTAAACACAGCGCCCCCGTACTATTGTATTCTATCCCTCACAACATCTGCACAGAGATATAAAGGATCAGCTCAGAAAATCACAACACAGCAAAGACGTCTGACAGCTGAGGGTTTGTTACAATTGTGTCCAGTCTAGACAATCCTCTGTGAGATATACAATGTGTACCGGGGGCAGGTACAATGTAACAAACATCAGCCATGTGTTTAGCTCACAGAGCAGGGTTTGCACTGGATACAATAGTAACAAACCCTCAGCTGCGAGAAGAATTAGGACATGATAGCTACAGGTCCTAATTAACACTTTCATTCCCTGAAAGCCAGCAGAGGTGTGAACTACGGCAGAGATGAAGAAAGTCACACAACTATGGATTATATTTAAGTGATGTCACTGGGTAGCCTGATGACATCACTACAGACGGGCCATGTTCATACAGACCTAGCACTTCTCACAGCTGAGGGTTTGTTACAAATGAATCTGCACAACCTATGGAGATAATCTGGAGTCCAGGTTGTTGTTATTGATCAGTGCAGGTAAAATGTAAAACTGTTCGGACATGAGAGAGATCTGTGATGTGTTTAGCTCACAGAGCATTGTCTACACTGGATGCAATTGTAACAAACCTTCAGCTGGGAGAAGTATTAGGACATGAGGCCCTAGTCGGACCGTGGATATAAATGTTAACACTTTCATTCCCTGACAGCTAGCAGGGGTGTTAACAAAACAGCAAATGACTGAAGAACAAAGTTTATAAGAAAGTTGAAGAACTTTTATACAATGATTGAACTTCACATCAAATAATGACATCATAAGGGTTTGATGACATCACTAGAGCCAGGACATGATCATACACGCCTAACACTTTTCCTGACTGATACAATATATCAGTGCAAGTATAATGTATCAGTCAGGAATAATATTAGGCGTGTATGATCATGTCCTGGCTCTAGTGACGTCATCAGGCTACACAATGTCATTACTTGATTATACAATAAGTTTGCAGTATGTGATGTCACTGTGTAGCCTGATGACCTCACTAGAGCCAAGCCATGATTAAATCAAAGAATTGAAGCACAAGAATAGTTGCAGAACTCCAGTAACGTCCCGAGCTGCATCGACTGATTATTATGACTAAGCTGAGTTCTGCATTAAGTGATGTCACCGTGTAGGCCTGATGACATCACTAGAGCCCGGCCACCATCCTACAGACCTAATACTTCTCTCAACTGAGGTTTCTTTCAGTTCTAATGAATCTGCACAATAATCTATGATGTGGACTCCAGACTGCACTGATACATTGTAACAAACTAACCAGACGGGGGAAGAGATGAGTCTGCTGATGTGTGTAGTTCACAGTGAATTATCTAGACTAGATACCATTGTGACAAAGTGTCAGCTGTGAGAAGTATTAGGTCAGGTTTGGGATGCGGCCTCGTCTGCTGACAACAAGAAAGTTGTAGAACCGGATAATATAAAGACTGAGCGTTCTGTGATGTCACCGTGTAGTCTGATGACATCACTAGGCCCAGGTCACGGTCAGCACAAGGTGAAGCACACGGACTTGGTCACATGACCTAATCTCTCATTAGATCGTGGCTTTACCTTCTGTCAAGTCTTCTCCAACGCCAAACTGTCTTTTTCGCTAAAATCTCTGCGGTCACCCCTCCGGACCTTCCCATTTCCCATGGACAGTGACCCCCGCCCCGCCCCCTCGCCCCCATCTCCCGGGTGTTTATTTTTCTAGTCCGTTTCCTATTCATTGTTCTGACACCATCTGCACATGACAGCGCTTCTTCCTCTCCTCACTGTTAACTGTTCGCTCACCGTCCGAGTATTCCGCAGCTCTTCAGAACTACAAATCCCAGCACGACTGAACCCCATCTGATATTGACTATTAGTAGAATGGATACAATTGTAACAAACCCTCAGCTCTGTGGGAGGATGTGAAGAACAACAATAACAACGTGTGACATCTGCTCGATGCAGCCACATATTTGGTTCTCAGATACACAACCTTGTGATGTCATCAGAACATAAACAAAACCGTGCTCGTGGCCATCACATGGTGGACATATGGCGGTACGGTCATCAGGAAACCAAATACATGCCTGTACGGAGACCTCTGGCTGCAGATTGTGTAGTGACATGTGCAGGTCAGCCAGAGGGCGGCAGCGCCACATGACGGATACTTTGTATTCAGAGATGGAATTGTTGCCCCTGACAACCGGGGACATGATACAAACAATCACAATGTAACCATTCTATCATTCCTCTCCCCCCATGAGAGGTCAGTGACCTCCGCTCCGTCATCTGGTATATAGTATATAGTATATAGCGCTGACCGCAGCCCTGACCGATAACATGCCGCCATGTTGTCCCCGCGACAGAATCCGCTACCTTTGTCACCACCATGGACAGTGCATGCAGCTTTACAGTAGATGTGACTAGAGTAGAGTTGTCATATCACATGTAGCTCGAAACTACTATGTCCAAAACTGGATGTGCGTGTTCAATGTGAACGTATTTAAAGGGCCAGTAACCCAAACATCAAGAACCTATAAAAGTGCAGATGGAAGACGTTTGGGTATAAAGTGGAGGCTGCTAGCAGTGCTGGTGTCAGTCTTTACTGTGCTATTGGAATTTTATTCATGAGCCTAAATGTACAGTGTTTCTAATCTAACCCACAGGGGGCAGTGTGACTGTGCAATGGATCTCACCAGTGGAGGTAGAGAGATTATGAGGGCCGGGATTCTTCTTGATTTTCTGAACACGACCCAGCCCTGGCTGATAACAGTGAGTAAGGGAATATACAAGCAGAGGTGGTGATTGTTAGAGGTGCTGTCCCTTTAAGAGGATTTAGTAAGTTATTACATACTCGGGGCGGCGTGTTCGCTAGGTGTCGGGGCGGTCGGATCGCCGCATTCAGAGTTTAATTAGAAGAGGGAAAAAAAAAACACCCCCATAAATGAAAGGCGCAGTAATTATCTGGGACAGGCGCACGTCACGTAGCGGGGTCAGCGCTGCCGCCTCCTTCCTGACAGATGACATGCACACGTAGCGACCATAAAGACACAGGCGTCTCATTGTGGGGACGGAAAAGGAGGGAACGGGCGACCGTGCCAGTCACCGGAGGAGACAAGAAGTCATGTGTCAGCCATGGCCGCCCAGATTAACCCTTAAAGGGCTTCTTCATGACTGTCTGGCACAAACACGGGGCCTCGCCGTTACCAGGTGACGGCCTTATAGGTCATAAATGTTCCTAAAAAGTGAACAAAAAACTGTAAAACGCGTCAGAAGAAGAAGAGGGCGAGAAAAAAAAAAACATGAAGGGGCAAAAATTTTATAAAAGATAAACCAGGGTGTAGAGCTGGAACATGTATAAGTAATAAACCCCCCAAAAACACAAAACCCGGCCCTGAAAAAGGTCAAAAACTAGAACCAGGGCAGGTCAGAGGTCGTATCCGGGATGAACCGGCCATAAAAAAACACATCAGACGGTCTCAGGGTCAGGAAAGAGAGGGGAACCCCACACACAGCCAGCACGGAAGGTGTTAATATATCATTTTTGGGGGTCATTTTTTAAATTATTTTTAGATCAAAGATGGCGGCAGCCAAGACTGCTAAATAAATCCAGTCTGACCCCACGTGTGGTCAGCGGCTCCAGCACTCCGCGCTGGTCACACATTTCTACGATTTTTGTGATTTTTTTTTTGTTATTGCGGCTCCGAGAACTTCACAATATTTCTTTGGCACATAATAGATGAGATTCTGTAGGGGGCGCTGTGCCAGGACCGGATAGACGAGGTAAAATGTGACAGTTATGACTCCAGATTTCGTCCCCTTACGGTCGCCCATCGAGCCGCGCTCACAGCCTTGGTGATAAGAGGTTTAGAATGTCAGGGGGGCGGAGCTTTGACGTGTTACATTTGTAGCAGAAAGTAATGGTTTTGGAACACAGGAGGGAATGAAAGACTGGAACAAAGACCTCACCACATACCCCATAATATTACACTACTGACCCAGCTTTCCTAGAGTCCTGAAAGTCACATCTCACCTCCTGACTCTCCCTCATGAAAGGGTTAAATAAGAGCACAGCTCTGCGCCGTGGTGACATAACATTGGCAATGCTTTATCATCTGCTCCAATCACATCCAAAGCTGCATTCAGAATTTTGCAGGGTCATTTCTTTCACCGCCATCTTATTTTTGATTGCGTTCTCTAGTGACAGCCAAAGCTGCAAACCCCGCACCAGTGTCACTGTGTGATGATTGACCTCCAGTTTCTCACCTGGACTGGCTCATTGGCTGGGCAAGTCTGGCCTACAACATGGCTGACTGCGCTATGAGCGGGCACCGCGGCGGTTTTTAGGATTCCGCAATGTTTCAGACTAAAAAAACCGTATATCACCCCCTCCCCTCCCCCCCATGTGCTCTATCCACAGATTCATCTACAGCGAAGGGTTACCGAAAGGACATGGCGAATCCACTTGGCAGTCAGACAGCGGCGTCGCGGGGACCGCCAGGAAGGTCGCAACGTATAAAGTTATTAGAGACAGCTGGAGAGTCACAAATGTGTCTGGAGAGAGGAAAGATCCGAGTAAGGGGCCGATCAGCGGGAGCAGGGCCAGACTGCTTAAAGGGGAACTCCATGCCTGGTGCTCACTGCCAAGGTAAACCATCAGGCTCAACTACATATCCCATCATCCTCTGCACCGAGCAGGCCCTAATGATCTGTACACATGGAGGAAACAGCCCAGTGCATTATGGGAATGTCTGCCAGCGGAATAGTGAGTGCAGCTCTGGAGTATAATACAGGATAAGTAATGTAATGTATGTACACAGTGACTGTACCAGCAGAATAGTGAGCGCAGCTCTGGAGTATAATACAGGATAAGTAATGTAATGTATGTACACAGTGACTGCCCCAGCAGAATAGTGAGTGCAGCTCTGGAGTATAATACAGGATAAGTAATGTAATGTATGTACACAGTGACGTACCCGCCGGATTGGGGGCCCCGCCCTGGGTATATACAGGATAACTCGGATCGCGGTGGGTATGTTGTACACAGTGACTGTACCAGCAGAATAGTGAGTGCAGCTCTGGAGTATAATACAGGATATAACTCAGGATCAGTACAGGATAAGTAATGTAATGTATGTACACAGTGACTGCACCAGCAGAATAGTGAGCACAGCTCTGGAGTATAATACAGGATGTAACTCAGGATCAGTACAGGATAAGTAATGTAATGTATGTACACAGTGACTATGCCAGCAGAATAGTGAGCGAGCTCTGGAGTATAATACAGGATAAGTAATGTAATGTATGTACACAGTGACTGTACCAGCAGAATAGTGAGTGCAGCTCTGGAGTATAATACAGGATAAGTATGTAATGTATGTACACAGTGACTGCACCAGCAGAATAGTGAGCGTAGCTCTGGAGTATAATACAGGATGTAACTCAGGATCAGTACAGGATAAGTAATGTAATGTATGTACACAGTGACTGTACCAGCAGAATAGTGAGCGCAGCTCTGGAGTATAATACAGGATGTAAGTCAGGATGGGATAAGTAATGTAATGTATGTACACAGTGACTGCACCAGCAGAATAGTGAGCGCAGCTCTGGAGTATAATACAGGATAAGTAATGTAATGTATGTACACAGTGACTGCACCAGCAGAATAGTGAGTGCAGCTCTGGAGTATAATACAGGATAAGTATGTAATGTATGTACACAGTGACTGCACCAGCAGATAGTGAGCACGGCTTTGGAGTATAATACAGGATGTAACTCAGGATCAGTACAGGATAAGTAATGTAATGTATGTACACAGTGACTGCACCAGCAGAATAGTGAGCGCAGCTCTGGAGTATAATACAGGATGTAACTCAGGATCACTACAGGATAAGTAATGTAATGTATGTACTCTAGTGACACAGTGACCAGCAGAATAGTGAGCGCAGCTCTGGAGTATAATACAGGATGTAACTCAGGATCAGTACAGGATAAGTAATGTAATGTATGTACACAGTGACTGCACCAGCAGAATAGTGAGCGCAGCTCTGGAGTATAATACAGGATAAGTAATGTAATGTATGTACACAGTGACTGTACCAGCAGAATAGTGAGCGCAGCTCTGGAGTATAATACAGGATGTAACTCAGGATCAGTACAGGATAAGTAATGTAATGTATGTATACAGTAACTGCACCAGCAGAATAGTGAGCGCAGCTCTGGAGTATAATACAGGATAAGAATGTATGTACACAGTGACTGTACCAGCAGAATAGTGAGCGTAGCTCTGGAGTATAATACAGGATGTAACTCAGGATCAGTACAGGATAAGTAATGTAATGTATGTACACAGTGACTGTACCAGCAGAATAGTGAGCGCAGCTCTGGAGTATAATACAGGATAAGTAATGTAATGTATGTACACAGTGACTGCACCAGCAGAATAGTGAGCGCAGCTCTGGAGTATAATACAGGATGTAACTCAGGTAGTACAGGATAAGTAATGTAATGTATGTACACAGTGACTGTACCAGCAGAATAGTGAGCGCAGCTCTGGAGTATAATACAGGATGTAACTCAGGATCAGTACAGGATAAGTAATGTAATGTATGTACACAGTGACTGCACCAGCAGAATAGTGAGCGCAGCTCTGGAGTATAATACAGGATGTAACTCAGGATCAGTACAGGATAAGTAATGTAATGTATGTACACAGTGACTGTACCAGCAGAATAGTGAGCGCAGCTCTGGGGTATAATACAGGATGTAACTCAGGATCAGTACAGGATAAGTAATGTAATGTATGTACACAGTGACTGCACCAGCAGAATAGTGAGCGCAGCTCTGGAGTATAATACAGGATGTAACTCAGGTCGTCAGGATAAGTAATGTAATGTATGTACACAGTGACCCCACCAGCAGAATAGTGAGCGCAGCTCTGGAGTATAATACAGGATGTAACTCAGGATCAGTACAGGATAAGTAATGTAATGTATGTACACAGTGACTGTACCAGCAGAATAGTGAGCGCAGCTCTGGAGTATAATACAGGATGTAACTCAGGATCAGTACAGGATAAGTAATGTAATGTATGTACACAGTGACTGTACCAGCAGAATAGTGAGCGCAGCTCTGGAGACTCCATTTTATTTCAGTAAACATCCAGTAATGCAGAATCTCTGATAATCTGGCGTGGTCAGTCTTGTAGATGCTCCGCCCTTGTGGTGTTATCTACAAGGATCCCCATTATGGGATTTATCTTTGGTCTCCATCTGAGCAGTCTGGGATCTTGGCAGGCAGCGCGGGGATCCGGCACACGGCTGCTCACTTGGAACGACGTGGCCAGGAAATAATTACGGTTATAAGTGCGGTGTTAGGAAAACAGATTTAAGCTGATGTATAAAAATACAGCGGTCAGGAAAACTGCAGCGTAATAAGAGCGGCGTACAGTATACGAGGGGCTCGGCCTGCAGATTTGGGATTTGTGGGGACATCCCCTCGACATGACATCACTGCGGCATAAATTGGCGCTATGCAAATAACCATAACGCTAATTTATGGGATTACAACCACAAATGGAAACTGTAAATTACTTTATATCCAGAGAATCGCCGGCGCGGTGGGCGGGGCTTCTATTCGCCACAAGTGGCACTGGGATATCTGGCAGAATGTAGAGACCCCCACCCCGGGGAGGAAACTGAAGAGTCATCCATCACAGGGCTCTCGGCGACAGACGCCTGCTAGTCGCTCTGTAAGTGGCTGCGGCTTCTCCAGTAATAAAGCTTCTTCCTGGGAGGAAACGGACCCTCCATGGATCGGCCGCGTCACCGGCGACGACACCGCCATCTACAATGTAACTCCCACAATTCCTTGCACTGCTGTGTAGTGTAAATACTCTGTTCATCCTGAACTTCCTGGTTCATGAACTGAATGCTAGAACTATAGTAAAGACTGACACACTATGATTGGTCTCATTTACCTACCGCAGATTCTGGTGCAGCCTGAAATCCACGCCAGCGAAGATTGCTCTATCACTAACCGCATGCTTTACACTGCAGCTCCACTTGTTTAGAGGAGGAGCCACAATAAGAGGGAGGAGCCTAAAGAACTACATAAGTTACCCTGATAAATAACCCCACACTGCTGTAAAGCATTACTCTCCAGGATATCCCTATGATAACTACACTTGGCCATGTATCCGGTATATTCGCCTCACAGGGTAAATGGTCGCAGTGAAGGTCACAGGTCACATCCCAGGAGCAAAGACGAAAAACAAGAGCACGAGAGAGGAAACGGATCAGACATTCAGAAAAACAGCAGCGAGAGGGGAAAGAACAAAGCGCCATCCGTCGTGAGGCCTGGAGTGACAGGACGACGACTGTCTATTACTACAGGTTAATCAGGCTGGTCGAAATCTGTTCCCATATGGTAAAGCCTGAAGTACTGCACATCCTGAGCCTCCTGATACATGAGCAAAATGCCAGAACATCAGTTAAGACTGACACTCACTAATAGAGGGATGAAGAATAACATTAATGACCCCTTTAATCACCACTGGGTAAGAGATTACTGCCACCGTGGTGACATTTTTATCGATGCGCAATTCTTAGGATAGGGGGTAAATCTTCCCATCATGTCAGGAGCCAGATGTGTAAGTGGCTCTTCTCTAGCTCTTCTTAACTCATCCTCATCTCCCCAGGGGTCTCGTCTTTCTCCGAAATTAACTTCAAGAATGCCGCACCCCGGGGAATCCCAGGTCAGACGATGTATCTGATACGGTGGAGCTAGACAATGGAGCACTTCCTTTATAGCCCAGGGGGCCGATAATTAGGGACTAATGCCGGCCATCGCCATGACAGGTGCCTATAGGGCCACTAGACCTTAAAGGGGATGTTTCACCTCCTCCACTCAAGCTCTTATCCTGTCCATAGGCTCCTCTTCAACAATTCCAGCACAGTTGGAATTTTCTCTGTAGCCCCCACCATTCCTGAGTCATCAGTGCAGTTAGTTTTGGTGCTTGATATTGACTAGACTCCCTAATATCCACTGGGTGGTGTCAGGCAGGAGCAGGTAAAGGGGGCGTGACAGAGCACCAGAGGTGGACTGTGTCAGAGCTGAGTCACGCCCCCTTTTGCAGGACACCACCCAGTGGACATTAGGGAGTCTAGTCAATAAAAAGCACCAAAACTAACTGCACTGATGACTCAGGAATGGTGGGGACTAGTGAAGAAATTCCAAGTGTGTTGGAATCAGTGGCGGGACGGCTATTAAAGGATGGAGGGAACTGGAGTTATTGGAGGAGGTGACAGGTCTTTATACTAGTGGAGAACATATCACTCACGCATGTCTAAATGTTCTGGAATTTGTTTTTAGCCACATCTGTGAAAGTGTCAGTCTTTAATGCAATTTTTGCATTCCATTCATGAACCAGGAAGGTCACGATGAACAGTCCCAACTGAGAGCATATCAGTTTATGCTGTTATACAAAAGCTCTGGAAAACTTAACATATAATCCCCTCTCCTACACTCAGACTCGCTCCAACCTGGCTGATAACAGCAAGCAATAGCCTAGCACCGAACGAGATTCATAGAAATTAGAGTCAGGGTCGCTTTAATTGTTTCATTTATTGGAAGAAAGTGAAGATTTAAACCACAGGACAAAACCACAGAAACTTCGTATAGGAAAAGTTGAGCCCAGCGATGACAGAGCCTCTCCCCAATCTGACCGCCAATATGTCCGCTGGAACAAGAGGCGCTATTTACAGCCAGTGCTGGGATGAATAACAGCAGCACATGTCAACAGGCCAGTGCTATTGTCATTAGTGCTTCGTGAATAGAATTTGACAACTTCAGTTCAGACTGACACAACATGTTAGGTATGGTAGGAATTTTTATTTTTTACATTCTAGATGATCCTGCCCTTTATCAGCACATCGTACCGTACAACCCAGATAGGAATGGCAGATAAACCTGGGGTACACGCGGCTAGGACGAGGCACCCCTCCAGCCTGGGACACTAGAGAGTGATCCCTATGGTGGGGGGAGACGCTTTACAGCTTGCTAGGAATGTATCTGAGCAGCAGACATCTAAGATGGACAACACGGAGCGGAGATTCGATGCAGGGGAGAAAGCGTGGCCGAGCGCCAGCTCCGCATCTCATGTCCACCGCTGACACGACACCGGCTTATACCCCCCTCCCCACCGTAGGGGATTTACCAGGCGGCCAGCCAACCACCGGGGCGCCATACACAGCATTTATCATAAGACCTTAATATCTAACCTGGATAGGGGGTAGTGGTGGCACCAAAACATAGGAGAGGACCTATAGATGCCACGTCACATCACCACAGGTTATAGGTTATAACTATAGATGTCCAGCCTGAACTTCCTGGTTTGTGAATAAAATTCTAGAGCTGCAGTGAAGACTGACACATAGAAAGGAAATGGTTACTACTGATAAAAAACCGCATAGAATTTTATACCCCTGTGGAAAGTTGGGTGGCAAAGGCCACAGTAATTGCTGCAGTATATATAGGTCTAAGTCATCACCTGTCCTGCATGAAGAAAGCTGGGTGACAACCAACCAATCTGGTCTGTACCGCTTCTAACCCAAAGCTTATGAACTTTCCTTTGTGTAGCTATGTACCCCCACCCACATAGAGGAGCAGATCTAGATTGGCTGAGTGGCTACCGATATAATGGGTAAGCACCCAGCTTTCCCAGGCTCCTAAGTGGCAAGTCTAGCCACACAGTCTGTGCATGAAGAATTACTGGGCTGTATCCAGGCAGACTTGACATTTCAGAATGACAATTCCCAGTGTGAGTTGGAATTGCGGCCATACTGATTGTCACCCAGCTTTCCCAGGAGCAGATCTGACCAAGCAGCATCAGATTCCTAGCTTTTTGGGGGGTGGACTGTCTGCAGAAGAGGATGAACTCTCCAGCTGGGGATCACAAAGCTCCAAAATGACATCAGAGCGGGGAAGGCGGCCAAAAAATCAGAGCAATAACAGAGCGCCCCGCGCCAGCTCCACCAAGACCGCGCCGAGGAACGGCATGTACTGTGCGAGAGCCACCAACCCTCACAGGGGGCTTCAGTATTGGGGGGAGCACAGTCACTAATGGGGGGCGGCTCCAAACCTTGCAGCAGTCGGGTCCCAGAGCCACGACTGTATTAAGTGTCTGACATTTACAGAGAGCAAGGAACGGTCAACGGAAAAAGACGAGGATTATTTACGGATAATAAAACCGCCGATTGTCCGGTCACATAATGATTTATTCATGTTACTGTTTACATCCCATTTGTGTCCTCATCGCCTTGTCGCACTGTCTTAGGGATAGAGGACTGGGCTCATCCCGAGCCTTCTGTTACATGAATAAAATGCCAGGACCGCAGTGAGGACTGACAAGACAGAAGGAAAGGAGAAAGGACAGTCACTATTCCCATACCTACCCTGCAACTAAAATGTAGCAGATGTCAAGGATGGATGTGTCACTGCCTGACTGGACAGATATAAATTCAGGTGTCTAGGAAAGCTGGGTGGAGTCCAGCACCCTCGCTGCAGGGTCCCGTCCACAGTACTACGCCCTCCGCAGCTGGACGGGTGCCAGGGGGGCTCAGCCCCAGGTTATGGGGCGGCCAGATGTTTCGAGTTAATGCAAGTTAAATGATAACGGGCGGACTTAATTAACCATTTCCCTGCTGCCCCAGGCCACCCCTGCAGCCAGGGAAGAAGGAGTTAAATGTGCTAATTACTGAGCTAGTCACTGGGAAAGCTGGAGTGTAGAGTAGGGGGGCACAGACTTAAAGGGACAGTAACCTGTGGGGGTCTCTGCTCTGTAGCCCATCTTCACTCACAGCTGATGGTTTGTTACAATGTATCCACACAGGTATGACAGACAGAAGAGATACAAGTCTACAGTGACACATTGTAACAAGCCCCAGGTCAGGGAAGCTGGAACAGTCTATAACTATGGATGATCGGGGCTCCTGGGGGCCACTTCAGGGGCCCAGAAGGAATCCTGAGGAGATGTACTAACCTGAAGTGGCCACTTATCTCCAGAGCAGACAGCAGAAGCCCACAGACCACCAACCTATGCCCCACACCATTCACCAGACTCAACCACTGCCAGTCCTGTACTATAGACCTCACCACCCAACTTTCTACCAATCCTGACGCATTCACTATTCTGCTTCCTTATTCCTAGTGTCAGTCTTCACTGCATTTCTGGCATTGTATTCTTGAACCAGAAGATCAGGGTGAAAAGTTTTATAGGTTCCTGCCCGACAGGGCAGTGCATGTGTGTCAGTACAGTATACACTATAGTTCTTGCATTCTATTCATGAACCAGGAAGCTCAGGATGAGTAGTGCGATATACACACACACACACAGGAGACAACCATTGGAGGATCCTTTATAAGTTTGGTTTAACATTGCAGGTTCATTGACAGAGCAAAAACTGCATAAAAAATATATATACCTGCCGTTTTGATGCTTTTTTTGGTGCAGTTTCCTAATTTTACAGGCCAAATGCATTTAGAACGAGTTTCACCTATAAAATTTAAAACTGCACCAATAACAGCATCAAAACAGCCCGTAGCCTTTACTGCACTGTCTGAACACACCCTTAGGATATAGTCATATAGTGCACTTGTGCCCGGGTTCTGGAAAGATCCATAAAACCTGCAGCACAACCGCACTGTGTGAATACACCCTTACCTGGGAACTTTTGGACCCCAATGCAAAATCAGGGCAATAACAACACGGCTGCCCTCTTACCGGGCACAGGAGTCTTTGGGGCCCGTCTGGATGCCCTTTAACCCCTGCATTGCATTATTTTTCTAGCGCAGGTTGTGCGTCCATCCGCCCCACGCTTCTGACCATGACAACTATTGGTGGCTCCGGTTGGAATCGTTTATTACGGGTCTGGGGTCGGCTTTACTGTACGTGAAGCAGCAGGGACACGAGGGGTTAATCCCACATCCCCCACCCCGGGCAGGAATGCTGAACTTTCCCATTCAGGCAGGAAACAATAGCTGTGATAATGTATAGAGCAGATCCTGCAGCGCCTCCTCCAGATAAGAGGCAGGATGCAGGGTGCCAGTGATGGGGCCGTAACACCCCCCTCCCAAAATTTGTGGGATCTGGTTACACAATGTTATTTCAATGCTCTGCTATAAAGTATTCACGTCCGGGCTACAAATCTGCACCCGAGGTAAAGGCACAAAGGAAAAAACCCATCCAGAGAAACACAAGCACAAACCGATCTGCTGTCCTTGTTACAATGTGTCAGCGCAGGATCAGGTATAACTGTACCAAACCCTCAGCTGTGAGAAGTATATCTACACACGGTGTTCAGCCCCTAGGAGTAAACAGCAATGTCCATATTCACTGACAGTGACTGACCATTTCGGGGTGGCCTTCCGCCACCGTGTGAGCTTGCCCTTAAAGAGGATATCATGTGACTAAGGGACCAAGCCATTATAAACCCCCCTCCTTCTGTTTACATTCCCTCATTCATTGCCCTGCATATATGTCAGTATGCACTGCAGCTATTGCATTCTATTCAGTTCTATACAATCGGGGTGAATGTGTCAGTATCCTCATTGGGAAATGTCACATCTGTAACTATTCTATAGGGGCCACAGGGAACAGATCACATAAAATCTTCAAGATAATTCCTCGATTTTTTTTCTGAACAACTTCATAATCTAAGATCAGAGGAAGAAACCTATAATTAACCCCGACTATACGGGGGGGGGGGGGTGAAGAACGCTGAAGAGCAGAGGCAAAGAGGAAGCCTGACACTAGAGTCAAAAACACTACACCGCACCCAAAAACCACAGGGCGACAACCTTACAGGGAAGTCCCAGATGTGCCCGCAGTGGGTGAACGGTGTGGGCCAAGCTGTACACCAGGGAGGTGAGGGTTAAAGTGACATGAACCACATATATAACAGGTATCTAATGTGACATGTATACAATGTATCATAACAGTTGTTACTGGAAACAGTCAGCAAGTTTGTGACCGACCACTTGGCTACAGCTTAGCTGAAACAGAAAATTCTGGAATACGCACATCATGTGGTTACCCGGAGTCTACAGCGACTTCACGTAACATGATAACGTTGCGGATAAGGACACAGAGGGAGCCCCTAACCACCCTGATGCCACAGTCACTAATGGCCACAGCATCTAAGGTGTTAAAACAGTAGGGATCTCCGTCACCTCTGATCCCTATAGTTGCAGTCAGATGTTGTCTATTAGTGTCGCACCTGCTGCTGATGGCACAAACACCGCTCCTGTGTCATCTGCTGGACGTGACTAATACCAAGTCCATAATATTACAGTCACAGCCAGAACCAGGAGGAGGACGTGACAGTGTCCAGACATTATACAGAGAGTCACCCCCTCACCGTGCACCCCACATGTAACATCCGGACACTCACCCAAATATGTTCCCAGTCCCAGGAGGAATAAGCTCAGCTCTTCTTCACCTGCGAGAGAAATGACATTGTAATTATTACGTCTGGTAATAAAGAGAAGCTGAAAGTGATACATTGTATGAATAGAAAAATAATATTTATAGAACATGTAGATACACCTAATATAATATTTATATAACTTGTATATACACATCAATATACCAATAACAACATATAGCTACACCTATTAATATAACAATATTATAACATGTCGATACACCCAATATATTTATAGAACCTGTAGATACACATCAATATGAACTCAACAACATTACTGTAGTGTCAGATCTTTATGTGATTGTTCACATAAGGGTGGGTTCACACCTGCGCTTGGTGTCCTTCCGTCGCCAATCCAGTGAAAAGGATTGGCAGCGCAGAGGGTGTAAGCGCACACCCGCGCATTGCTTTAAAAACCCATTCAAATGAATGGGTTTTTAACCAATGCGTCGCTGACCGGTCTGTATCCGACGCCAATCCAGTTCGCCGAGATTTTCACTGGATTGGCGACGGACGGACACCAAGCGCAGGTGTGAACCCACCCTCAGTCTGATATCGCAGTTTTCATACTGGATAAGACACAACCTGACATTTCCTGTATATCACTTTTTTTTTAGCTTTTCTGTGTAGACTTCAATAGAGTCAGCACAGTCATCTCATCATTAGAGGGTACAAGGTCGGCAGAGTCCCATCAATGGATGGCAGGACTGGCAAAGACTCCATCCCCGGCGGGGGCACAGACCCCACTCCATCCCCGGCGGGGGCACAGGCCCCACTCCCATCCCCGGCGGGGGCACAGGCCCCACTCCCATCCCCGGCGGGGGCACAGGCCCCACTCCCATCCCCGGCGGGGGCACAGGCCCCACTCCCATCCCCGGCGGGGGCACAGGCCCCACTCCCATCCCCGGCGGGGGCACAGGCCCCACTCCCATCCCCGGCGGGGGCACAGGCCCCACCCCCCCCCCCCGCGGGGGCCAGACCCCACTCCCATCCCCGGCGGGGGCACAGACCCCACTCCCATCCCCGGCGGGGGGGGCACAGACCCCACTCCCATCCCCGGCGGGGGCACAGACCCCACTCCCATCCCCGGCGGGGGCACAGACCCCACTCCATCCCCGGCGGGGGCACAGACCCCACTCCCATCCCCGGCGGGGCACAGACCCCACTCCATCCCTGGCGGGGCAGAATCAGCCGACTCTTCTCAGTATTAGAGGGTGGGATTATTCGAGTCTTCCTGTCAGTAGGGCAGGTGATGGGGTTGGAGGCTCTGCTGACCTACTGACGGCCTAGATTAGGCAGGATGGTAACCTGTACTATACGCGGCTCCCGTCTAGAATCAATCACTTCCTGGAGACTGTCTGTCTACTGACAATTATCTGTCCATAAACTTCCATTCATTGCAACTGCCATAAAGCACACACTCCCTGCTGCACTGTCATGACAGGAAGGACACTGCCGCCCACAGGTCGGACTCCCACCCATCAGACATTTGGTGTAGCCCGTGTATATAGTTGAGGGTCACCCCCGCCCCAATCACTGGGTCACTCACATAGTGCCGGGTGCAGGTCCGCAGATTTTTTTTTTTTTTTTAAATATATTTGACAAAAGCTGCAGAATCTATAGGCGAGTATGGGGTTAATATTCTCTACGAGGTGAGTGCGTGTCCACCGCCATATCGCCAATTAGGCCGCTGCGGCTGAACAAGTTTCAACAAATTTATTACAGGCTTACTAAATATTAATCTTACAATCTCGGCGTGGGCAGATCGGAGGTAATTTCTCCACATCATTAAGGACTTACTCGAGGCTTTATAGATTAACTACAACACAGCCATGGCCGATGCGGGAGGGGATCAGGAGGGCCACGCAGGAAGACACAAGGTGGACCCCCGACCCTGCATCACAATGGGTTAAGTCACCACATGGTTACTAAGAATGACTTCTAGGTCTCTGCTCCAGTTACATCTAGAGCTGCATTTACAACTCTGCAAACAAATTCATTGTCACAGCCGATCATGTGACCAGAGACCTTCGCCTTAGCTATGTAATTATCATATGAGTATGAAGTCTGAAGGCAGCTTTGGCTGTGACTGGAGTATATAGCATAAAGTACAGAAGGATGATATATATGTGCATATTAAGCGCCCACTGTCGACCAATTCCTTGGGTGAATATAAAAGTCAGAGTCACTGAACCCCCCAATATACTAATGGTAGCCAGGAAGAGAAAACGTAATGCTGGGGTTTGTAGTGCAGGGGCAATAGCATTGCTGATTGATGGCAAGCACTTTATCTTTCATGAGCTGTTCATCCTGAACCTTCCAATATATGAATAGAATGCCACAAGCACAGTTAAGACTGACACACACAAAGGGACGTAAGAAATAGGGAGCTAGAGGAGGTATTATGACTGCAATCTATTGTAGGTTTAGTGACAACCTATATTGTAATGGCTGCCATCAGTGGTTGTCACCCGCTGTGCGTTACTAGCGTAGGAGGCGGCCAAGATATTTTCAGATGCCAATCATAGCACGAAACGGAAAATCTGTAAGTCAGAAACATCCAGCAAGGCCGAGCCTGTGAAATCGATCCCGATTCCCGGGAAAGCCGCAGGGCCGGGCTGGAAAATGTAAAAACTTTGCTTTAAATGGAGTTTCCTCTTCCTAAAAGCCGCTCCCGGCGGAGCCCCACAAGTGTTATTATTACATGTGGGATGGAGTGCTGAGTACTGGAAACGGGGCCCGCGGGACAATAAAAACTGACTGCTGGAACAGGATCGATTTCCAGGAGGAGATGGAGAAACCATTAGATCCCAGTAAGACAGCGGCCGCACTGGACTACAAAGGTTAGGAGAAAATCCGGGACCCGAGGGCAGGTCGTAAGGAATCCTAAAATATAGAGACGTCAAAAAATAATTCCAAAAAGATATGTACTGTAGAAATCTTATTCCAATCTTTCCGCTGTTCAAGATCTCTGCTTGCTGTCAATGGGATCCTTAGCCTGGTCATGTGACGACCACAGGTGCAGGGTGCGTTACAGTCACATTCATCAGGGCTGTATAGTTTTGTGATCTATTGACGGCAAGCAGAGATCTTGAAAAGTGTGAACTGAGCCGAGCTGAACCCACTGTTTGTAGGATAAGCAATTACTTGTTGCCTGGTGGTCATCTGACTATTGGGACCACCACGGGGCAGTGAAACCTGCAGGGGACAGTCTTGGCACCCACTTTGCAGGAGACTACAGGGCAGCCCCTGGTGGTCGGGGGCGCCGCCAACCTCACAACCCATCTCCACCTGACCAAATATAAAACAAGAAGGGATAATGGGCACCGCCTCGTCCATGTGCTGGGCACGGAGGGGACCCTAGAGATGGTCAGGGCCATTAAATATAGAGTGCAGGACTCTGTGCAGACTATTACATTACACTACTTATCTCTAAGCAACCCACAACTATTCACACCCTATTTATGCCAGGTCTAAATGGGCAACGAATGCCTGGAATTCCGCCTGGCATTTAAACCTGGAATGCAAAGGATTGTGGGATTAGAGAGCCGGCCCTCCCAGTCTGTGGCAGGAATAGTCGCCGGGTAGTCCGAGGATCCGAGACCATAATAAATAACTTACTACAGCGGCGACATCTCAACCATACTGGACATCTTTGTGGAGAAGGCCAGTAGGTGAAGGAAGTCTTTAAGGTTAAGCAATGCTCTCTGGGAAAAGGATATGCAAATTATCTAGGAGTAAAAAACTTCCTCTCTAGCGCCACCTTTGGACAGCTCCCAAATAAGTCAAGGTCTGACCCTTTAATAGGCCTTGCAATGTGACCTAGGCTGGGCTTCAGTCTGTTTATGGAGAAGGTTTGCCGTCCATCCCAAGTCATGTTGCAAGGCCTGTTAGAGGGCTGTGTTAGTGTGACCATGCCTGGGGCGGAGGCAGCGCCACCTATTGGAGCCCGTCAGACCACAGTCAATATGCCAAGAGCCGAGGCAGCGCCACCTACTGTAGCCCGCCAGACCACACCGCTAACATGCCTAGAGCAGAGTCAGCGCCACCTACTGGATCCACGTCTAGTGACGAGGTCTTTATGGAGAAGGGCATTTAGTCGTAACCATATAGTGAGTACTCTGGACCCACATGAACACCATTGGCCAGGGAAGGCCTAAAAGACACCATGGAGCAGGGCCGCCCCAGCAGACAACACTGTAAAGTCCCCACTAACTGGTTTCCGTAAGACCACCATCATGGTAGGGTAAGCGAGCACTAGCAGACCCCTTCATCTCATATCACATAGCCGCCGCCACCACTCATATAATGGGATAGCGGCTGTCAGTAATGGGTTGTAGATATCTTTACCCTAATATAACCCCATATCACAGTCGTGAGGAGATTTCCCTCGCATCTCTCCATTGTTTGCATCTTGAATGATTTACAATCCCAAGTTTCCGGCACATCCAATCCTTGACAAGCACTAAAGCCATCAAAGATCCCTGTAACCTGCTGAGCTGTACAACAATGAGCGGAGGGGCTCGTACAGTCCGGGGGGGGGGGGGGATGGATGGAGTTGTAACTTCCTGCTCTCTCTCCACACGGTCTGGGGCCGGATACTTACATAGATCCTACAGCTGGGACCCCACCTCATGTTTATCCTACCAGTAAATGAGGCATGTTCTCCCAGCGAGGATGAAAGTCAATAGAAAGAAAACCTTACGAGGGTCAATGAACTTCACCCAACTCCACGCAAGATCTCTTTTCATGTCTTGGCGTCTGACTCCACAGAGTCTCCAGCTCAGAACACAAAAATCTCATGTTCCTGTTCCATCTCCTCCTTGGCATGTATTATCTTATCCTGGAGGAGCACTTGGGTTGTCTTATTACCCTTATATGACTTGAAGGGACCCACAACAAGTCTGTGCAGCCTGCAGGAGCAGTCCCTTATACAGCACAGACCAGAAAATTGTAGATGACCAGGCAGGAAGTGTCTAAAAGGAGAATCTCAAAATATTTATGGAACTTTTTGGTTCTTACTTGATATCACTTGTTCTAAGATATACATTTTGGAAATACCCTTTGCATGGCATGACCATTATTGTAATAGGCACGTTGGTTATTACTCTGTACCTACCACAGTATGGTGCCCATACACCATCATAAGCTGTTGGCCAGGTCCCAATTCTTCAGGACTACCTTATACACCTGCTTGGTGGGCATAGACAAGCATACATGTGTGTTCAGTGGATGTAAAGGGAATAAGCCTCCGAGATAGACCACTGCGTCCCTATAGGACTTTCCATGCCAACCCTCTTACCACTCCAGACACCTCTGACCCTTCTATGCCAAGCAGTCACCTCTAATCTCTCCAAACCTTACAATGACCACCTCTGTCCCCTTCAGATTTTTCATGTCCACCAGACCTTTCGGCACACACCAGAAACCTTTCGGGGAGGCTTTTGTCCTGCACCCAATTATTCCTCCCCTCGTCTTCTTTAAGTGGAAGAGTAGGGACATACCCAGTAGTCACCCAAACCCTCCAAAAATCAGCTGCTTTACACAACTTTCTTCAACGTGTTTGGAAACCTTAAGATGTGCTTAGTCTCAGCTTTCAGCACATTTGGTCATCTCTCTCCCTCCGCTTTCCAGGAACGTCGGCCACTTTTTGAATATCATGATCCACCGCCTTGTAGAACCAAAGTATAAAATTCAGAGGAGTTCACCTTTAAGATCTATTCCTGGAGTCCCCAATACCAGGCAATGGAGGAAACGTCAAGTTTTTTGCAAAGTCTCTGAGTCTGAAGATCCAGCCTTTGACACGGATGTTTCCGAGTTCCGGTTTGGTTGGAAGGAGATGGATGACAGTAGAGCACTGTGAGCCAGCTGGCACGGCTAGAATGGGCATGTTGTCGGGAAGGCCAGATCTTCTCCTCTGGACACCTGGTTTCCTTTTGTAAACTCTTCCTGATTTGCTTCCTGCAGGAGACTTCTTGGAAAGACGAGCTACAGACTAATGATTGTTGTGGATGTGCGAGGAGCGGGCGTGATTCAGCGGAGCCGACACGTTCAGAATTGTTGGTTGCACATCGGAGAGATTCACACCGTGCCCTCAGGACGGGTATATACAAGGTGAGAGGATACAGACAGGATACCGCTACTGCTAGAAAACCAGTTTTACCAAAGCCATGCTAAGTAACGGCAAGCAATGTCCTGTAACTTTAGGGCCAACACCCCAAAATTTTCAAAAAGATCCTCCTTATTCCATATACGTCATAGATAAACTCCCGAAGGATTCTAAATTCTCAAACCTACAAAGTTGCATAAAATGAGAAAACTTAACACAAAGAAAAAATAAAAATTCTACATTTACCACAAAATCTCTAAAGCATGTAAACCAAAAACCAAAGCTAAACGACCGAATAATCCTACGCACACGACGGAGGGGCGCGGCGCGGTGCAAGGATACAGCTTTATAAGGAGCGATGATGGAAATGATGGAAAGAATCCGGCGACCTTCGCTTTACATATGACCTTCAATAAACCAGTCCCATAAAAGCCGGAGCACACCGAGGGGTTGAGAACTCCGTGAGCAGCATATAAAAAGGGAAACATTAAAAACACCGGAACTTGGAAGGTTCCATTAAGGAGAGGCCGTGACCTTGTAGTCGCCACGCCCTGGATCAGCTGAGAGGTATTGAGGAGTGCGAAGCTTCCACATTCCCTTTAGGACTTGTTTACAGGCTGGGACCAGCGGAGCTAAGGAGGAGAACCCACACCTGCTCAGGGTGTCATCTTGTAAGACGTCTAGGATCCTATTAGATTATTTTAGGAAGCACAGATTTTAGGTGACAAAGCCCATGGGGTCATCATTCAGGTTTCCAGATCCTGAATCTACAGTAATCTCCTTTATCGTGCTCAGTTACGTTCCTGCCTTCTGTCCGCCTCGCCTATAGTTTGCACTGCAGTTCTGGCATTTATGTATTCATGAACCAGGAGGCTCAGGATGAGCTCAGTTATCGGTCCAATGCATGAAGTAGCCATCTAACAAACCAATATGCACTAGCAGGACAAGGGAATAAGCTTCTGCCGTACACCTCTGTGCCCCTCCAGACCCTTACACAGCTGTCTGTGGCCACTAGATACCTCTGTCCCCTCCAGACCCTTACATAGCCTTCTGTGCCCACTAGATACCTCTGTGCCCCTCCAGACCCTTACACAGCCGTCTGTGCCCACTAGATACCTCTGTGCCCCTCCAGACCCTTACACAGCCTTCTGTGCCCACTAGATACCTCTGTGCCCCTCCAGACCCTTACATAGCCTTCTGTGCCCACTAGATACCTCTGTCCCCTCCAGACCCTTACATAGCCTTCTGTGCCCACTAGATACCTCTGTGCCCCTCCAGACCCTTACATAGCCTTCTGTGCCCACTAGATACCTCTGTGCCCCTCCAGACCCTTACATAGCCTTCTGTGCCCACTAGATACCTCTGTGCCCCTCCAGACCCTTACACAGCTGTCTGTGCCCACTAGATACCTCTGTGCCCCTCCAGACCCTTACATAGCCTTCTGTGCCCACTAGATACCTCTGTGCCCCTCCAGACCCTTACACAGCTGTCTGTGCCCACTAGATACCTCTGTGCCCCTCCAGACCCTTACACAGCTGTCTGTGCCCACTAGATACCTCTGTGCCCCTCCAGACCCTTACATAGCCTTCTGTGCCCACTAGATACCTCTGTGCCCCTCCAGACCCTTACACAGCTGTCTGTGCCCACTAGATACCTCTGTCCCCTCCAGACCCTTACATAGCCTTCTGTGCCCACTAGATACCTCTGTGCCCCTCCAGACCCTTACATAGCCTTCTGTGCCCACTAGATACCTCTGTGCCCCTCTAGACCCTTACATAGCCTTCTGTGCCCACTAGATACCTCTGTGCCCCTCCAGACCCTTACATAGCCTTCTGTGCCCACTAGATACCTCTGTGCCCCTCCAGACCCTTACATAGCCTTCTGTGCCCACTAGATACCTCTGTCCCCTCCAGACCCTTACACAGCTGTCTGTGCCCACTAGATACCTCTGTGCCCCTCCAGACCCTTACATAGCCTTCTGTGCCCACTAGATACCTCTGTGCCCCTCCAGACCCTTACATAGCCTTCTGTGCCCACTAGATACCTCTGTGCCCCTCCAGACCCTTACATAGCCTTCTGTGCCCACTAGATACCTCTGTGCCCCTCCAGACCCTTACACAGCCGTCTGTGCCCACTAGATACCTCTGTGCCCCTCCAGACCCTTACATAGCCTTCTGTGCCCACTAGATACCTCTGTGCCCCTCCAGACCCTTACACAGCTGTCTGTGCCCACTAGATACCTCTGTGCCCCTCCAGACCCTTACATAGCCTTCTGTGCCCACTAGATACCTCTGTGCCCCTCCAGACCCTTACATAGCCTTCTGTGCCCACTAGATACCTCTGTCCCCTCTAGACCCTTACATAGCCTTCTGTGCCCACTAGATACCTCTGTCCCCTCCAGACCCTTACATAGCCTTCTGTGCCCACTAGATACCTCTGTGCCCCTCCAGACCCTTACATAGCCTTCTGTGCCCACTAGATACCTCTGTCCCCTCCAGACCCTTACATAGCCTTCTGTGCCCACTAGATACCTCTGTGCCCCTCCAGACCCTTACATAGCCTGTGACTCCCCCCCAAACCCCCCCCCCCCCCCCACACCCTTACATAGCCTCTGTGCCCACTAGATACCTCTGTGCCCCTCCAGACCCTTACATAGCCTTCTGTGCCCACTAGATACCTCTGTGCCCCTCCAGACCTTTCTGTTCCAGACCGATCCAGTTCCATAAAATAGTGCCTACTGGTTGTAAGATGGCTATGGAGGGGGGGGTCTGCTGGATCTCTACCAAATCAGGAAATGTATGGGGGGGGGGGGGGGTTCAAAATCTACAAGAAAATCTCAGAAGCCCAAAAAACTTCACCTGCAGCTGCTCCAATCCGCTTATAGCCAGGTGCAGCCCAGGAAAAATAGCCCTGGGCACCAAGTGGTTAAATGCAAAACTACATGAAGGTGATAGAGGTGACCTGCGCCTCCTGCTGGCATTAACCCTTAGTGGAATACGTGTTTTGTGTAGGGTCACAGCTGCATCCCCCAGTGCCCCCTCCCCTTGTATTTGTCCTGGCAAACTCCCCAGCTCTGGGCTTCAAAGTGGGGGAACCAGTTCTGAGCCCCGGGCCGAGGTGACGCCGACTGTCACCAGGAACAGGACTGACCGGTTCCAGCCTCGGATCCTTCACGACATCCTTGATGGAAAGCTCTACAGATTACCGATCCCCTGATGTGATCTAATCTAATAAGTGAACGTGAATGAAATGGTCTAAAGAGCCAACACCCAGAGATCACACAAATTCAGGGCCTTAAGAGAATTTCAGGATTTCTCTCTCTGTATGGAAAGTCAGCGAGCACATTCAGAGGCTTAAACCCCTACACACCCAACACTTCTCACAGCTGAGGGTTTGTTACTATTCTATTCAGCCTGCACAGAAAGTGACATCCTTACCTGCTTGTATGCAATGTCCTGCCTGCAGAGGGCGCTGTGTATGAAAGGGTGGGGGGTCATAACTGGCAAGGAAAGGTAGGCTAGGGGAACATTCTTGTCGTGGCTACAGGGGGGAGCCCCGATGTGACTACTGGGAGGGCGGCATATTAACAAGGGTGGGGAAAAAGTAGGGGTGTGGAGGCTGTGTTGTTACTGGTGAGGCGACTGTCAGAAGGTGGGCCCTGCCCTGACTACTGGGGAGAACAGACCCTGACTTGGTGGGTAAGGCCTTGCACTGTGGTCTCAGCCCTATAGAGCGTCGCTGCAGGCTCCTAGACCTGGCTAAGGTTTGGCGAGGCCCTTTAAGTACCATGCAGCATGTGTATAGTGTATACAGTGTCCTGGGGTAGCACGCTCTGGCGGTCTACAGGGGCCTAAGCGATCAGGAGCACACATGTAAATACAGAAGTGTGGCCCCATATACAGCTGTCCATACCGCTCTGCACCTCCGGAGAGCACTCCATGAAAGAGAAGAACGAAAAACAGAAGACGTTCAGGCCCGCTCTCCTTTCCCTCCATCATAGAAGTTCTTTATTTCTATAGGAATACGTAACAGACAAGGTCTGCACACGGGGCGATCCCTTCTGGATAAAAAAAGATCCCCCCGCAACATGAAGGACAAAGGGTCTGCCATTGGGTCCAACAATCACAACTAAACTCCTCCTGTCACAGCAAGAACCAAACCCTCAGCTGTGAGAAGTACATAGGTCCGTAGGTTTCCAACTATGGATTAAGAAATGACTGATCTCAAAGATAAATGTAACACAAATAGCGAGTTAAGTGGAAAATGACTAAACTTCAGATAAGTGATCTCATCGTGATAATCGCCCGAGGGGCCTGATGTAGATTCCACAGAACAAGAGCACTCCGCGGGTGTGGACTCCATAAAGAGCAAGGCAGCTGTAATCTGTGGTGGAACCTGGTAATAAGTGTTCAATTTCCCTGCAGTGCCCCTACAGTGGAAATTAAGTATTGCATGTTATCATAATCAGAGGTCCGGGGAGGGTAACCAGTTGTAGTCTACTTGGTCTAGGTTGGGGTGAGCGCCCAGGAGTAAACAAGGCTCTCTCCAAGCTTCAGGATCATTGACTCTCTGGTTTGGAGGGCTGGTGAAGTACACAGTGGCTTGCAACATCCTTGTGCAGTTTTTTGTTTGGCTCCCCCATATTTTTTTGCACTTGGGTGAAAAGAAAATCAAAAAAGTCTGTTCACGTAACGTCCAGATATTCTGGGTCCTCCAGAAAAAGAGGTTTCCACTAGTAATGGATAGCCGCTGATTGGACAGATCTTTCGCTCTTCCTGATCGCTGTTTTTGTTGGCATACAGCGTGAAATCCTTACATGGCAAATACACAATTGTAGTTATTCAAGGAGGCAAAAAACCAATGCCCCAAGCTATCTGAGACGTTACCCCCCCCATCACGAGTGTAGACCTCACATCAAACCCCACGCGCTTGAGAGCCCCGCAGCCTCCACGGGCCGGGCCGAGCGAGCGGATCAGTGTTTGGTTTCTATTTACAAACATTCTATTCTCTCTGATGGGAAACAATCGCTCTCTGCATGTTTGTGCTATCTGGTTACCAAGTACAAAAACACAAAACAGACCCGCGGCGATCAAAGAAAGCGGGGAAAGACAGAACCAGACCAAACCGACTGGGTAAACATTACCAGAAGGGAGGCCGGCCGGCCCATGGAGAGAAATGAGAGTGGAAAAGGGATCCAAAGCAACACTTACCATTCACTACTGACCACTGGGGCTGGGCGATTCTTGTATCTCTGTCATGCTTTTGTTTATAGAGGACCTTTCAGCACTGCTCTGATTCCAGCAGCGGTGGAATTTTTTCTCTAGTCCCCACCACTCCTGAGCAATCAGTGCAATTAGCATATCAGACACTAACATATCAGACTAACTGCACTCATTGCTCAGGAACAGTGGGGGCTAGAGGAAAGTTTCCAACTGTGCCAGAATCAGTGGAGGGGCCGCGATCAACAGATACTAAGAACTTGTCTCACCACCCATCTACTGACTAGTGTGAAGACATTACCGATCATAGTTTGCAGTGGGAGGAGAAAGCCTGCATGGAATATATCAGACTCTGGTGCTGGGCTAGCATCAATTTCACAATTCTTATGAAAAATAGTTCTTTGAAATGGCAAATTAATCAAATTAATTCGGCCACCAACAACCAGGCCCAAATCATATACAGGGCACCAGGGTGCAGAGGGGAATTGCGGGGGCCAAATCAGGGAGAACATGTTGCGTCTCCACTTTGTCCACGGACGGCTGTGCTTAGTGACCAACCACCATATATTTGCAAATTTTTGCTGCAAAGACCCCACCATGGAGCCCCCACTATTGACCAGTAAGGATGGGTTTGGGCTTAGCTGTACTCAGACGTGAATCTGACAGATTTATACACCTCCAGCCCCTGTAGATGAAGACATCACCGCCTCAATGCTATGGACCAAACTGTGACAAAGCTCTACCTCATTGCCCCCAAGCAGTACAATCCGCTGCCTTGCATTTTTCGGCTTGCTGGAGGGGGGTCATTTCTCAGGTGTAATTACAGGTCGCTACATCAAAGGGGCCAGGCAGAGGGTGCGTGTCATTCTGAGGGCACGGAACGTTTTGCTGTACTTTAAGTGTAAGCTCTAAATTGTCTCCATACAGTAAGAAGCCGAACAGCAATCTGATAAACTAAGCAGCAATTACAGAAACCAGTGAGGTCTGAGGAACCCTAAACCTCATGTCTCAGCAATGCTGCAAGTCATCAAACTTCTCAGCGTTCTCATGGTAAATGTGCCACAAAGCAAGCAGGGAGATGACAACCAGAGCGGGCCGTCCCCTGACAACATCTCCTTCCAGTAGAGCGGCTGGTGTGATCTGGCACGGCCTGTGGAGGCCACGTGTCCTCCCTGCGATAAGAGAGATTGTCGGCTGCAAACAGCTCCAACTGATATAGGTTTCCATCAGATTAGCTGCAAGAGGAAAAGCAGACACTGGGCACAGAGAACCAGGGGTCAAATCATCTATATGGTGCAAAGGGGAACCCAGGAGCAAATCATCTACAGGGTACAAGGGTACAGAGGAAAAGCAGACACTGGGCACAGAGAACCAGGGGTCAAATCATCTATATGGTGCAAAGGTACAGAGGGGAGCCCAGGAGCAAATCATTTACAGGGCACAAAAATACTAAAGAAAAGCAGACACTGGGCAGAGGGGAACCAGGGGTCAAATCATGCATAGGACACCAGGGTGCAGATGGGAACTGATGGCAAAGATCATCTACAGAGTACAAGGCTGCAGAGACAAACCAAGTGGTCAAATCACACATGGGATACCAAAGTGCAGAGAAGAACCAGGGGAAAAGATCAGCAACAGGACTCAAGGGGGCAGAGGGGATGCAAAGGACAAATCCTAAACAGAGTTCTAGGTCACAAGAGAAACCAGGGACACATCTTCCACAGAACACAGGGGGCAGAGAGGAGCTAGGGGCCACATAATATACAGGGCAATAACCATAGAGAAGACACCTGGATGCAAAGGGAAATTGAGGACAAAGGGCCAAACCATATAGAGGAAGGACATCAAAGTGCAGAGGGGAACCTGGAGTCCAATCCTATAAATAGGACCAAAGTGTAGACAGAAACCTGGGATCAAATCTTATACAGACCACTATGATGTGGCCAGGGGCCAAAATCATATCCCGGACACGAGGAGCCAGAGGTCAAGATCTTGCACAGGACACAAAGGTGCATAGGGGAAGCTGGAGCTAAGATGGTCTATATTAACGATAGGAACGGCTTCCTGTATCAGAGATATTACATATGTCCTAACCATTCACATATATACCCAGAGGACCCGGCGCCTGTGTGTTATAGGTGTAAGCTCTTCTGGCACCAGAACACAACTATCTATGGAAGAAGTCAATGTCATGGGAATAGAATGACCTGAAGAATGGAATTTCAAAAATATTCACCCCCGACATCTCGAAGTATATATAATAAACCCCCTGAAGCATAAAGCATGAGCACACAGCGCTCTATCTCCCTGTCAGCCATTCGTCTCCCTCACACCGAGGATCTGGATTTTCTCACACACAAATGGTGGGACAGAGATAAGAAGCGCAAGTATTCCTGATAAACCGCCACAAACACACACAAGCTCTACTTAACCCCTACATGACAAAGTCCATCACCCAGCTTTCCAAGGCTCCTAAATGCTACCTAGCTGTCATCTTCAATGACTATCAACCAGTTGTAGCTGCCACTCAGGGGTTTTGGAAAGCTGGGAATGGACACCGTGACAATGTGGCAGGCTATGGCGACAAACGCATCAATGGCTGCTATTAGGGAGAGATTGTGACTGCGACTGCATGCAATACCGCACCCATACAACCCAGGCACAACCATAGTGGAGCACAAGTCTTACCAGCTGTGTTCAATTCACACGACCTCTATAGCGCCCTGCCCGTTGCCATGGAGACGACGACTTATTTATGTAAACAAAACTAAACTTTTTGTATCATAAAAAAATTCTGCAACTTTCTAATAAACTTTGTAACAATTTCCCACCAAGATCTCTGCTTTCTGGGAAATCGTATCAAAGTTTATTTATCTGACGTAGATGAACTGGATACAATGTATCAATGTAAACAATAGACTATCGTAAACACAGACAATCCCACGCAGACACACTGTAACAAACCCATCAGCTGCGACAAGTATCGGGCTTTAGCTTATGGATGGAAGGACTGACAGCAAGCAGAGATCCTGACAATGTCATATCATGTCTATGTGAAAGTTACAGAACTTATTATAAAGGGATAAACCTTGAAGGATTTTGCGCACCTTGGGGATAGCAGCACAAGCAGCAGCAGTTGTAGAACTACAAGCACCAGCAAGGTCAGGTCATTAGGATCGCTCTATTAGGGGATGGGAATGACTGGCATGTTGTACACTATAAATAACTTGAGTCTTTCCTTTTCTCTGGGATTTACATAACACGTAGGACAGATGAGGCGGCGGCTACAGGGGGCTGATCAGCGCAGGGCGACAGGGAGCAATGACAGGACCCCCGCTCAGGAATCCTGCACATTCCTATGGGGATCTAAGCAGTGCCATAGAGGGTTTCACACAGCTTTCTACAAGCCCTGACTGGAAATTTCAGGTTACTTGCTTTTGTGCGTGTCAGTCTTCACTGTTTTCTAGCATTGTATTTATGAAACTCAGGATGTACAGGTACATGGCTCAGAATTTAAGCCTTATTTACTACAAGCCCATAGGGGTTTTCACCCAGCTTTCCACAGTCCTGAATGTCATTCAAGCTTCAGGTTACCCCTCCAACACTAGACGTCCTCCCGCTGTGCTTGTACCAGTGTCAGTCTTCACTGTTTTATAGCATTGTATGCTATGGGGACTTTACTGAGAATAAATCCATTCTGAATACGAGTCTACGACCTATGGGGACGACGGGAACAATTCCATGAGTTTTCTTACTGACCTTCCCATAAAAAAAAATTCCGCACAAGGAATATGTGAAAAGACGGTGGCCCCGGGGCGAGTGTCAGCGCTCAGTGACACGACACACAGAATTACATAATCCCCATAATTTGTGAGATTCCTGCCAAAAATACTGATCAAAGGGACAATGACAGAACAGGGCTTGTTACAGGCTAATGACAGGCACATTGTGGAATACGACTCCCATCGGGGTCCGGGGCGCACCCTCACCGGCCACAATGCCCGACCAGAGGGAGCGCCGCTCAAGAGGAATGTGCCCCCCCACCACTCATTATTAAAACAATTAGGATAATTGCGAGCTCTGGGGGCCACAGAATGGAGGAAAGTGCAGACATCAGGGGCAATTATAGTTTATTACAATAACGACGCGCCCTAATCCAGCAATGACGAACTCTGCACCCCAATTATCTATACCCTGATGTAATAGTGTATAACCTGTACACCCCTGCACTGCTGGACAAGGAGGGGCCGGCCAAAATCTACAATAAGGTGTATAACTATACTGACATAAAGGGGAACTCTGTATAAAGGCAGGAAAATCCCCAGAAAATGTATGTCCAAAAATCACCATTGTGAAATAGTTCTCTGCTAACCAACACTACAGTAATTACATATAGGGGGCAGTATTATAGTAGTTATATTCTTGTACATAGGGGGTAGTATTATAGTAGTTATATTCTTGTACATAGGAGCAGTATTATAGTAGTTATATTCTTGTACATAGGAGGTAGTATTATAGTAGTTATATTCTTGTACATAGGAGGTAGTATTATAGTAGTTATATTCTTGTACATAGGGGGCAGTATTATAGTAGTTATATTCTTGTACATAGGAGCAGTATTATAGTAGTTATATTCTTGTACATAGGAGCAGTATTATAGTAGTTATATTCTTGTACATAGGAGCAGTATTATAGTAGTTATATTCTTGTACATAGGGGCAGTATTATAGTAGTTATATTCTTGTACATAGGAGGTAGTATTGTAGTAGTTATATTCTTGTACATAGGAGGTAGTATTATAGTAGTTATATTCTTGTACATAGGAGCAGTATTATAGTAGTTATATTCTTGTACATAGGAGATAGTATTATAGTAGTTATATTCTTGTACATAGGAGCTAGTATTATAGTAGTTATATTCTTGTACATAGGAGGTAGTATTATAGTAGTTATATTCTTGTACATAGGGGGCAGTATTATAGTAGTTATATTCTTGTACATAGGAGGTAGTATTATAGTAGTTATATTCTTGTACATAGGAGGTAGTATTATAGTAGTTATATTCTTGTACATAGGAGCAGTATTATAGTAGTTATATTCTTGTACATAGGAGCAGTATTATAGTAGTTATATTCTTGTACATAGGAGGCAGTATTATAGTAGTTATATTCTTGTACATAGGAGGTAGTATTGTAGTAGTTATATTCTTGTACATAGGAGGTAGTATTATAGTAGTTATATTCTTGTACATAGGAGGTAGTATTATAGTAGTTATATTCTTGTACATAGGAGCAGTATTATAGTAGTTATATTCTTGTACATAGGAGCAGTATTATAGTAGTTATATTCTTGTACATAGGAGGTAGTATTATAGTAGTTATATTCTTGTACATAGGAGGTAGTATTATAGTAGTTATATTCTTGTACATAGGAGGTAGTATTATAGTAGTTATATTCTTGTACATAGGAGGTAGTATTATAGTAGTTATATTCTTGTACATAGTAGGTAGTATTATAGTAGTTATATTCTTGTACATAGGAGCAGTATTATAGTAGTTATATTCTTGTACATAGGAGTAGTATTATAGTAGTTATATTCTTGTACATAGGAGGTAGTATTATAGTAGTTATATTCTTGTACATAGGAGGTAGTATTATAGTAGTTATATTCTTGTACATAGGAGGTAGTATTATAGTAGTTATATTCTTGTACATATTAGGTAGTATTATAGTAGTTATATTCTTGTACATAGGAGTAGTATTATAGTAGTTATATTCTTGTACATAGGAGCAGTATTATAGTAGTTATATTCTTGTACATAGGTGGTAGTATTATAGTAGTTATATTCTTGTACATAGGAGGCAGTATTATAGTAGTTATATTCTTGTACATAGGAGTAGTATTATAGTAGTTATATTCTTGTACATAGGAGGTGGTATTATAGTAGTTATATTCTTGTACATAGGAGGTAGTATTATAGTAGTTATATTCTTGTACATAGGAGCAGTATTATAGTAGTTATATTCTTGTACATAGGAGCAGTATTATAGTAGTTATATTCTTCTACATAGGGGCAGTATTATATTTCGTTGTACATCTGAGTAGTATTATAGTAGTTATATTCTTGTACATAGGGGCAGTATTATAGTAGTTATATTCTTGTACATAGGAGGTAGTATTATAGTAATTATATTCTTGTACATAGGAGCAGTATTATAGTAGTTATATTCTTGTAGATAGGGGAAGTATTATAGTAGTTATATTCTTGTACATAGGAGTAGTATTATAGTAGTTATATTCTAGTACATAGGGGGCAGTATTATAGTAGTTATATTCTTGTACATAGGAGCAGTATTATAGTAGTTATATTCTTGTACATAGGAGCAGTATTATGCTTCGTTCACACCTGCGCTTGGTGTCCGTCCGTCGCCAATCCAGTGAAAATCTCGGCGAACTGGATTGGCGTTGGATACAGACCGGTCAGCGGCGCATTGGTTAAAAACCCATTCATTTGAATGGGTTTTTAAAGCAGTGCGCGGGTGTGCGCTTACACCCTCTGCGCTGCGAATCCTTTTTTTTTCGTCGGACACGAAGTCCTGCGTGTCCGACTTTGTTTCCGACGAAAAAAAAAAGGATTCGCAGCGCAGAGGGTGTAAGCGCACACCCGCGCACTGCTTTAAAAACCCATTCAAATGAATGGGTTTTTAACCAATGCGCCGCTGACCGGTCTGTATCCAACGCCAATCCAGTTCGCCGAGATTTTCACTGGACTTAGGCGTATTCTTGACAGGACGTGTTTGACACTGCAAGGGGTAGGTGTGAATTCTTGACCTGGAGGTAGTTTATAGTAGTTATATTCTTGTACATAGGAGTAGTATTATAGTAGTTATATTCTTGTACATAGGAGGCAGTATTATAGTAGTTATATTCTTGTACATAGGAGCAGTATTATAGTAGTTATATTCTTGTACATAGGAGTAGTATTATAGTAGTTATATTCTTGTACATAGGAGGTAGTATTATAGTAGTTATATTCTTGTACATAGGAGAAGTATTATAGTAGTTATATTCTTGTACATAGGGGTAGTATTATAGTAGTTATATTCTTGTACATAGGAGCAGTATTATAGTAGTTATATTCTTGTACATAGGAGCAGTATTATAGTAGTTATATTCTTGTACATAGGGGTAGTATTATAGTAGTTATATTCTTGTACATAGGGGGCAGTATTATAGTAGTTATATTCTTGTACATACGAGCAGTATTATAATAGTTATATTCTTGTACATAGGAGGTAGTATTATAGTAGTTATATTCTTGTACATAGGAGCAGTATTATAGTAGTTATATTCTTGTACATAGGAGTAGTATTATAGTAGTTATATTCTTGTACATAGGAGGTAGTATTATAGTAGTTATATTCTTGTACATAGGAGCAGTATTATAGTAGTTATATTCTTGTACATAGGAGGTAGTATTATAGTAGTTATATTCTTGTACATAGGAGGTAGTATTATAGTAGTTATATTCTTGTACATAGGAGCAGTATTATAGTAGTTATATTCTTGTACATAGGGGGCAGTATTATAGTAGTTATATTCTTGTACATAGGAGGCAGTATTATAGTAGTTATATTCTTGTACATAGGGGCAGTATTATAGTAGTTATATTCTTGTACATAGGAGTAGTATTATAGTAGTTATATTCTTGTACATAGGAGCAGTATTATAGTAGTTATAGTCTTGTACATAGGAGCAGTATTATAGTAGTTATATTCTTGTACATAGGAGCAGTATTATAGCAGTTATATTCTTGTACATAGGAGGAGTATTATAGTACTTGTAACACTGCCTCCTATGCACAGGAATAGAATGTATTACAAGGCTACTCCACTTACTGGGATTAGGGTCTCCTTCATAAATAATTCTATCTACATCTATATTGGTTCTTGTAAAGAGGAATCATTAATCTATAATCAGCTGACTGTGATAAGTTTGGAGGTTTTTGGGCTTACAGGATTTATTTGCCTGTTTATCTGTAGACTATAGTCTTATCAGCCATGTCAGACAACAAAAGGCTCCCGCTGTGGCCATCAATAGGTCACCACCCACCAGAGACCATGATCAGCTCTGGAAAATTAGCAATACTGCCCCCTCCATAGATAATAAATGGGTAACAAAGTTATTAAACTTTCAGTCAGAGGAGTACTGTATAGAGATGTAGCAGAGCTAAAGCACATTGTGTTATGGAGTTGTACAAGAACACTGAGCCTTTGTGTCCGTCCTGGTAACAAGAAGCAACTTTTGCAGCCACTTTGTTGTTGGTCAACACTTCCTCCTGTTTTACATACAAACCCTTTTGGAGGGAAAGTTTCCAACACCTGGGGGTGGATGGGCCTGAGAACAGAGGAGCACAGGGCGCACATCAAAAAGTGTTCAACCTCATTGACTTCAAAAAGCGAAGCCCGGGGCGTCACAGCTGGACAGAGGAGGGAAAGAAGAGGAGGAGGAGGGAAAGAAGAGGCGCTTGTGTTATCCCTGCAACTTGTCACAAGTCCAAAAGGAAAAAAAACAAGCACCTGAGTAATAATAAAGATAGAGATAGATAGATATGAGATAGATCTAACATACCAGTCATCATATATAGTAATAAAGCAATGTATTATATGAAAGCAATACAATCAATTCTAAGCAAACTCACCACCTAAAGGGGTCTCATTCTGGCTCAGGAGACTCACTATATTTTTATAATAAAGAAAATGATTGGGGAAAGTTTTCTGTATGTATCCTAGTGGCGTCTGTATACTGGTCAGCCTTAGCAGCCAATACAGCTAGGCGGAGGCCAAAGTTTTGAGAGCTCCATGACTAGGACTAGAGGACGTATCCAGATGAATTATAGAATATGGTGGAAAGCTACTGAGCATCCTATAGGTCTACTACAGGACTTGGGATGAATTATGGGATATTGTGGCATTCTAGGGCACTAGGTTGCCTATACAGGTACGACAGGACTTATCAGGATAACTTATGGGGTATTGTGGGCATCCTGGGGGGACCTCTGTCCACACTTTATATACATGTTTGGGACTGATAAATTTTATAAATACCAGCCCATTATCAGAATAATTGGAAACACATTCCCGTCTTGCAGACTGAACCCTCCCTGAGACTTTCCACCCTAGACTGAAGATGACAGGTCCAAATGATGACGTCACCCTGGGTGGGTCACTGACTCCCACTGTAAGAGGAGGTGCAGCAGAGGGTAACCTTACTGATGGGTTTGGAGATAACCCGCCCTGTGTGAGAGAAGGTAACAGATACCCACAATCTGCTTGGCACTCACATTACACAAAGTACACAGCACTCCAAGCAACAGCATGTAAAGGAATGTAGCAAACCTGACAGGTGCAGATGTAGCAGAGCTGGGTCAGTTACTTATCACATGATCACTACCATAATAGGTGTGCTTTTACATAGGACTGCAGGAAACATCTATGAAGGCTAAAGCCTCAGTGAGTTAAGCAACGAGCTCAACTCTACTATGTGTGTATAGCAGAGTGACAGATGGGAACATAAACATATATAATAGTGAGAGCAGGAAACCCCTCCACCCTTCCTGAGCAGCCCCACATCCCCGGCTACTCTGCAGGAACTGAGAGTTATCACACAACCACCTGTACAAGCTGCTCAGTATACCAGGGTGAGCATCAGCAGTGCCCATGCTATGATAACCACATGCCAGGATCGCACAGTGCATGCCCAGCGCCAGCCCATCGCACAGTGCATGCCCAGCGCCAGCCCATCGCCACAGTGCATGCCCAGCGCCAGCCCATCGCACAGTGCATGCCCAGCGCCAGCCCATCGCACAGTGCATGCCCAGCGCCAGCCCATCGCACAGTGCATGCCCAGTCAGTATACAATGCAGCCTAATCATTGCTTACCAAGGGTCAGGATATAGAAACATCACATGGCACTTCAGTCATACCAACTACACGTTACTTATATCATGAGAACAAGAACAGCTCTGACACTGCCTGGCAACTAATCCCAGGAAGCTACAAGTATGTGCACTGACCATTAACGCCCTGGCATCTGCCCTGCACCCAGACATTTCCAGGTACCTCCTTAAACCAGAGAGCTGCCAGCCCTGCACCCTTCATTGTCAGACACTGGGGCTCACACATCACGCAGCAGCACTGCAGCACCTAACACACGAGAATCAGACGCTGCAGCAGCCACATCACCCCGGACACTGCAGCAGCTAGGGCACAGACAGAAGTAGGGAGGGCACCGTGCCCAATGTCCCCAGGGTATGGAATCAGCGCCCCCTGCACCCCCCCTATACCAACTCATGACAGACTTCCCACGTCAGAGGTCAATATCATGTACAGACGTCCTCAGTCATCTCCCTCACCCCTGATCTTCTCCACAGACCCCCACCTCAACCTGTCACCCCTCTGTACCCCAAGACTGACCATTACATATCCATATCACCCCAAATAATGCCCCGCATCCCAGACCCCATACAGTCAGAGTCTCCCTACTGGTACACCCACCCTCTGCAGAGACTCCAATATTTTTCTCCCTTACACACAGCGATAATGCCCCAAAAATCCCTTAGATCCTCAAACTGATCCTGACATCACCCTGCAGCCCCCTAAATCTTAGCACCTCCCTGTGAGGTCACCCCACTTTATCTGACATCCACCCCCTTTATCCAGCATCCTCACCTGACGCCCCATGTTCGTCTGGTCCCCTCCCCACTTATTACCCTATAGACTGTCCCCCTCCCTATACACCCCACTTTATGCCACATCCACCCCATACACCCCTCTTGTACCTGACAACTCTCCAGTCTCCATTTCTGACAACACCCCCTTACAGAGCTGCAGATTTTGGGGGCTGTATATGCCCCAGTGTCCCCCACCTCAGTATCACCATGGTAACTAAGGTGGCCCCCCGTTTCTGCAGACACCCCCTCAGTTTCCCCTCCTCACATCCCGCAGCATCCAGTACCGCACTGCACCCACACACCTCCAGCAGCAGTACCGCAGCAGACATCCCAGCCCCCCGCGGCTCCTCTCACACAGCCGGACACCGCGGAGGAGCTGTCCCGGGCCGCTAGGTGAGCCAGTCCTTGCCCCGCTCCCTCCATGTCCCCCCCCCCGGGCTCCTCACCATGGATCAGCCGCAGCTCCGCTCTCCACAGCCGCACACTGCACACTGACTGAGCCGCACACGCCCCCTCTGACGTCACAGCGCGGGGAGTGTCGGGACGTGGAGGGCTCATCAACCATTGGCCAGACGTTGTCCAATCAGGAGCGAGCGTCCCAGAACTACAACACCCAGACTGCTGCGCGGCAGATAACGAGGTCGCGGTGACCCGAGCGTGTCCTGTGCTGATCCCTTAACCCCGTCACCGCCAGGCTCACCCGGCACACAGGACTTTAACCCCTCCCTTGCCTTGACATACACCCTAAGACCTGCTTCAAGCCCTTAACGCCCCGCCCGCGGCTCCAGTTACGACCAATTAACCCATTCATTCCAGACTCTGACTTCATCAGGACAGTGGAAAGCTTGGTCACTGACGTCGGGAGCTCACAGAGGAGATTATGTGATGAATGCAAATGTAACAGACCCTCAGCTGTGAGAAGTCTCAGGTCAGGAGCAGTTTATGGCCTCTGAAAGTGAACAGACTTATTAGACCTATTCACTGACAGTAAGCAGAGGTGGTGAACACAGTGAAGTCTATTGGACAATGGCAGAACTCCTCATATAATTCATAGCTATGAGCGCCCCCTGCAGGCTGATGCTGCTTATGTCTGTAATGGGGCCCCTACCTGGGATAAGCTGGGGTAGCCCCCGCCTATTGTTAGTTGCCCTGTGCAGGTGGTATTTGGCACATCTGTCGGGGGGCAGTATCGTGCGCTGCTCATGCTGGGCGGCCCGCCGTGGAAAGTATGTGAGGTGAAGCAGAACAATGCTGGGGTGTGAATATTTCCACAACTCCTCCATCCCTCTGCACATCACTGGGGAGCCCTACCTGTACATAAATAAATACCCCCTGGCCGTACCACACACAGTGCCCGCTATCACACGCATGGCAATGTAACACAAGAGGGCACAGGCCCAGCAACAGAGGGGTAACATGAAGCTCCAGGGCTCCAATGCAAAATCTGTACCCGGCCCCCACCTATAATGTATTGTTTATAGTACTGGGCTCCTGTGATTGGGAAGAGATACCTTATGGGACACTCAAGTTACACCACTGCTCAGGGAGGCCCAGCTGCCACGTGATGATGCTGGGTGTAGCATTAGATCCAACAGCAATTGCATGGAGCCCCCCGCTGACCACACACCATCCAGCGTGTTTACTTATATTTTATTACATTGTCTGTTATCCATTAGATTATTTCAATAGGTAGAGGCTGATATTAATACTGAGGGGGCACCAAGGGGGCATTATACTGCTTGTTGGGGCACCAAGGGGGCATTATACTGTGTGTTGGGGCACTAATAGGGCTTTATACAGCTTGTTGGGGCACCAAGGGGGCATTATACTGTGTTGGGGGCACTAAGGGAGTGGTGTACTGTGTGTATGAGCACTAAGGAGGCAGTATTTGGGGGATCCCGACATTACTGCCAAATCCGCCCCTGGCCGTGTTGGGCGGATTTGGCAGTAATTTGGCAATCAAAGTGGGCAGTGGGCCAAAACTGTGGGTATCTAAACAATCTGCAAATGAAAGCAAATCACAGAACTGGTCAGCCAGACTCATAGGGGAACATTCATGTTTGCACCAGCAGGTCTGTAATTCATACAAGCATAATACTACTCACAGCTGAGGGTTTGTTACAATTTTATCCAGTCCAAACAATCCTATGGGAGCTAAACAGCCTAATCCAGAGGTACTCAACTACTTTTATTAAAGGTCCGTTGATCGGGTTCTGCCATCAAGTAAAGGTCCAAGCCGAACACATCCAGTATTTACGGTATTTTTTGGACAAAAAAACATGGCTGACAATAAGGCGCACCCAAGGTTTAGACAAGAAAAATTAGGGAAAAAATGTCCTAATGTGGCATTATAGTGTGTATAGGAGGCTCTAATGTGGCATTATACTGTGGGGTGGAATTAAGGAGCATTATACTGTGTGCGGGGTCACCATGGAGCATTAACCTGTGGGGGGCATTAATAAGCATTATACTGTAGATGGGGGCACAAATGGGACAGTAATCACCCCTGCTGCCTGCACAAGAGCCCTCATGTGTGAAGGAGCAGGGGGTATTACTGATCCCTGCTGCCACCAGAGCAAGGGATCAGGGTTTGGGGACAGTGGGCGCTCACCTGTTTTCTGGATATAGACAAGATTGTTTCCACTCACTGACAGTAAGCAGAGATCTTGAAACACAAAGTACATTAGAAATGTTGCAGAACTTTTGATTTCAGAGTGAGAGGTTTCTCTGTGAAGGGGTTCACATACTTTTGGCCTTGCCTTATATATACACATTTATAGTATAGCAGGTTCCTGTTTACTCCCCGCTGGTCACCATGATGAAATCTGACCGCGGTCTCGGTGGCACACGTCGTAGATTGTGACACCGCTGTGTAATCACGTTGTCTCATAACCGCGGGCTGTTGCCACATGACAGGCGCTTTGCTACAGTCGCAGCTTCGCTGGTTTCACGTTTGACCTCCTCTGGGGTAAAAATATTTCCTGGTTTATACAGAAACTGCCCCGAGTCAGAGAAAAATGCTTCTAGCTGAGGTCGATCCAGGCAGCAGCTGGCGGTTAACCCCTTCACTACTGCAGCCAGAGGAGGAAATATTCTGAGAATGTGGCATGTCAGATAACATACAGCGAGCGCTCCCACCACTCCCCCCCCCCACTGTCATCAGTCATACAGGAGTATCGGGAAAGCTGGGTGGCAAATAAAAAAGGTTGCTGTCCCCAACTTTCCTCTAGCTCTTTGTTGCAGTGACATATCCTCCACCCCATATTGCAGTTTAAAGGTAGGTGCACACAGCGCAGTTATAATTGCAGTTTTGAGATTTTTTAGTGCACGCAAAATTTTACAGGTGGAACATGTCAGATAAATGTGTTTAGGAAACTAAGAAACTGACACTGGACTGCACGCAGTTTTAGGCCAGGGCTGCATGGTGATTATGGCAATGAATTGACCTGTGACCCCTACATTAATGTTAGTGAATGGAGCTGCATTGTGACCCTGGGGGTGCTGACTTTTTTGCACTGGTCTCGGCACCCTTCAGGTTACAATCCAACTCCATTCTGAAGTCGCAGCCAATATGGCTCTGCAGTCCTGACTGATGTCTTCTACATGCATCCAATCTGTGTACGTGTACTTTTCAGGGTTCTTGGAAAGCTTAGTGATGTAAGCAGGTTGTCATCTAGCTTCCCAGAAACTAATATAACGTAATGGTTTGCACTTGTAACTACAGGACAAAGAAACGTTTACATAAAAACTCATTAAGGCTGAGTTCACACATTGCAGAAAAACAGTTTTTTTCTGAGGTTTTTTTTTTTAAGCCAAAGCCAGAAGTGGCTTCTAAAGGGATGGGAAATATAAAGCAGCTTTTTTTGCAACGTGTGGCCTCAGCCTAAAGAAGCTCTCTGGACATAACTGTGTTATGCCTGGCGCAGGGCCTGAGGGGCGGAGCATTATTGTGTATGCTCCGCCCCTTTCAGACCCCGCACCGTACATTATCAGATTCCGAGGGATATTCCTTTAATGATAGTATTAGGGATCTCAGAGCTGGAGCTAGACTCTTGCACCTGGGCGAAATTTCAGCCTTCTGCTCTAGCCCTCTAACAAGAGTCTGGTTAGCGCCCCCTCTGGCACTCAGCCTACATGTCCTTGTTGTACCCCCCAGTTACGCCCCTGAGGAACTACATGACTAGTAATTCTCCATGATGACATTACACCATACCTGGCACTTGTATGCTGCTGCTGACACCTCTGTAGGTAATAACCCATCTTTTCTAGAATCCTGAACATCAGATCTGCCCAGGAACAGGAAAGTCTCACTGCATGGCATGCAGGGATCTGGGAAAGCTGGATGCTAGCTGGTAGAGTCAGCCCAGAGTAATAAGACCTTGTTGTGGTGCAGCGCCAGGTCCTATATGACAGCTCCAGTTGCTGTAATGACACCTGTGAGGTCCCAGGCTTGCTAATGGCGATTGCGACATCTCACATCACACGCCTTGTGTTTTCGCCTCCGTACACAATGACTAGTGCAGTAACCAGCGCCAAGCTCAGCCCCACAGCCGCTGACTGGAAAACACTGCAGACCGGCCAAGTGTTATATAATAATGTCCAGGGACAGAGAAGTGCGAAAATGCTCCAGTCTGGAGAAGCCATATGTAACTAGCAACCCCCCAGTACCCTGGTGATAGTAGGGTGAGGACAGGCGGGCACCAAGGGGTAGTCATGCCATTGTCCAAGACCTCTGCCTCAGCGCATATTGTATACCATTGCTTAACCAGGCAGATTTATCCCCTTAGTGAGCTGTAATGGTAGCCATATTGTTATCACCCAGCTTTCCCAGAAACAGGATGACCCCGAAATCCCTTTAAGAAAAGGGCAAAATTGAAAATGCAACATTGAAGCAAAACTCTCACATTTGATACAGTGCCTTGCAAAAGTATTCACACCCCTTGAACTTTTTCACCTTTTGTCACCTCACAACCACAAACTTAAATGTATTTTCTTGAGATTTTAAGTGATAACCAACACAAAGTAGCAGATAATTGTGAAGTGGAAGGAAAATGATACAAGGTTTTCAAAATTTTAATCAAATAAAAACATGAAAAGTGTAACATGCAAAAGTCTTCAACCTTCATCAATACTTTGTAGAGCCGCCTTTTGCTGCAATTCCAGCTCCAAGTCTTTTGGGCTCGGTCTCTTCCAGCTTTGCACATCTAGAGATGAGATTTCTGCCCCTTCTTCTTCTTTGCAGCCAGATTGGATGGAGCGTCTGTGATCAGTAATTTTCATGTCTTTCCTCAGATGCTCAATGGGATTTGGGTCTGGACTGTGACTGGGCCATTCTAACCCCGGAATATTCTGTCATCTAAACCTTCCCCTGGAGCTCGGGCTGGAGGTTTAGGGTCATTGTCTTGCTGGAATCTCCTTCCCAGTCTCAGGTCTTTTGCAGCCTCCAGTCTCAGGTTTTCCTCCAGGATTGGCCTGTATTTAGCTCCCTCCATCTTCCCATCACCTCTGAGCAGCTTCCCTGTCCCCCCAGCATGATGCTGCCCCCTATGTGTCACAGTGGGGATGACGGGGTGCTCAGGGGGATGAGCAGGGTTACTTTCCCCCCTTGTTTGTATTTAGGCCATGACGTTCCCCTTTGGTCTCCTCTGAGCAGAGCACCTTCTCCCACATGTTTGCTGTGTCCCCTATATGACTTGTGGCCATAAACTGCAGACGCCACTTCTTATGTCTTTCCTACAACAATGGTTTTCTTCTTGCCGCTCTTCCATATAGATTGGCAGATTTGTGGGGTGCGCAGTGACTTCTAGTTGTCCTGTGGACAGATTCTCCCTGTACCTGAGGATTTCTGCAGCTCCTCCACAGTGACCATGGGCTTCTTGGCTGCTTCTCTGACCAGCGCTCTCCTTGCTCAGTGATCTGTTAGTTTAGGTGGACGGCCATGTCTTGGTAGGTTTGCAGTTGTAGGATACTTTTTCCATTTTTGGCTGATGGATTGAACAGTACTTCTTGGGATGCTCAAAGTTTGGGATATGTTTTTATAACCTAAACCTGCTTTAAACTTCTCCACAACTTTATCTCTGACCTGTCTGGTGGGTTCCTTGGTCTTCATGATGCTGTTTGTTCACTAGTGTTCTGTAACAAACCACTGAGGCCTTCACAGAACAGGTGTATTTATACTGCGACTAAATTACACACAGCTGGACTCTGTTGATTAATTAAGTGATTTCTGAAGGCAATTGATTGCGCTATATTTTATTTAGGGGTATCAGAGTATAGGGGGCTGAATACTTTTGCACGTCACACCTTTCAGATTTTTGTTTGATTAAAATTTTGAAAATCATGTATCATTTTTGTTCCACTTCACAATTATCTGCTACTTTATGTTGGTTATCACTGAAAATCTCAAGAAAATACATTTAAGTTTGTGGTTGTAAGGTGACAAAATGTGAAAAAGTTCAAGGAGTATGAATACTTTTGCAAGGCACTGTACATACATTGTAGATATACATATATAAGACCCCCCTTCCCACTGCCTTCTCCTCCATTTTGAACACATACAGTGCCCCCCAGTGGTGCGAGTTAAGTGAAGTACAATAGGATCATCACTGCTTGCCTAACAAGTGCACGACACCCAAGAAAGAGGCCAAATCTCTGTCTCTGCTAAAACTATGTACAAAAGATCCACAGGGGGCGTCACAGCTATATCATTAGGGTCTACATTGCATAACTGGTAACATACATAACTGCGACATAAAAACTCCATAAAAACCCATGAAGATTCTCAGAGCGCCCCTATCACTGTGACAAAATGTAGGCAGAATGTGCCGCTGGCAGGTCACCCAGCAGCAGCCACAGCAGCTCCGCCCTAGCGTGTGTTCTGTATGATGTATAAATACAGCCGCACATACCGAGAATAATCAGAAAAATCTGTTATAATATAGAAACAAAAGGCCTGATGCCAGCAAAGCGAAACTTCAGCTCACCACACCCCAGCCTGATATCAATATCTGGTAACATAGGGGCAGTCATATAGAAATAATCTACATAAACAGCAGAATCACTGTATACATATATTACATTACTTATCCTGTATTATACTCCAGAGCTGCGCTCACTATTCTGCTGGTACAGTCACTGTGTATATACATTACATTACTTATCCTGTACTGATCCTGAGTTACATCCTGTATTATACTCCAGAGCTGCGCTCACTATTCTGCTGGTACAGTCACTGTGTACATACATTACATTACTTATCCTGTACTGATCCTGAGTTACATCCTGTATTATACTCCAGAGCTGCGCTCACTATTCTGCTGGTACAGTCACTGTGTACATATATTACATTACTTATCCTGTACTGATCCTGAGTTACATCCTGTATTATACTCCAGAGCTGCACTCACTATTCTGCTGGTACAGTCACTGTGTACATACATTACATTACTTATCCTGTACTGATCCTGAGTTACATCCTGTATTATACTCCAGAGCTGCACTCACTATTCTGCTGGTGCGGTCACTGTGTACATACATTACATTACTTATCCTGTAGTGATCCTGAGTTACATCCTGTATTATACTCCAGAGCTGCGCTCACTATTCTGCTGGTACAGTCACTGTGTACATACATTACATTACTTATCCTGTACTGATCCTGAGTTACATCCTGTATTATACTCCAGAGCTGCGCTCACTATTCTGCTGGTACAATCACTGTGTACATACATTACATTACTTATCCTGTACTGATCCTGAGTTACATCCTGTATTATACTCCAGAGCAGCGCTCACTATTCTGCTGGTGCAGTCACTGTGTACATACATTACATTACTTATCCTGTATTATACTCCAGAGCTGCACTCACTATTCTGCTGGTGCGGTCACTGTGTACATACATTACATTACTTATCCTGTACTGATCCTGAGTTACATCCTGTATTATACCCCAGAGCTGCGCTCACTATTCTGCTGGTGCAGTCACTGTGTACATACATTACATTACTTATCCTGTACTGATCCTGAGTTACATCCTGTATTATACTCCAGAGCTGCGCTCACTATTCTGCTGGTGCAGTCACTGTGTACATACATTACATTACTTATCCTGTACTGATCCTGAGTTACATCCTGTATTATACTCCAGAGCTGCGCTCACTATTCTGCTGGTGCAGTCACTGTGTACATACATTACATTAGTTATCCTGTACTGATCCTGAGTTACATCCTGTATTATACTCCAGAGCTGCACTCACTATTCTGCTGGTACAGTCACTGTGTACATACATTACATTACTTATCCTGTACTGATCCTGAGTTACATCCTGTATTATACTCCAGAGCTGCACTCACTATTCTGCTGGTACAGTCACTGTGTATATACATTACATTACTTATCCTGTATTATACTCCAGAGCTGCGCTCACTATTCTGCTGGTGCGGTCACTGTGTACATACATTACTTATCCTGTATTATACTCCAGAGCTGCACTCACTATTCTGCTGGTACAGTCACTGTGTACATATATTACATTACTTATCCTGTATTATACTCCAGAGCTGCACTCACTATTCTGCTGGTGCGGTCACTGTGTACATACATTACATGTCTATTACATTACTTATCCTGTACTGATTCCTGGAGTCGGTACATCCTTTCCTGTATTATACTCCAGAGCTGCGCTCACTATTCTGCTGGTGCAGTCACTGTGTACATACATTACATTACTTATCCTGTACTGATCCTGAGTTACATCCTGTATTATACTCCAGAGCTGCACTCACTATTCTGCTGGTACAGTCACTGTGTATATACATTACATTACTTATCCTGTATTATGCTCCAGAGCTGCGCTCACTATTCTGCTGGTGCGGTCACTGTGTACATACATTACATTACTTATCCTGTACTGATCCTGAGTTACATCCTGTATTATACTCCAGAGCTGCGCTCACTATTCTGCTGGTGCAGTCACTGTGTACATACATTACATTACTTATCCTGTACTGATCCTGAGTTACATCCTGTATTATACTCCAGAGCTGCACTCACTATTCTGCTGGTACAGTCACTGTGTACATACATTACATTACTTATCCTGTACTGATCCTGAGTTACATCCTGTATTATACTCCAGAGCTGCGCTCACTATTCTGCTGGTACAGTCACTGTGTACATACATTACATTACTTATCCTGTACTGATCCTGAGTTACATCCTGTATTATACTCCAGAGCTGCACTCACTATTCTGCTGGTACAGTCACTGTGTACATACATTACATTACTTATCCTGTACTGATCCTGAGTTACATCCTGTATTATACTCCAGAGCAGCGCTCACTATTCTGCTGGTGCAGTCACTGTGTACATACATTACATTACTTATCCTGTAGGTTTGTTTATACTCCAGAGCTGCACTCACTATTCTGCTGGTGCGGTCACTGTGTACATACATTACATTACTTATCCTGTATTATACTCCAGAGCTGCGCTCACTATTCTGCTGGTGCGGTCACTGTGTACATACATTACATTACACATTAGTTCTGGTACTCGGTGACTTCTATGTCCCGGGACAATCTGATTTAAAGGGACAGTGCGGTTTTCTCCCCCTCTGGGATTATAGTCTTGTTATTTTTGAGGTCTGACTTTTACGGCTGGTTAATAAATACAGAACTTTAATAGGAAGTCCAGGACGCTTCTTCATATCACATGGCAACCGACATCAGCGGCTGCCAATGTAGTTAACCCTGTCATGGCTGGAGCAGGCAGCACAATGTAAATGTGTTTGTAATGTAAGTGGCTGTTGCTCTGCAAATATGTACAAAGGTAAAGAGATCCGTCCTGTGTCCATCAACAGCTGTCAGGCCCTGCGATATCTGCACTCGGTAGATATGGTCACCTGGACTGTGTTTACTTTTCATTACTAGCTTCAAGTATCTAAGCCTATTATATGGGATACATGATAAAACAATATCCAGACTCTGTGCAGTGTGCTGCTTACATGTGATACTGCCTTGTGGGTTGCTGTGTCTAACCTTGTTATGTTAGATTATTTGCTACCAAAGCAGTGAATCTAAGCCTATCATGTATGATACGGTGTACAGAGCTGCTGTATCTAAGCCTATGTGTGATAATGTCTGCTGAGCTGTGTATCTAATCCTATCATGTGATACTGTCTGTTGAGCCACTGTATCCAATCCTACCATGTGTGATATCCTCTGCTGATCTGCTGTATTTAAGCCTATCTTGTGTATCACTTGCTGTATCTAAGCCTATCACATGCTTCATGAGCTGCTGTATCTAATCCTATCGTGTGATTCTATTTGCTGATTTGCTGTATCTCGACCTATGATGTGTGATACTGTCTTCTGATCGGCGGTATCTAAGCCTATCATGAGTGATACTTCTTCACAGTCTTCCACATTTCCCATGGTTTTTACACTATATTTCATCCACGCCAGATACTTATTAAGAGGATGAAATAACATAAATGGTCAGCTGCGGTGGGACTACAACTCCCAGCATGCCCTGGCTGCCTCCTGCACTGCTCCCTCCACATGAGACGATTTGATGATGACTCGAGGAATCACAGACAGATGTATCTGGATGACAATCATACGGTCGGCCCACGTGCTGTGAGTAACGCTCCCCGCGGGACGGCCGCTCCACTATCGCACGGCGGCCATTACTTTTTCCATTCCCTCACTGTCTCTCCGACCTTCTCCACATTCCTGAGACTTCTGACTTCTGTTTAGTGTTAAATCCAAATCGCAGTCCTCATGATGATGTGGCGAAAGCGTAAAATGATATATTATACCGTTATTATATACCCAGCGGGGGTTATTCCTACTTAAAGGGATTATACCGTAAAATACATTCATCACTTATGCACAGGGACCCCAGGACCCCCATGATCAGTACAACAACCCCATTTTAAAGCCACCTGAGTGGTGGTCATGCCTGTGCCCTGCAGCCGCATTCAGAGTCTATGGGACTGCTGAGTACAGCGCTCACCTATCACCTAGCAGTGTCTGGAGGTGACTAGTGCCCTTTAAGAGCCATTATCTCCATTACTGATGTTGGTACAATGTGTTAAATATCTTAAAACAAATCAACAAATGGCCATTAATTTACCCAGTTCTCCTGCCAAGGCCGTGACAGGTGTCACCTGCAAAATGACTTTATATACACCAAGAACCGCCCGCCCAGCCCCACCAGCTGAACAAATGCAGCTCAACTTGTCCAAATATTACCCTGCCGAGATAATACCCAGCACAAGTCTCTGTACAGTAAATCCCAAAGAGGAAAATATACAGTGTTTTTAAGAATGTTTGTATAGCAGTAAGATTGTGTGTCACCGGGTTATAGACAGGTGAAAAGGTCAAATTTGGGTAGACTTAGACCTTTTTTCTCTCTCTATATATATATAGTATATAACTACTATAATACTGCTCCTATGTACAAGAATATAACTACTATAATACTGCTCCTATGTACAAGAATATAACTACTATAATACTACACCTATGTACAAGAATATAACTACTATAATACTACTCCTATGTACAAGAATATAACTACTATAATATTACCTCCTATGTACAAGAATATAACTACTATAATACTACTACTATGTACAAGAATATAACTACTATAATACTGCTCCTATGTACAAGAATATAACTACTATAATACTACTACTATGTACAAGAATATAACTACTATAATACTACCTCCTATGTACAAGAATATAACTACTATAATACTGCCCCCTATGTACAAGAATATAACTACTATAATACTACTCCTATGTACAAGAATATAACTACTATAATACTACTCCTATGTACAAGAATATAACTACTATAATACTGCTCCTATGTACAAGAATATAACTACTATAATACTGCTCCTATGTACAAGAATATAACTACTATAATACTGCTCCTATGTACAAGAATATAACTACTATAATACTGCTCCTATGTACAAGAATATAACTACTATAATACTGCTCCTATGTACAAGAATATAACTACTATAATACTGCTCCTATGTACAAGAATATAACTACTATAATACTACTCCTATGTACAAGAATATAACTACTATAATACTGCTCCTATGTACAAGAATATAACTACTATAATACTACTCCTATGTACAATAATATAACTACTATAGTACTACCTCCTATGTACAAGAATATAACTACTATAATACTGCTCCTATGTACAAGAATATAACTACTATAATACTGCTCCTATGTACAAGAATATAACTACTATAATACTACTCCTATGTACAATAATATAACTACTATAATACTACCTCCTATGTACAAGAATATAACTACTATAATACTGCCCCCTATGTACAAGAATATAACTACTATAATACTACCTCCTATGTACAAGAATATAACTACTATAATACTACCTCCTATGTACAAGAATATAACTACTATAATACTACCTCCTATGTACAAGAATATAACTACTATAATACTACCTCCTATGTACAAGAATATAACTACTATAATACTGCTCCTATGTACAAGAATATAACTACTATAATACTACCTCCTATGTACAAGAATATAACTACTATAATACTACTCCTATGTACAAGAATATAACTACTATAATACTACCTCCTATGTACAAGAATATAACTACTATAATACTACTCCTATGTACAAGAATATAACTACTATAATACTGCTCCTATGTACAAGAATATAACTACTATAATACTACTCCTATGTACAAGAATATAACTACTATAATACTGCTATGTACAAGAATATAACTACTATAATACTGCCCCTATGTACAAGAATATAACTACTATAATACTGCTCCTATGTACAAGAATATAACTACTATAATACTGCTCCTATGTACAAGAATATAACTACTATAATACTGCTCCTATGTACAAGAATATAACTACTATAATACTGCTCCTATGTATAAGAATATAACTACTATAATACTGCTCCTATGTACAAGAATATAACTACTATAATACTGCTCCTATGTACAAGAATATAACTACTATAATACTACCTCCTATGTACAAGAATATAACTACTATAATACTGCCCCCTATGTACAAGAATATAACTACTATAATACTACCTCCTATGTACAAGAATATAACTACTATAATACTACCTCCTATGTACAAGAATATAACTACTATAATACTACCTCCTATGTACAAGAATATAACTACTATAATACTGCTCCTATGTACAAGAATATAACTACTATAATACTGCTCCTATGTACAAGAATATAACTACTATAATACTACTCCTATGTACAAGAATATAACTACTATAATACTGCTCCTATGTACAAGAATATAACTACTATAATACTGCTCCTATGTACAAGAATATAACTACTATAATACTGCTCCTATGTACAAGAATATAACTACTATAATACTGCTCCTATGTACAAGAATATAACTACTATAATACTACCTCCTATGTACAAGAATATAACTACTATAATACTACCTCCTATGTACAAGAATATAACTACTATAATATTGCCCCTATGTACAAGAATATAACTACTATAATACTGCTCCTATGTACAAGAATATAACTACTATAATACTACCTCCTATGTACAAGAATATAACTACTATAATACTGCCTCCTATGTACAAGAATATAACTACTATAATACTGCTCCTATGTACAAGAATATAACTACTATAATACTGCTCCTATGTACAAGAATATAACTACTATAATACTGCTCCTATGTACAAGAATATACAGTAACTACTATAATACTTCTCCTATGTACAAGAATATAACTACTATAATACTACCTCCTATGTACAAGAATATAATTACTATAATACTGCCTCCTATGTACAAGAATATAACTACTATAATACTACTGCTATGTACAAGAATATAACTACTATAATACTACCTCCTATGTACAAGAATATAACTACTATAATACTACTCCTATGTACAAGAATATAACTACTATAATACTGCCCCTATGTACAAGAATATAACTACTATAATACTGCTCCTATGTACAAGAATATAACTACTATAATACTGCTCCTATGTACAAGAATATAACTACTATAATACTGCCCTCCTATGTACAAGAATATAACTACTATAATACTACTCCTATGTACAAGAATATAACTACTATAATACTGCTCCTATGTACAAGAATATAACTACTATAATACTACTTTGTCGTTACCGCAGATATACTACTATTATACTCTCCTCCCACTACAATACTACTACTTACTACTCCTATGTACAAGAATATAACTACTATAATACTACCCCTATGTACAAGAATATAACTACTATAATACTACCTCTATGTACAAGAATATAACTACTATAATACTGCCTCCTATGTACAAGAATATAACTACTATAATACTACCTCTATGTATGTACAAGAATATAACTACTATAATACTGCCCCCTATGTACAAGAATATAACTACTATAATACTACCCTCTCTATGTACAAGAATATAACTACTATAATACTGCTCCTATGTACAAGAATATAACTACTATAATACTGCTCCTATGTACAAGAATATAACTACTATAATACTAAAGCTCCTATGTACAAGAATATAACTACTATAATACTACTATGTACAAGAATATAACTACTATAATACTGCTCCTATTCTTGTCTTCTCTTATCTCTATGTACAAGAATATAACTACTATAATACTACCTCTATGTACAAGAATATAACTACTATAATACTGCCTCCTATGTACAAGAATATAACTACTATAATACTACCTCCTATGTACAAGAATATAACTACTATAATACTACCTCTATGTACAAGAAAAATATAACCTCTATAATTCTCCCTCCTATGTACAAGAATATAACTACTATAATACTGCTCCTATGTACAAGAATATAACTACTATAATACTGACCCCTATGTACAAGAATATAACTACTATAATACTACCTCCTATGTACAAGAATATAACTACTATAATACTACCTGCTATGTACAAGAATATAACTACTATAATACTGCTCCTATGTACAAGAATATAACTACTATAATACTGACCCCTATGTACAAGAATATAACTACTATAATACTACCTCCTATGTACAAGAATATAACTACTATAATACTACCTGCTATGTACAAGAATATAACTACTATAATACTGCTCCTATGTACAAGAATATAACTACTATAATACTGACCCCTATGTACAAGAATATAACTACTATAATACTGCTCCTATGTACAAGAATATAACTACTATAATACTAATATGTACAAGAATATAACTACTATAATACTACCTCCTATGTACAAGAATATAACTACTATAATACTATCTCCTATGTACAAGAATATAACTACTATAATACTACCCCTATGTACAAGAATATAACTACTATAATACTGCTCCTATGTACAAGAATATAACTACTATAATACTGCCCTCCTATGTACAAGAATATAACTACTATAATACTGCTCCTATGTACAAGAATATAACTACTATAATACTACCTCCTATGTACAAGAATATAACTACTATAATACTGCCCCCTGTGTACAAGAATATAACTACTATAATACTGCCCCCTATGTACAAGAATATAACTACTATAATACTGCCCCCTATGTACAAGAATATAACTACTATAATACTGCTCCTATGTACAAGAATATAACTACTATAATACTGCCCCCTATGTACAAGAATATAACTACTATAATACTACTCCTATGTACAAGAATATAACTACTATAATACTGCTCCTATGTACAAGAATATAACTACTATAATACTGCCCCCTATGTACAAGAATATAACTACTATAATACTACTCCTATGTACAAGAATATAACTACTATAATACTGCTCCTATGTACAAGAATATAACTACTATAATACTGCCCCCTATGTACAAGAATATAACTACTATAATACTACTCCTATGTACAAGAATATAACTACTATAATACTGCTCCTATGTACAAGAATATAACTACTATAATACTGCTCCTATGTACAAGAATATAACTACTATAATACTACCCCTATGTACAAGAATATAACTACTATAATACTACCTCATAGATTGTAAGCTCTTGTGCGCAGGGTCCTCAATCCCAGTGTGTGAATTGAATATTTCTTTGTAATGTATATTTTTTGTTAGTACTTGAACCCTACAAATTGTACAGTGCCACGGAATATGTTGGCGCTATATAAATAAAATTTATTATTATTATTACCTCCTATGTACAAGAATATAACTATAATACTGCCCCCTGTGGTTAGGACTTAGAGCCTCTACTTGGAGTTCCTCTTTATGTATCCTCTAATCTTCCATATTCCAGGCTTTGTGCTCTTCTGATTTTTGGACACAGGACTGTTTTGCCTCTTCGGGGATTTTCTGGTTTATATTGCACAATACGGAACTAGATTGTAATTTGGATTATTTTTTGGGCTGCACCTCAACTCAATGAAAACAATTCCTGACCCCCGGGCGACCTTGGAAAGTGCAAGTCAAGCAGGGCTGGGCTCAGCGGGGCCAGCTCAATCCCAAATTATGAACACATGGTACGTTCCGCCAATTACCTGCACTTAGCGCGGTCCGTACAATGAGGGTTATGAATTTCTGCATGAGCGGGCGCGGTCATGAGACACAAACAAATGAAGTTTAATTAGTGCTGGAAGAATACAATGTTCAGAGCAACAAGAGCCGTCCATGTAGCAGAGTCCGCACAGCGCTGGGGTTCTGGCCTCAAATCTAACCAAGGTGAAGTCTACACAGACATTCCTCCATGTTCTCCTCCTCCACCAGAAACAAGAAAGAAAAACATCCTCACCTAATAACGTTCACAGCTGAGCATTTATTACTATTTTATCCAGTCTAGACAATCTTCTGCCAGGTAAACAGCCTTGAATCCAGACTGATACATTGTGCAAACTATAAGGATAGCAGCGAAAGTTACACTTCTGATATGTTAAACTCAGGCTAGGTTCACACTTGCATTGGGCTCTCCGCCAGGGGACCCAAATGACAGAGAGACTGTCAGCTAAAACAGCAGTAACCGCAGACCCCACAGACTATAATGGGGTCCATTGGGTTTCCGCCATTTTTAGACCGAAACCAGCAGAGAGAAAAGTCCTCCATTCAGGACCTTCGGCAGATTCCTTGAACCTAGCCTTACAGAGGATTGTCTACCCTGGATGCTAGTGTAACAAACCCTCAGTGTAATAAAGATTACATCTATACAGGGTTTCAAGCTCTGAAGGTGAACAATACAGGATGCAGAGATCGGAGTATGAATTGGTCATTAAACATGATCTCCAGTATCTCACATTTTAGAAATCAATACGTGACAAATCTATGACCATGCAGAGGATTTGGAGCTGTGTGTCAGGAAAATGTAGACTGGACCGACACCGACCCTGGTACCCAGGAGGCTGGTCGTACCTTCCCTATAGATTGCAGGGTATGGCAAGGAGATGATTCCGGGTAAGTTTGGGGGTGCTTAAGGGGGGCACCTCAATATTTTAGAAATTTCCTGCAAATTCCAGTGTGTGGCTAAATAGTTGCACGCCTTATGAACGTAGTGTCATGTGACTTCCAACCCCTCACAAGATGCTGTCGACCTTCTTGTCCCTTTCTTGAGCCAGGGTAATGGAAAATGAAACACAAGTCAGCAGTGGCTGATGTGGAGTTGCGCGGCGCTTCTCTGGGGCAGACATTGGCACCGCTGAATGCCAAGCGCTCTGAGGTCACCTTGAGTCATGAAGTCCACATTGTTCTCAGTGCAGCTGCGAGGCCGAGCTATCAGAACATCAAGATAATACGCTGCGAACCTGACGGGGGTCTCAATGTGTCACTGTGGACCTGAGGGGGGTCTCATTATATCACTGTGGACCTGAGGGGGGTCTTAATGTATCACTGCAAACCTGACGTGGGTCTCAATTTATCACTGTGAACCTGAGGGAGGTTTTAATGTATCACGCAACCTGCGGGGTCTCTTTTCACTGTGACCTGGGGGGTTTTAATGTATCACTGCAAACCTGACGTGGGTCTCAATTTATCACTGTGAACCTGAGGGAGGTTTTAATGTATCACTAAAACCTGAGGATGGTCTTAATGTATCACTGCTACCTGGGGGGGGGGGGGGGTCTTAATGTATCACTGTTACCTGAGGGGGGTCTTAATGTATCACTGTGAACCTGAGGGGGGCTCTTAATGTATCACTGTTACCAGGGAGGTTTTTTTTTAAATAATGTATTCCTGTTACCTGGGGGGGTCTTAATGTATCACTGTGTACCTGAGGGGTGTCTCAATATATCACTATAAACCTGAGGATGGTCTTAATGTATCACTGTTACCTGGGGGGGGGGGGGGGTCCTTAATGTATCATTGTGAACCTGAGGGGGGTCTTAATGTATAACTGCAATCCTGAGGGGGTCTCAATGTATCAGCTCAAAGCCCAAGATGTTACATTAGGGGCAGGAGGTTGCTGGATTACAGCCTGTCTGACTGTTGTTTCCTTGATAAGCGGCTTCCGTTGTGTATGGCAGCGCTTATCTCCCCCCACACATGTAATACATATCAGTGCTTGTCTCCTGCTCCACCATTGCCTGCAGTCAGGACAGGAAGGCAGAATCTGGGCAACCTCCCATCTGAACTGCCTATGGGGCAGTAATGGTTAATGGCCCTTTAAGGGCTATGCCTCTATTCACAAAACCTCAGCAGAACCCTTATTTATGGGGTATTTCATGTATGATGGGGCCACTAATGGACTTTTCTCAAGACTTTAAGAAACACTCCGCCTCAAGTTGCTCCTCAAGATATGGGACAGAAAACACAAGACGCCGTGAACTTTTCACCAGAAACTTCTGAAACAAAACAGGAGCGAGGAAAGGTTTGTATACATCGAAGCATCCACGATCTTACCCTTATGCTCCTCTGACTGAATGTTCTGGATTCTGTTACATACAAAATAGCTCCAGTCACATCCAGAGCTGCATTCACAATATTCGGGTCTCCCTGTAAGGATATAATTCACACGAGGCAGAAATTTCTGCAACTAAAAAAATCTCTTCCGTGTATGTGACTGGGGCTGAGCCTGGATTTCTGCCAGCCCTATTTGGCTCTGTGTGAATATAACCCTATAGTGATCTGTGGGCAAAATGAGCCAGAACGTAACTAGCTGTATTTGTTGTGTTGCAGCTCTGGATGTGACTGGAGTATAAAATGTAATCTAACTCAGGATGGTTCAGAATAAGTGAAGCAAACACTACACAACAATATATGCGTATTATATATAGGTTTGCCGGTTTATTTCACCTTTTGCTACACTTCACATGGTCATAGGGTAGTACCTGTGCCTACCACTAGGGGGTGCCCACTGTATAGGATTTATCTAGCTCCCATATAATGTATGCAATAAGTCTGTCTTCAGTAATCTCCTGCGCTCCCCCTAGTGGTGGCTGCAGGCAGACAGAATGCGATCATGTCACTACCTCTAGGCAGGGGATTTGGAACTCTGTATCAGATATTTTATGAAATTGATCAGCACAGATCAGTCAGGTAATTTATAGATTTCTCAATTTTTGGGGCCAATATGTAAAATTAAATAATAATAAGAAAAAAAAATCCAGCCTGGCTGATCTGGTCTCCAGTAGATCAGTGCAGGGCTGTCCTGCTGAGAGTAGTAGTACTGCTATATCTGCCCCCCCCCCCCCACGCTGGGTGTGGCCCCTCTGCTTATTATGTTACATTGTATCCTTCTGCTTTTACTGTTACTGCATCTGGTTGTCATGGAAACGAACAGCAACATGTGTTTCCTATTAAAGTCGCCTCATTCTTCTCCTCTCCCCCAATGTACTGATTACCCGTGTGATGTCATCGCCATTAGATAAGCGACTCGCTCGCCGCCGCGGCGGCGGACGATTTCGGAGAAAGAATTGATAAAGCGATTGAATGACCCCCATAGGGATCGGCGAGAGAACAGAATCGGTTATCACTATTATTGCAGTACACCCTGGAGAGGTGGCTGACACTAACAAAGCTTCAAGTTAGATTTTCACCCAACTTTTCCAGGATTCTGAATAGCAAATTTTTCTGGCCATCCGGGAGAGATAAATATTTTAGTTAGGAAGACTTACCATTCAGGACTGCAGTAAAGCTGAGTGACAACCCTTAGTAGTGAAGGTCCAGTTACCACCCAGCTTTCTCAGGAACAGATATAATTTAGAATGTAATTTAATATATAAATGTTTTTTCCAGGACTTATATATTGACGATCTCTCTTTAGGATAGATCATCAACATGTGATCTGTGAGGTCCGATCCCCGGGACCTACACTGATCAGCTGGTTGGAGAGGTTGCAGGATTCGGTGAGCGCTGCCGCCACTTCACTGAATAGCAAGCACAGCGCCGTACATTGTATAGTGGTTGTGCTTGGTATTGCTGAATGGGACTGAGCTGCTGCTGTACCATGTGACTGATGAATGTGACATCATCGGCACAGGGAAGAAGCCTCTTTAAATATTTGAATGGCGGGGTCCCGGGTGTCAGACCCTCACAAGGAGAGGTCATCAGTATATTAGTCCTGGAAAAACCCCTTTAAGGACCTGTTTTAGGGGCACAGACAGAGATGATTCCCCTCTATAAATCCACCATCGCCTCATCATTCTTATGTGTCTCCTTTCAGGACTTGTAGCTCTGCACCCCTTATAACCCATGACCCTAAAGAGATCAATGGCACAAATCTTACTACTGTTTGTTACAATGTATCAGCCTGGAGTCCAGAATCTTTAGATCAGGATGGGTTGTCAACAAGTAGGTGCAGGGCATGCTGGGAGTTATAGTTTATTGACAGCTGGAGATCCACACCTTTGAGTCCAGTGATGTCATCACGTCCATGACCAGCTCTAGTTACATAATGTTATTTTCCAAGAGACATTTTACTTTTCTCTGTTGTGTCATATTAACTGAAATGAATAAAACTCAAGGGGAAATAATATTCTCTGAAGACACAATAACCAGCTTCGCTCTCCTCCGCGGCCTCATCCTCCGGTGTTTTCTGTGCTCTGATGACATCATTAATTGTGGTGGTCTGATGCTGAACAGATGTCTCTGCGGCTGCCGTGCCAGAGATTCCCCTGAGACAATGACATCATCATTAAAGTGATGATGTCATTTGATGGTCCATCCAGTGGTTCTAAAGCTGCAATCTAATGGAATTTTTCATTGGTGTTTTACATAAAATGTCAAGTTTTAGGTCAATGAAGTGTCTCAGTGTAAATTTTCTGACTTTAGGTCAGTGTATACAGAAGCTGAGGATTTAGAACAATGTATCAGAAAAAAATAATTATGAATAATAGAATAATATATAATAATTCTAAATATAATAACATTACGATATGTACTGGATATGAGGAGACAACAAACCCCTCGGGACATGCAGATGACAGGACCCCAGGGTATTCTGGGTAAAGTGTTCCATGTAAGTCATGCTGGGACTGAATTGCACAAGGGTCAATATAAACCTGGGACCATCGCTGATCAGGACCAACATGGTAACACCCCTAAACTCGTATGCATTGTGGCCAGGGGTGTAGCTATAGGTGCAGTGGTAGCGGCCACTACTGGGCCCCAGACCCTGAGGGGGCCCCAATGATCCCTCTGCCACCACTATTCTAAATGGCACAAGGTAGGTACAGGCCCTATTACAGATTTTGCACTGGGGCTCAGGAGCTTGAAGCTACGCCTCTAATTGGGGCTTTATACGAGAACATTGACATTGAGGACGTCGCTCACAACATTTCCGTTTAGCGCACAATCGCCAAGGTCACTTATAACATAGGATGAAGCCAATAAAAGGCGCCAGGAGCGGGCAGTGCGGCTCATAAAACACGACAAACACTGATTTACTGCACAACACAAAGTCACATTGCTGAAGTCTCTGACCAGAGGCGATCAGGTGATAAGGAGGTCTGTGAGCAGCGCCACCTAGTGCTCACTCAGGTCAGTGCAGCAGAAGGGGAGTGGTGCTCGGTTATTCTTCTGAGGTGGAGGTGGAAGGGGGTGAAGCCAAAACCTGGGAGCTCTAACCTTGGTAATACAATGTATCTAACAATTGCTACTATTGCTGATACACTGTGACGACACAGCAGCACTTGATGTTGCAAACCTTGCATTACACAAGGGGGTGTGTTATGGGGTCACCTTATTTAGGATTGACAATGAATGGCCAATTTATTAGAGACCCCTGCTCCTTCATGATTGGTGCATCCCTGTATGTATACAGTATGTATGTATACAGTATGTATGTTATGGATGCGTGTGCAGAAGGTAGGATTGTGAGTGTGTGTACAGTATGTATGTGTATAGTTGTGTGTGTATACCAAAGGTATTGGTATGTTGTGCGTGTATACAGTATGTACGTATGTGTATACCTGTGTGTGTATATCTGTGTGTATACCTCTCGCTTCCTCTTCTGAGGGTTCAGCTTTGTGCACCAGGCGGAGGTTTTGTCTCCATCTCAGAACTGTCCTGGAAACCTCCGCCAAACCGCGGAGAGCTGTACAGAGAGGCCGCACATCGTCTGTGGTCACCACAATCTGCTTCAGTCTTGGAGAATCCCTCTGCCAACTCTGCCTGCCAAAGAGTCCCCTACCGTGATTAATAGGGTGCTTGTTAACCCTTCACTGCCTGTAGGATGGGTATGGAGTGGTTGAAAGAGAGGAACAATTTAGTGCCCAGTAAAAGTAAACTGGGGTCGCCCCATATTGTCCACAACATCGCCTATTATACTCCCCTGTGTCTAATTCACACTCACCATCAAGGGCACCCAAACCGCCATCAGGCCAGAGACCCACAGCAGGGACAGCCCCGGGGAATACATCTGCTATCTACCTTACAGGTGCATCCCTCTCATTACTGAGCCACCCTAAGGTGTGTAAGAGATGCTGGTGCCAAAGCCACCGTGACTGTGACCCATGATAAGCTTAGATACAGCAGCTCAGCAAACAGTATCACACATAGTCTTAGATACACACAGGATGATAACGAGAACTGATCTGCTTTGGTCTGGAGTATGGTCCCAGATACGACACAATAAATGTTGAGGCGCGGTCCGGGTCTCTGCAGCTGGTTGGGGCCCTTTGATGTGTGATAAGTGCGGGCTCTGACGTGTAATTTGTGTTAATTTCGTGCTGTGTACCGATGGCCGCCTGTTGTTCTTGGCTCATTCACTCATCTCTACAGCTGCAAATCATTCTCACCATGGAAACGGCGAGAGATTCACAAGACCCTTATATAAATACATTGCCTGTGTCTATACACATTGTATCTATCTATCTATTTATCTATCTATCTATCTATCTATCTACTATATACAGTGTGTGTGTGTCTATACATAGTGTATATACAGTATATGTGCCTATACATAGTGTATATACAGTATATGTGCCTATACATAGTGTGTATATACAGTATATGTGTCTATACATAGTGTATATACAGTATATGTGCCTATACATAGTGTTATATACAGTATATGTGTCTATACATAGTGTATATACAGTATATGTGCCTATACATAGTGTAATAGTTTGTGTCTTCATGTGTGTATATACAGTATATGTGTCTATACATAGTGTATATACAGTATATGTGCCTATACATAGTGTATATACAGTATATGTGTCTATACAGTGTATATACAGTATATGTGCCTATACATAGTGTATATACAGTATATGTGTCTATACATAGTGTATATACAGTATATGTGTCTATAGTGTGTATATACAGTATGTGTCTATACATAGTGTGTATACAGTATATGTGCCTATACATAGTGTATATACAGTATATGTGCCTATACATAGTGTGTATACAGTATATGTGCCTTACATAGTGTATATACAGTATATGTGCCTATACATAGTGTGTATATACAGTATATGTGTCTATACATAATGTGTATATACAGTATATGTGTCTATACATAGTGTATATACAGTATATGTGTCTATACATAGTGTATATACAGTATATGTGTCTATACATAGTGTATATACAGTATATGTGTCTATACATAGTGTGTATATACAGTATTGTGTCTATACATGTATATTCGTATGTCTATACATAGTGTATATACTGTATATGTGTCTATACATAGTGTATATACAGTATATGTGTCTATACATAGTGTGTATATACAGTATATGTGTCTATACATAGTGTATATACAGTATATGTGTCTATACATAGTGTGTATATACAGTATATGTGTCTATACATAGTATTATACAGTATATGTGCCTATACATAGTGTATATACGGTATATGTGCCTATACATAGTGTATATACAGTATATGTGTCTATACATAGTGTGTATATACAGTATATGTGTCTATACATAGTGTATATACAGTATATGTGTCTATACATAGTGTATATACAGTATATGTGTCTATACATAGTGTATATACAGTATATGTGTCTATACATAGTGTATATACAGTATATGTGCCTATACATAGTGTATATACAGTATATGTGTCTATACATAGTGTGTATATACAGTATATGTGTCTATACATAGTGTGTATATACAGTATATGTGTCTATACATAGTGTATATACAGTATTGTGTCTATACATAGTGTATATACAGTATATGTGTCTATACATGTGTATATACAGTATATGTGCCTATACATAGTGTATATACAGTATATGTGCCTATACATAGTGTATATACAGTATATGTGTCTATACATAGTGTGTATACAGTATATGTGCCTATACATAGTGTATATACAGTATATGTGTCTATACATAGTGTGTATACAGTATATGTGCCTATACATAGTGTATATACAGTATATGTGCCTATACATAGTGTGTATATACAGTATATGTGTCTATACATATATGTGTATATACAGTATATGTGTCTATACATAGTGTATATACAGTATATGTGTCTATACATAGTGTATATACAGTATATGTGCCTATACATAGTGTATATACAGTATATGTGTCTATACAGTGTATATACAGTATATGTGTCTATACATAGTGTATATACAGTATATGTGTCTATACATAGTGTATATACAGTATATGTGTCTATACATAGTGTGTATATACAGTATATGTGTCTATACATAGTGTATATACAGTATATGTGTCTATACATAGTGTATATACAGTATATGTGTCTATACATAGTGTATATACAGTATATGTGTCTATACATAGTGTATATACAGTATATGTGTCTATACATAGTGTATATACGTGTATATGTGCCTATACATAGTGTATATACAGTATATGTGTCTATACATAGTGTATATACAGTATATGTGTCTATACATAGTGTATATACAGTATATGTGTCTATACATAGTGTATATACAGTATATGTGTCTATACATAGTGTATATACAGTATATGTGTCTATACATAGTGTATATACAGTATATGTGTCTATACATAGTGTATATACAGTATATGTGTCTATACATAGTGTGTATACAGTATATGTGCTATACATGTGTATATACAGTATATGTGTCTATACATAGTGTATATACAGTATATGTGCCTATACATAGTGTATATATATCATGTATATGTGTCTATACATAGTGTATATACAGTATATGTGCCTATACATAGTGTATATACAGTATATGTGTCTATACATAGTGTATATACAGTATATGTGTCTATACATAGTGTATATCTGTGTATATACAGTATATGTGTCTATACATAGTGTATATACAGTATATGTGTCTATACATAGTGTATATACAGTATATGTGTCTATACATAGTGTATATACAGTATATGTGTCTATACTGTGTTTCGTTTGTGTCTATACATAGTGTATATACAGTATATGTGTCTATACATAGTGTATATACAGTATATGTGTCTATACATAGTGTGTATATACAGTATATGTGTCTATACATAGTGTATATATCAGTATATGTGTCTATACATGTGTATATACAGTATATGTGTCTATACATAGTGTGTATATACAGTATATGTGTCTATAGTGTATATACAGTATATGTGTCTATACATAGTGTGTATACAGTATATGTGTCTATACATAGTGTATATACAGTATATGTGTCTATACATAGTGTATATACAGTATATGTGTCTATACATGTGTATATACAGTATATGTGTCTATACATAGTGTATATACAGTATATGTGTCTATACATAGTGTATATACAGTATATGTGTCTATACGTCGTATATGTGTCTATACATAGTGTATATACAGTATATGTGTCTATACATAGTGTGTATACGTACATGTGCTATACTGTGTCTATATAGTTTGTCATAGTGTGTATATACAGTATATGTGTCTATACAGTGTATATACAGTATATGTGCCTATACATAGTGTATATACAGTATATGTGTCTATACATAGTGTGTATACAGTATATGTGTCTATACATAGTGTATATACAGTATATGTGTCTATACATAGTGTATATACAGTATATGTGTCTATACATAGTGTGTATACAGTATATGTGTCTATACATAGTGTATATACAGTATATGTGTCTATACATAGTGTGTATATACAGTATATGTGTCTATACATAGTGTATATACAGTATATGTGTCTATACATAGTGTATATACAGTATATGTGCCTATACATAGTGTATATACAGTATATGTGTCTATACATAGTGTATATACAGTATATGTGTCTATACATAGTATATATACAGTATATGTGTCTATACATAGTGTGTATATACAGTATATGTGTCTATACATAGTGTATATACAGTATATGTGTCTATACATAGTGTATATACAGTATATGTGTCTATACATAGTATATATATACAGTATATGTGTCTATACATAGTATATATACTGTATATGTGTCTATAGTGTATATACAGTATATGTGTCTATACATAGTATATATACACAGTATATGTGTCTATACATAGTGTGTATACAGTATATGTGTCTATAGTGTATATACAGTATATGTCTATACATAGTGTGTATACAGTATATGTGTCTATACATAGTGTATATACAGTATATGTGTCTATACATAGTGTATATACTGTATATGTGTCTATAGTGTATATACAGTATATGTGTCTATACATAGTGTATATACTGTATATGTGCCTATACATAGTGTGTATACAGTATATGTGTCTATACATAGTGTATATACAGTATATGTGCCTATACATAGTATATATACAGTATATGTGTCTATACATAGTGTATATACTGTATATGTGTCTATACATAGTGTGTATACAGTATATGTGTCTATACATAGTGTATATACAGTATATGTGTCTATACATAGTGTATATACAGTATATGTGTCTATACATAGTGTGTATACAGTATATGTGTCTATACATAGTGTATATACAGTATATGTATCTATACATAGTGTATATACAGTATATGTGCCTATACATAGTGTATATACAGTATATGTGTCTATACAGTGTATATACAGTATATGTGTCTATACATAGTGTATATACAGTATATGTGCCTATACATAGTGTATATACAGTATATGTGTCTATACATAGTGTGTATACAGTATATGTGTCTATACATAGTGTATATACAGTATATGTGTCTATACATAGTGTGTATATACAGTATATGTGTCTATACATAGTGTATATACAGTATATGTGTCTATACATAGTGTATATACAGTATATGTGTCTATACATAGTGTATATACAGTATATGTGTCTATACATAGTATATATACAGTATATGTGTCTATACATAGTGTGTATATACAGTATATGTGTCTATACATAGTGTATATACAGTATATGTGTCTATACATAGTGTATATACAGTATATGTGTCTATACATAGTATATATATACAGTATATGTGTCTATAGTGTATATACAGTATATGTGTCTATACATAGTGTGTATACAGTATATGTGTCTATAGTGTATATACAGTATATGTCTATACATAGTGTGTATACAGTATATGTGTCTATACATAGTGTATATACAGTATATGTGTCTATACATAGTGTATATACTGTATATGTGTCTATAGTGTATATACAGTATATGTGTCTATACATAGTGTATATACAGTATATGTGTCTATAGTGTGTATATACAGTATATGTGTCTATACATAGTGTGCATACAGTATATGTGTCTATACATAGTGTATATACAGTATATGTGTCTATACATAGTGTGTATATACAGTATATGTGTCTATACATAGTGTATATACAGTATATGTGTCTATACAGTGTATATACAGTATATGTGCCTATACATAGTGTATATACAGTATATGTGTCTATACATAGTGTGTATACAGTATATGTGTCTATACATAGTGTATATACAGTATATGTGTCTATACATAGTGTATATACAGTATATGTGTCTATACATAGTGTGTATACAGTATATGTGTCTATACATAGTGTATATACAGTATATGTGTCTATACATAGTGTGTATATACAGTATATGTGTCTATACATAGTGTATATACAGTATATGTGTCTATACATAGTGTATATACAGTATATGTGCCTATACATAGTGTATATACAGTATATGTGTCTATACATAGTGTATATACAGTATATGTGTCTATACATAGTATATATACAGTATATGTGTCTATACATAGTGTGTATATACAGTATATGTGTCTATACATAGTGTATATACAGTATATGTGTCTATACATAGTGTATATACAGTATATGTGTCTATACATAGTATATATATACAGTATATGTGTCTATACATAGTATATATACTGTATATGTGTCTATAGTGTATATACAGTATATGTGTCTATACATAGTATATATACACAGTATATGTGTCTATACATAGTGTGTATACAGTATATGTGTCTATAGTGTATATACAGTATATGTCTATACATAGTGTGTATACAGTATATGTGTCTATACATAGTGTATATACAGTATATGTGTCTATACATAGTGTATATACTGTATATGTGTCTATAGTGTATATACAGTATATGTGTCTATACATAGTGTATATACAGTATATGTGTCTATACATAGTGTGTATATACAGTATATGTGTCTATACATAGTGTGCATACAGTATATGTGTCTATACATAGTGTATATACAGTATATGTGTCTATACATAGTGTGTATATACAGTATATGTGTCTATACATAGTGTATATACAGTATATGTGTCTATACATAGTGTGTATATACAGTATATGTGTCTATACATAGTGTATATACAGTATGTGTGTCTATACATAGTATATATACTGTATATGTGTCTATACATAGTGTGTATATACAGTATATGTGCCTATACATAGTATATATACAGTATATGTGTCTATACATAGTGTGTATACAGTATATGTGTCTATACATAGTGTATATACAGTATATGTGTCTATACATAGTGTGTATATACAGTATATGTGTCTATACATAGTGTATATACAGTATATGTGTCTATACATAGTATATATACAGTATATGTGTCTATACATAGTGTGTATATACAGTATATGTGTCTATACATAGTGTATATACAGTATATGTGTCTATACATAGTATATATACAGTATATGTGTCTATACATAGTGTGTATACAGTATATGTGTCTATAGTGTATATACAGTATATGTGTCTATACATAGTGTATATACTGTATATGTGTCTATAGTGTATATACAGTATATGTGTCTATACATAGTGTATATACAGTATATGTGTCTATACATAGTGTGTATATACAGTATATGTGTCTATACATAGTGTGTATACAGTATATGTGTCTATACATAGTGTATATACAGTATATGTGTCTATACATAGTGTGTATATACAGTATATGTGTCTATACATAGTGTATATACAGTATATGTGTCTATACATAGTGTGTATATACAGTATATGTGTCTATACATAGTGTATATACAGTATATGTGTCTATACATAGTGTATATACAGTATATGTGTCTATACATAGTGTATATACTGTATATGTGTCTATACATAGTATATATACTGTATATGTGTCTATAGTGTGTATACAGTATATGTGTCTATACATAGTATATATACTGTATATGTGTCTATAGTGTATATACAGTATATGTGTCTATACATAGTGTGTATACAGTATATGTGTCTATACATAGTATATATACTGTATATGTGTCTATAGTGTATATACAGTATATGTGTCTATACATAGTGTGTATACAGTATATGTGTCTATACATAGTGTGTATATACAGTATATGTGTCTATAGTGTGTATACAGTATATGTGTCTATACATAGTATATATACTGTATATGTGTCTATAGTGTATATACAGTATATGTGTCTATACATAGTGTATATACAGTATATGTGTCTATACATAGTGTGTATATACAGTATATGTGTCTATACATAGTGGGGGGACTTTATCAATCCCTCTTTGCCAGTTTCCTGGTGTATAGGGATAATATTGTGCACCACACCTGCTATTCTACACCTCGCTCACTACGTTGTGTGAATATGGACGGAGCAGAGCGGGGACGCCTCAGTCTGACATATTTATTATAACTCGCTCCAGTATTTGGGTGTGAGTAATAAGCCCCAGTACCTTTACTGGCGGAGATCTCCATTATGGTGCAAGGAGAGCATCAGACAATCTGCTCCTCAAAGGAAATGATGAGAAGAATCTTCTAGATCATCCGGAGAAGGTGTTGGAAATCTAGGACAGTCCTTGTATCTGAGTCTATGGGGTGCAGCGATTATTGGGATATACGGGTATCTGACTTTTTCGCAGGCCTCATCTTAATTCCCTGTCACCATGACAACCGATCAGAAGTCAGGACCATCCCGGACTTGGCAAATGCTTTATAACACTGGCTGCAATAAAGTCCACTGCTACTGCGCCTCACAGGGGCCCACAGAAGGGTGGACGTGGCCCCTGAAAAGGATTATAACCTGAAGCCGATTGTAATATTAATAACCTCCTGCCCGGGGTCTGCACCGAGTCCCCCACCGCCCCTACCTGATGAGGCAGTGCTGGGGCAAATACTACTGGGGGATATAAACCTGGGGCAAATACTAGTGGGGAATATAAAGCTGGGGCAAATACTAGTGCAGTATATAAAGCTGGGGCAAATACTAGTGCAGTATATAAAGCTGGGGCAAATACTAGTGCAGTATATAAAGCTGGGGCAAATACTAGTGCAGTATATAAAGCTGGGGCAAATACTACTGGGGAAAATACCACTGGGGTACCAATAAGTGAACACCCTGTGGTTTCATGGCCACCAGTCCTTTCTTGGGTCATGTACACTGACTACTGTAACATAATCTATAACGTGATCTAGTCAGTGATATAATAGACTCTATGACATAATCTATTATATGATGTGATATAATCTATGGGGCTACATGCCCTGTAATATTATATTATCTGTGATGTAATACAGACTATGACATAATATATCCTGTAATGCGGTATGATCTGTGAGATTGTATAGTCTGTAATTTCATATAATCTGTGATGTAATATAATGTATATAATATAACATGATATAATCTTTGAGGTCATATACTGTGTCATTTCATTTAGTTTAGTCTGTGATGTAATATAATCTATGAGTTGAGAATACAATGTGATATAATCTATAAAGTAATATAATCTGTAATTTCATATAATCTGTGATGCGATATAATCTATGATGTCATATACTGTGTAATTTCGTATAATCTGTGATGTAATCCATGAATTGATAATACATTGTGATGTAATCTAATCTGTGATGAGCTATAATATATAGAGGAATATAATCTGTAATTTCGTATAATCTGTGATGTTTGCGCGGACATCGCAGTCCTGATTCGCCTTAGTTTCGTGTTTCTTTCGCAGTGCGGTCGCTTTTTATCTTCCAGAAGAAAATCACTATTTGCTCTCGTATTTTCTGCAGCGATCAGCAGAGACCTCCCTTCTAATCTATACCGGGCCGCAGGACGCATTAACCCTGTCATGGCCTCCAGCTCAGGATCCAGTAATATCACAGGAGCTCAGGCCTCGGCCCCCTGCAGGTTTTTTGGGTGCAGTACCAGATACATTGTAGTTGTGATTTGCAGCTGCAGTTCTGTAGCTGCTACGTGTGAACACTCCCTTACAGGCTCTGAGTTCACGGATTTTTGTTTCCATAATAGAAAGTTCTACAAATTTCTAATAAACTTTTTGCTGCAATTTCTGACCATGTTTAAGAATCCTGTCTAGGCCAAATATATTTCACAGCTGAGGGTTTGGCTGCAGTTTGTTACAGTGTATCAGTGAAGGTAAGACACGGTTACTTGTTGTGCACCTGACTTCCAGGCAGGACAAGGATTGGACTGGGTACTTGTGGGCATGCTGCCACCCTGATGGATGAGGCCCACAGGGCGGCCGCCATCAGAGGAGTCAGAGGATGTCAGACAGAGACATGAAAAGCTTCTGCCGACCGTCACGCGACACCGCGCTCTTATTTTACCACTGGTCTAAAATTAGAGGCTCATAACTAGCTGAAGAGTGTTGTCTGAGGACACGGCCGGCGGCTCCGTCTACAGATAATCTCCCCAAATCTCATCCCCCTCCCCCACCAGCCGCCATTATTATTATCAAAAGTCACTGTAATGACTAAGACAGAATCTTTATTACAGAAGGGAAATTAGGTCAGTCCCTACATAGTCAGTATCCCACATGATAGGCTTAGATACAGCAGCTTACTATCATACATGATAGGTTTAGATACACTACCTCAAAAGAAAGTATATCAGATTATATGATTAGATACAGCAGCTCACAAGACAGTGTCACGCACAATAGGATTAGATACAGAGCTCTGCCCACAGTATCTGACATAATGGGTTTAGATACAGCAGCTCAGCAGACAGTATCACACATGAAAGGAAGTATAACCACCAAGCCAAGACCTATGACAAGAAGTATAACCACCAAGCCAAGACCTGTGAAAAGAAGTATAACCACCAAGCCAAGACCTGTGAAAAGAAGTATAACCTCCAAACTAGTGCCTCTACCATGAAGTATAACCACCAAGCTGAGAATTATAACCACCAAGCCAATACCTCTTACAAGAAGTATAACCACCAAGCCAGTGCCTCTGCTAAGAAGTATAACCACCAAGCCAGTGCCTCTGCTAAGAAGTATAACCCCCAAGCCAGTGCCTCTGCTAAGAAGTATAACCACCAAGCCAATACCTGTGACAAGAAGTATAACCACCAAGCCAATACCTGTGACAAGAAGTATAACCACCAAGCCAATACCTGTGACAAGAAGTATAACCACCAAGCCAATACCTCTGACAAGAAGTATAACCACCAAGCCAATACCTCTTACAAGAAGTATAACCTCCAAACTAGTGCCTCTACCATGAAGTATAACCACCAAGCTGAGAATTATAACCACCAAGCCAATACCTCTTACAAGAAGTATAACCACCAAGCCAGTGCCTCTGCTAAGAAGTATAACCACCAAGCCAGTGCCTCTGCTAAGAAGTATAACCACCAAGCCAATACCTGTGACAAGAAGTATAACCACCAAGCCAATACCTGTGACAAGAAGTATAACCACCAAGCCAATACCTGTGACAAGAAGTATAACCACCAAGCCAATACCTCTGACAAGAAGTATAACCACCAAGCCAATACCTCTTACAAGAAGTATAACCTCCAAACTAGTGCCTCTACCATGAAGTATAACCACCAAGCTGAGAAGTATAACCTCTACCAAGAAGCAAAACCACTAAGCCAGTGCCTCTGCCAAATATAACCATCAAACTAGTACCTCTGCCAAAAAGTATAATCAGCACTTTAGTGCATCTGCCAAGAATAACCAGCAAGCCAATGCCCCTATCAAGAAGTATAACCACCAAGCTAGTGTCTCTGCCAAGAAGTGTTGCACGATAACCATTACACTTGTGCCTTCTGTGAGACTGTTAAGGTTCCTCATTCAAGGTGTAGATACATCAGTATCACTTATAATCGTGACTGGGCAGACAGTGTTGTGTAACATAGGCTTAGATACACCATATCAGCATACAGTATTACACAATATACTTAGGTATAGTACCTCAACAGACAGTATCACACATGCTTAGATACACTGAATACTATGTGTACATGAAATTGTTTTTACACTTTAGTAACTTTTGTTTATTTCTCTGGGATTTGTCATGTTGTTGACTCAAGTCCTTGTATTCAGGGCTGAGTCCTTGTACCATCCATTAAGTACCGCTCTATAGTGTGCTTGCTGTTTTTAGCTGCGGCCTTCACTCTTTTCACATTTCCAGACTCGTGGGAACTCAGAGATTTTTTCCCAATGAAAATTAAAAGCAGCTTCACTAGTTTCCTGTTTGGATGAAGATAGATCCGTGTGACAGGAGGCGTCCGCTGCCCCCACATACAGCACATAACAACCGCCGATACTGTGTTTAACTTGGACTGAGGAGAAGAGAACGATGGAAACACAAAGATATTATACTGATATATGGAAAAGTCACCATGACCTGAGATATGGAGGTGCAGGCCCATCTGTGAACTGACAGCACGGCATAGCATAGGGAGCAGAAATACAGTAGTTATATTCTTGTACATAGGAGCAGTATTATAGTAGTTATATTCTTGTACATAGGAGCAGTATTATAGTAGTTATATTCTTGTACATAGGAGTAGTATTATAGTAGTTATATTCTTGTACATAGGAGGTAGTATTATAGTAGTTATATTCTTGTACATAGGCGCAGTATTATAGTAGTTATATTCTTGTACATAGGAGCAGTATTATAGTAGTTATATTCTTGTACATAGGAGCAGTATTATAGTAGTTATATTCTTGTACATAGGAGCAGTATTATAGTAGTTATATTCTTGTACATAGGAGCAGTATTATAGTAGTTATATTCTTGTACATAGGAGTAGTATTATAGTAGTTATATTCTTGTACATAGGAGGTAGTATTATAGTAGTTATATTCTTGTACATAGGAGTAGTATTATAGTAGTTATATTCTTGTACATAGGAGGTAGTATTATAGTAGTTATATTCTTGTACATAGGAGGTAGTATTATAGTAGTTATATTCTTGTACATAGGGAGCAGAAATACAGTAGTTATATTCTTGTACATAGGAGCAGTATTATAGTAGTTATATTCTTGTACATAGGAGCAGTATTATAGTAGTTATATTCTTGTACATAGGAGTAGTATTATAGTAGTTATATTCTTGTACATAGTAGTATTATAGTAGTTATATTCTTGTACATAGGAGCTGTATTATAGTAGTTATATTCTTGTACATAGGAGCAGTATTATAGTAGTTATATTCTTGTACATAGGAGCTGTATTATAGTAGTTATATTCTTGTACATAGGAGCAGTATTATAGTAGTTATATTCTTGTACATAGGAGGTAGTATTATAGTAGTTATATTCTTGTACATAGGAGCAGTATTATAGTAGTTATATTCTTGTACATAGGAGTAGTATTATAGTAGTTATATTCTTGTACATAGGAGGTAGTATTATAGTAGTTATATTCTTGTACATAGGAGGTAGTATTATAGTAGTTATATTCTTGTACATAGGAGCAGTATTATAGTAGTTATATTCTTGTACATAGGAGCAGTATTATAGTAGTTATATTCTTGTACATAGGAGCTGTATTATAGTAGTTATATTCTTGTACATAGGAGCAGTATTATAGTAGTTATATTCTTGTACATAGGAGGTAGTATTATAGTAGTTATATTCTTGTACATAGGAGCAGTATTATAGTAGTTATATTCTTGTACATAGGAGTAGTATTATAGTAGTTATATTCTTGTACATAGGAGCAGTATTATAGTAGTTATATTCTTGTACATAGGAGGTAGTATTATAGTAGTTATATTCTTGTACATAGGAGCAGTATTATAGTAGTTATATTCTTGTACATAGGAGTAGTATTATAGTAGTTATATTCTTGTACATAGGAGCAGTATTATAGTAGTTATATTCTTGTACATAGGAACAGTATTATAGTAGTTATATTCTTGTACATAGGAGCAGTATTATAGTAGTTATATTCTTGTACATAGTAGTATTATAGTAGTTATATTCTTGTACATAGGAGCAGTATTATAGTAGTTATATTCTTGTACATAGGAACAGTATTATAGTAGTTATATTCTTGTACATAGGAGCAGTATTATAGTAGTTATATTCTTGTACATAGGAGCAGTATTATAGTAGTTATATTCTTGTACATAGTAGTATTATAGTAGTTATATTCTTGTACATGGGTAGTATTATAGTAGTTATATTCTTGTACATGGGGGTAGTATTTAGTAGTTATATTCTTGTACATAGCGTATTATAGTAGTTATATTCTTGTACATAGGAGCAGTATTATAGTAGTTATATTCTTGTACATAGGAGTAGTATTATAGTAGTTATATTCTTGTACATAGGAGCAGTATTATAGTAGTTATATTCTTGTACATAGGAGGTAGTATTATAGTAGTTATATTCTTGTACATAGGAGGTAGTATTATAGTAGTTATATTCTTGTACATAGGAGTAGTATTATAGTAGTTATATTCTTGTACATAGGGGTAGTATTATAGTAGTTATATTCTTGTACATAGGAGCAGTATTATAGTAGTTATATTCTTGTACATAAGGGCAGTATTATAGTAGTTATATTCTTGTACATAGGAGCAGTATTATAGTAGTTATATTCTTGTACATAGGAGCAGTATTATAGTAGTTATATTCTTGTACATAGGAGCAGTATTATAGTAGTTATATTCTTGTACATAGGAGCAGTATTATAGTAGTTATATTCTTGTACATAGGAGCAGTATTATAGTAGTTATATTCTTGTACATAGGAGCAGTATTATAGTAGTTATATTCTTGTACATAGGAGCAGTATTATAGTAGTTAAATTCTTGTACATAGGAGCAGTATTATAGTAGTTATATTCTTGTACATAGGAGTAGTATTATAGTAGTTATATTCTTGTACATAGGAGGTAGTATTATAGTAGTTATATTCTTGTACACAGGGGCAGTATTATAGTAGTTATATTCTTGTACATAGGAGGTAGTATTATAGTAGTTATATTCTTGTACATAGGAGGCAGTATTATAGTAGTTATATTCTTGTACACAGGGGCAGTATTATAGTAGTTATATTCTTGTACATAGGAGGTAGTATTATAGTAGTTATATTCTTGTACATAGGAGCAGTATTATAGTAGTTATATTCTTGTACATAGGAGCAGTATTATAGTAGTTATATTCTTGTACATAGGAGGTAGTATTATAGTAGTTATATTCTTGTACACAGGGGCAGTATTATAGTAGTTATATTCTTGTACATAGGAGGTAGTATTATAGTAGTTATATTCTTGTACATAGGAGCAGTATTATAGTAGTTATATTCTTGTACATAGGAGCAGTATTATAGTAGATATATTCTTGTAAATAGGAGCGGTATTATAGTAGTTATATTCTTGTACATAGGAGCGGTATTATTGTAGTTATATTCTTGTACATAGTAGGTAGTATTATAGTAGTTATATTCTTGTACATAGGGGGCAGTATTATAGTAGTTATATTCTTGTACATAGGGGGCAGTATTATAGTAGTTATATTCTTGTACATAGGAGTAGTATTATAGTAGTTATATTCTGGTACATAGGAGCAGTATTATAGTAGTTATATTCTTGTACATAGGAGCAGTATTATAGTAGTTATATTCTTGTACATAGGGGGCAGTATTATAGTAGTTATATTCTTGTACATAGGAGCAGTATTATAGTAGTTATATTCTTGTACATAGGAGCAGTATTATAGTAGTTATATTCTTATACATAGGAGCAGTATTATAGTAGTTATATTCTTGTACATAGGAGCAGTATTATAGTAGTTATATTCTTGTACATAGGAGCAGTATTATAGTAGTTATATTCTTGTACATAGGAGGTAGTATTATAGTAGTTATATTCTTGTACATAGGAGTAGTATTATAGTAGTTATATTCTTGTACATAGGGGGCAGTATTATAGTAGTTATATTCTTGTACATAGGAGTAGTATTATAGTAGTTATATTCTTGTACATAGGAGGTAGTATTATAGTAGTTATATTCTTGTACATAGGAGGTAGTATTACAGTAGTTATATTCTTGTACATAGGAGGTAGTATTATAGTAGTTATATTCTTGTACATAGGAGTAGTATTATAGTAGTTATATTCTTGTATATAGGAGTAGTATTATAGTAGTTATATTCTTGTACATAGGAGGTAGTATTATAGTAGTTATATTCTTGTACATAGGAGCAGTATTATAGTAGTTATATTCTTGTACATAGGAGGTAGTATTACATTAGTTATATTCTTGTACATAGGAGGTAGTATTATAGTAGTTATATTCTTGTACATAGGAGCAGTATTATAGTAGTTATATTCTTGTACATAGGGGCAGTATTATAGTAGTTATATTCTTCTACATAGGAGTAGTATTATAGTAGTTATATTCTTATACATAGGAGTAGTATTATAGTAGTTATATTCTTGTACATAGGGGGCAGTATTATAGTAGTTATATTCTTGTACATAGGAGGTAGTATTATAGTAGTTATATTCTTGTACATAGGAGGTAGTATTATAGTAGTTATATTCTTGTACATAGGAGGTAGTTTTATAGTAGTTATATTCTTGTACATAGGAGGTAGTATTATAGTAGTTATATTCTTGTACATAGGAGGTAGTATTACAGTAGTTATATTCTTGTACATAGGAGGTAGTATTATAGTAGTTATATTCTTGTACATAGGAGCAGTATTATAGTAGTTATATTCTTGTACATAGGGGGCAGTATTATAGTAGTTATATTCTTGTACATAGGAGCAGTATTATAGTAGTTATATTCTTGTACATAGGAGGTAGTATTATAGTAGTTATATTCTTGTACATAGGAGCAGTATTATAGTAGTTATATTCTTGTACATAGGAGCAGTATTATAGTAGTTATATTCTTGTACATAGGAGGTAGTATTATAGTAGTTATATTCTTGTACATAGGAGGTAGTATTACATTAGTTATATTCTTGTACATAGGAGGTAGTATTATAGTAGTTATATTCTTGTACATAGGAGGTAGTATTACATTAGTTATATTCTTGTACATAGGAGCAGTATTATAGTAGTTATATTCTTGTACATAGGAGGTAGTATTATAGTAGTTATATTCTTGTACATAGGTGCAGTATTATAGTAGTTATATTCTTGTACATAGGAGCAGTATTATAGTAGTTATATTCTTGTACATAGGAGCAGTATTATAGTAGTTATATTCTTGTACATAGGAGGTAGTATTATAGTAGTTATATTCTTGTACATAGGAGCAGTATTATAGTAGTTATATTCTTGTACATAGGAGGTAGTATTATAGTAGTTATATTCTTGTACATAGGAGCAGTATTATAGTAGTTATATTCTTGTACATAGGAGGTAGTATTATAGTAGTTATATTCTTGTACATAGGAGCAGTATTATAGTAGTTATATTCTTGTACATAGGAGCAATATTATAGTAGTTATATTCTTGTACATAGGAGCAGTATTATAGTAATTATATTCTTGTACATAGGAGGTAGTATTATAGTAGTTATATTCTTGTACATAGGAGGTAGTATTATAGTAGTTATATTCTTGTACATAGGAGGTAGTATTATAGTAGTTATATTCTTGTACATAGGAGGTAGTATTATAGTAGTTATATTCTTGTACATAGGAGCAGTATTATAGTAATTATATTCTTGTACATAGGAGCAGTATTATAGTAGATATATTCTTGTACATAGGAGGTAGTATTATAGTAGTTATATTCTTGTACATAGGAGTAGTATTATAGTAGTTATATTCTTGTACATAGGAGCAGTATTATAGTAGTTATATTCTTGTACATAGGAGTAGTATTATAGTAGTTATATTCTTGTACATAGGAGCAGTATTATAGTAGTTATATTCTTGTACATAGGAGGTAGTATTATAGTAGTTATATTCTTGTACATAGGAGCAGTATTATAGTAGTTATATTCTTGTACATAGGGGCAGTATTATAGTAGTTATATTCTTGTATATAGGAGCAGTATTATAGTAGTTATATTCTTGTACATAGGAGGTAGTATTATAGTAGTTATATTCTTGTACATAGGAGCAGTATTATAGTAGTTCTATTCTTGTACATAGGAGCAGTATTATAGTAATTATATTCTTGTACATAGGAGGTAGTATTATAGTAGTTATATTCTTGTACATAGGAGCGGTATTATAGTAGTTATATTCTTGTACATAGGAGCAGTATTATAGTAGTTATATTCTTGTACATAGGAGCAGTATTATAGTAATTATATTCTTGTACATAGGAGTAGTATTATAGTAGTTATATTCTTGTACATAGGAGCAGTATTATAGTAGTTATATTCTTGTACATAGGAGGTAGTATTATAGTAGTTATATTCTTGTACATAGAGGCAGTATTATAGTAGTTATATTCTTGTACATAGGAGTAGTATTATAGTAGTTATATTCTTGTACATAGGAAGTAGTATTATAGTAGTTATATTCTTGTACATAGGAGGTAGTATTATAGTAGTTATATTCTTGTACATAGGAGCAGTATTATAGTAGTTATATTCTTGTACATAGGAGCAGTATTATAGTAGTTATATTCTTGTACATAGGAGGTAGTATTATAGTAGTTATATTCTTGTACATAGGAGTAGTATTATAGTAGTTATATTCTTGTACATAGGAGCAGTATTATAGTAGTTATATTCTTGTACATAAGAGGCAATATAATAATATTTAGAGATTTGTATGGTGATCAGTTTATGTATGAGATTCCTATAAAGAGTTAATCTATGTGATCCTGAGATCTCCTCCCTTACAGTTCTAGGTTGGGATGGTTTTTATACTGGTGTCCAGATGGTGATCACAAATCATGGATATATTTCCACCCCTCACTTTCCTCTCATACATGTGGACTCTGAGGTAAATGTGTTAGTATTAGGTCTTTCTCCCTTGTCTGCTCGTACAGATTAATCTTCTTTCAATCACTTCATTAGGAGATAATGTGGGTCACAGATTATAATGTTCTATGTAGTGGTTTGTACCTACATATAATGTACTATAAATATAACACCAAGGATTGATGTGCGGACACACGCTGCCCCCTAGTGTTAACTTCAATATAAAGTGACATTTCTTCCTAAAAAAAAAAACAATGGCCCACATTTACTAATTCAGATGCTCCTGGAAAGTGGCCAAAAATGCACATTTCTGGTGCACCGTGAGGCACCTCTGTTTCTGCGCCTCATTTGCCACTTTTTAGACAGTGGGTGGAGCGGGGCAGGAATCTAGGTTGGCTGGAGCATTTTAGTAATTCTAGCTAGTCATGCACCTGGCGGGAATGAATTAAGACTGGCATAAGGATCAACAGTCTTAATAAATTCCCCCCAATGCTCTCCTTTTCTATTCAGCTTTTTCTCAGTCATATCAGTTTCTTGGAAAGCTGGGTGACAACCAATCATACTGGATGGCTCCTACACAGCAAATTGGCCAAGTTCTGTATCAATAGAAGTGCAAGTAAGTACCAGCTAAGGAGTGACAAGTGCTGCAGAGTGTATTATACAGTACCGTGCCACAGCTGCTTCAGAACATCTTCATACACACCTGACATGCTGTATACTTTTTTCCACATCAGTCGGTTCATAGGAAGGAGTGAAGTATAATAATCGTCCGTCGTCCTCTTCCCTGATACACATAGCCCCGGGACTACGGACAGACGGTGCAACAACCAGGACCTAGAGACAAATATAGGAGAATATGGAGATGAGATGAAAGGGAATCAATCGTCTAGCGGACAAAATGCCAAATTCTGAGCAGGATATACAGTCAGTAAGGGGATGTGGCTAAGGTTTGTCAGGGGTGCAGAACTTAGGGCTAGATTTAGGAAAACGCAGCAAAAATGGAAATGAAGGCACTGGAAATACAGGCCATGGGTTATAATGTAGCAATATAGCAGCACAGAATGTACAGGAGGGGGAGCCCTAAGGTGACCCACAATATAGCAGCACAGAATGTACAGCAGGGGGAGCCCTAAGGTGACCCACAATATAGCAGCACAGAATGTACAGCAGGGGGAGCCCTAAGGTGACCCACAATATAGCAGCACAGAATGTACAGCAGGGGGAGCCCTAAGGTGACCCACAATATAGCAGCACAGAATGTACAGCAGGGGGAGCCCTAAGGTGACCCACAATATAGCAGCACAGAATGTACAGCAGGGGGAGCCCTAAAGTGCCCCACAATATATCAGTGCAGAATGTACAGCAGGGGGAGCCCTAAAGTGACCCACAATATAGCAGCACAGAATGTACAGGAGGGGGAGCCCTAAGGTGACCCACAATATATCAGTGCAGAATGTACAGCAGGGGGAGCCCTAAGGTGACCCACAATATAGCAGCACAGAATGTACAGCAGGGGGAGCCCTAAAGTGACCCACAATATAGCAGCGCAGAATGTACAGCAGGGGAGCCCTAAAGTGACCCACAATATAGCAGCGCAGAATGTACAGCAGGGGAGCCCTAAAGTGCCCCAAAATATATCAGCGCAGAATGTACAGCAGGGGAGCCCTAAAGTGACCCACAATATAGCAGCGCAGAATGTACAGCAGGGGGAGCCCTAAAGTGACCCACAATATATCAGTGCAGAATGTACAGCAGGGGGAGCCCTAAGGTGACCCACAATATAGCAGCACAGAATGTACAGCAGGGGGAGCCCTAAGGTGACCCACAATATAGCAGCACAGAATGTACAGCAGGGGGAGCCCTAAAGTGACCCACAATATAGCAGCACAGAATGTACAGCAGGGGGAGCCCTAAAGTGCCCCACAATATAGCAGCACAGAATGTACAGCAGGGGGAGCCCTAAGGTGACCCACAATATAGCAGCACAGAATGTACAGCAGGGGAGCCCTAAGGTGACCCACAATATATCAGTGCAGAATGTACAGCAGGGGAGCCCTAAGGTGACCCACAATATAGCAGCCAGAATGTACAGCAGGGGGAGCCCTAAGGTGACCCACAATATAGCAGCACAGAATGTACAGCAGGGGGAGCCCTAAGGTGACCCACAATATAGCAGCACAGAATGTACAGCAGGGGGAGCCCTAAAGTGCCCCACAATATATCAGTGCAGAATGTACAGCAGGGGGAGCCCTAAAGTGACCCACAATATAGCAGCACAGAATGTACAGGAGGGGGAGCCCTAAGGTGACCCACAATATAGCAGCACAGAATGTACAGAGGGGGAGCCAAGGTGACAAATATGAGGAATGTGGGGGGTGGTGATTGGGAATGTAAGAGGGGGTGTGCCCAATATTAGTGAGATGTAAGGGGGAGCCCTGTGACCCAAATATAGAGAAGAATGTAAGGAGGGGGTGGTGACCCAAATATATAGTGAGATGTAAGAGGGGGCCTAGGTGAAATATAGAGAAGATGTAGGGGGGGCCCTGGTGCCCATTGAGCAAGTGTAGGGGGGGAGCCCTAGGTGACCCACAATATAGCAGCACAGAATGTAAGAGGGGAGCCCTAAGTGCCCCACAATATATCAGTGCAGAATGTACAGCAGGGGAGCCCTAAGGTGACCAAATATAGAGACAGATGTAAGCAGGGGGAGCCCTAGTGCCCAAATATATCAGTGAGAATGTACAGAGGGGAGCCTGTGACCAAATATAGAGACAGAATGTAAGGGGGGGGCTAAGGTGACCCAATATATAGTGAGAATGTAGGGGGTTAATATAGAGAAGATGTAAGGAGGGGGTAGGTGAACAATATAGAGAAGATGTCAGGGGGGGAGCTGGTGATATGAGAAGAATGTACAGGGGGGCCCTGTGCCCCAAATATAGAGAAGATGTAAGAGGGGAGCTGTGAAATATGAGAAGATGTACAGAGGGGGAGCCCTAGGTGACCCAAATATATAGTGAGATGTAGGGGGGGTGGTGATTGAGAAGTGTGGGTTTTATAGTGGTGTGAGGGGGAGTAAGGTGAAAATTAGAGAAGATGTAAGGGGGGAGCCTAGTGCAAATATATAGGAGATGTACAGGGGGGAGCCCTAGTGAATATAGAGAGTGTGGGGGTGTTGAGCACGTGTCGGGGGGGCTGTGATTGAGAAGTGTACAGCGGGGAGCCTAGTGAAATATAGAGAAGAATGTAAGAGGGGAGCCTAAGTGACCCACAATATAGCAGTGCAGAATGTACAGAGGGGAGCCCTAAGGTGACCCACAATATAGCAGCACAGAATGTACAGAGGGGGAGCCCTAAGGTGACCCACAATATAGCAGCGCAGAATGTAAGAGGGGGAGCCTAAGTGACCCACAATATAGAGGAGAATGTAAGAGGGGGAGCCCTAAGGTGACCCACAATATAGAGCACAGAATGTAAGCAGGGGGAGCCCTAAGTGACCCACAATATAGAGAGTGTACAGCAGGGGGAGTAGGTGAAATATGAGAAGTGTAAGGGGGGGTGGTGATTAGAGCGAGTGTAGGGGGGTAAGTGAAATTAGAGAAGAATGTAGGGGGGGTGTGATTTGGTGTGGGGTTTTTTGAGAATGTAAGAGGGGGGTAAGTGAATATAGAGAAGATGTAAGAGGGGGAGCCCTGTGAAATATATAGTGAGATGTAAGGGGGGAGTGTGTGGGTGTAAGGGGGGTGGTGAATTAGAGAAGTGTAGGGGGAGCCCTAAGGTGAAAATATAGAGGAGAATGTAAGGGGGGAGTAGGTGACCCACAATTAGAGAGTGTAAGGGGGGAGCTAAGGTGACCAAATTGCAGCACAGAATGTGAGGGGGAGCCCTAAGGTGACAAATATAGAGAAGTGTAAGGGGGGGCTAAGGTGACCCACAATATAGCAGCACAGAATGTACAGCAGGGGGAGCCCTAAGGTGACCCACAATATAGCAGCACAGAATGTACAGCAGGGGGAGCCCTAAGGTGACCCACAATATAGCAGCACAGAATGTACAGAGGGGGAGCCCTAAGGTGACCCACAATATAGCAGCACAGAATGTACAGCAGGGGAGCCCTAAAGTGACCCACAATATAGCCGCACAGAATGTACAGCAGGGGGAGCCCTTCCCAACCACAGATGTACAGCGGGGAGCCCTAGGTGACCCACAATATAGCAGCACAGAATGTACAGCAGGGGGGGCCCTAGGTGACCCACAATATAGCAGCCAGAATGTACAGCAGGGGAGCCCTAAGGTGACCCACAATATAGCAGCCAGAATGTACAGCAGGGGAGCCCTAAGGTGACCCACAATATAGCAGCACAGAATGTACAGCAGGGGGAGCCCTAAGGTGACCCACAATATAGCAGCACAGAATGTACAGCAGGGGGAGCCCTAAGGTGACCCACAATATAGCAGCGCAGAATGTACAGCAGGGGGAGCCCTAAGGTGACCCACAATATAGCAGCACAGTGACAGCAGGGGGCCCCCAAAGCGCGCAGAATGTACAGCAGGGGAGCCCTAAAGTGACCCACAATATAGCAGCACAGTGACAGCCGGGGGAGCCCTAAGGTGACCCACAATATAGCAGCACAGAATGTACAGCAGGGGGAGCCCTAAAGTGACCCACAATATAGCAGCACAGAATGTACAGGAGGGGGAGCCCTAAAGTTTTTTCTGTTCTATTAGTTTCTTGGAAAGCTGGGTGACAACCAATCATACTGGAACCTTTGTAGGGCCATAATTCAGCTTTCCTTGAAGGAGATATCTAAGAAACCAGGATATTACATAATAATAGTAGAGCATGTTCTGTGTATGACGTGGCCCCGCCGCTCACACTGGAGCGCAGTATTCTGACATCCATAACTTTTTGTGGACGTAGCTATGGGGGGAGGGGTTGTTGTAGCTTTTATTGACACCATTTTCTGGTACGTACAAGTTTTTCATCACTTCTTTTCAATCAATGGTTCGCTACTATTCCCATGACCGAATTTCTGATGTCCAGCTTTATCGGATTTTCATAAAAAAATAATAAAATAATAATTTGGAATCTCCTATTTTTACATGTTTTCACAGATTCCTCAGTAGAGAGATCTGTGGACATGGGCGTCCCTCGGATGCAATGTAGGCCAAGGCCCTATTCACATAACACTGCTGTTTTTCATGGTCTTAACATCTGTCGGTATGTCAGTAACGTTGAAGGGGCTTATTCACATTACACTCACACCCATATTAAAATAGACAAAGACAGAGCAGATCATATAAAAAAATGGATACATAAATAGACCCAACAGTCATGTGAATAAGGCCTAAAGGTGTTTGGCATAATCTGATGCTTTTGGGTAATGTTGATGGTGGGATCATGAGAAAAGCCGCATCACAGCCGTCCATAATCTCCCATGTATAGGCAGGGGTGTAGCGGAAGCATAAATATACCATTAATCTAAATGGCACAAGGCAGGGGCCCCATAACAGATTTTGCACTGGGGTCCAGGAGCTTCACGTTGCGTCTCTGTGGCCAGCATTAGGCTGAGGACATGTTGAGGATTTTGATGCAGTTTTTGAAACCTAAACCAGGTGGGGCTCATAAAGGATGAAAAGACAAAATAGGCCGGCGATACCTCTGCTCAGTGACCGCCCCAGCTAGGGCATATACCTGTATATTGGGGCCACACCGGCCCCTCATCCTCTGAACTTAAAACTTGCAATTCAACATAGTCAAGAAGACGCCTTTTATCATGGACGCATATAACGCAAGAAACCCTCCGTCATGTTCAAGGTTCACCAAGGAAGATGAAGTCACTGCCAAGAGACTAAAGTACAATTCACACTTGTCTGGTGACCTGAACGCTGAGGATTCAAGACAGCCGGACCCAGAAGGGGTGAGAATTATCCTCTCAGTATATATTACACTATAATGTGTGGCTGTGATATCAGCAGAAAGAATCCTCACTGCATAAAAATCTTAGATATTTTCTAGTTTAATTCATTACCAAGCTTGCAAGCTCTGCTTGCTGACAGTAAATGTGGCCCTTCCTTCTTGGAGGCCCAAAATCCATCTTCATATGTGTCTAAGCAATTGCATCCAGTCTGTCGTGGTCGCTACAATTGCATCCAGTCTGTCGTGTCGCATTGCATCCAGTCTGTCGTGTCGCTACAATTGCATCCAGTCTGTCGTGTCGCTACAATTGCATCCAGTCTGTCGTGTCGCTACAATTGCATCCAGTCTGTCGTGTCGCTACAATTGCATCCAGTCTGTCGTGTCGCTACAATTGCATCCAGTCTGTCGTGTCGCTACAATTGCATCCAGTCTGTCGTCGTGTCGCTACAATTGCATCCAGTCTGTCGTGTCGCCACAATTGCATCCAGTCTGTCGTGGTCGCTACAATTGCATCCAGTTCGTCGCATTGCATCCAGTCTGTCGTGTCGTACAATTGCATCCAGTCTGTCGTGTCGCTACAATTGCATCCAGTCTGTCGTGTCGCATTGCATCCAGTCTGTCGTGTCGCAGCAATTGCATCCAGTCTGTCGTGTCGCCAATTGCATCCAGTCTGTCGTGTCGCTACAATTGCATCCAGTCTGTCGTGTCGCTACAATTGCATCCAGTCTGTCGTGGCATCCACGTCGTCGCAATTGCATCCAGTCTGTCGTGCTTGCATCCAGTCTGTCGTGTCGCCACAATTGCATCCAGTCTGTCGTGTCGCTACAATTGCATCCAGTCTGTCGTGTCGCTACAATTGCATCCAGTCTGTCGTGTCGCCACAATTGCATCCAGTCTGTCGTGTCGCTACAATTGCATCCAGTCTGTCGTGGTCGCTACAATTGCATCCAGTCTGTCGTGGTCGCTACAATTGCATCCAGTCTGTCGTGGTCGCTACAATTGCATCCAGTCTGTCGTGGTCGCAGCAATTGCATCCAGTCTGTCGTGTCGCTACAATTGCATCCAGTCTGTCGTGGTCGCTACAATTGCATCCAGTCTGTCGTGGCGCCCAATCGCCTGCATCCAGTCTGTCGTGCGTACAATTGCATCCAGTCTGTCGTGGTCGTTACAATTGCATCCAGTCTGTCGTGTCGCTACAATTGCATCCAGTCTGTCGTGTCGCTACAATTGCATCCAGTCTGTCGTGTCGCTACAATTGCATCCAGTCTGTCGTGTCGCTACAATTGCATCCAGTCTGTCGTGTCGCTACAATTGCATCCAGTCTGTCGTGTCGTTTCAATTGCATCCAGTCTGTCATGTCGTTACAATTGTATCCAGTCTGCACAATCTGCTGTGTGAGCTCCTGATTGATACAAGTTACCTGCACTGATACATTGTAACAAATTATCAGGACAGGAAAGAAATTTTTCTACACTATAACTGGATATGTCTAGGATAGGGACACATAACAGGTGAACCAGGACCCAAATCCGGACCGGGCTCACCAGCGGCCCAGACCCCACACCCCTAACGGCAGGTCGTCCATCAGGTATACAAGATCTTCATCAGGACCTTCAGTGCAGCTGGGCCTGATAGTAAAGAGGATCGGGGTGGGGCAAGTATACAGCGGTGTACAAGGCATAAAAAGTCACAATTGTTTGTGCAAATATTTAGCATTTTTATTTTCTGTGCAGTGCTCTCCTCTTACCCCCTTTAGGGGTCTAGTCTGGAGTCTGATACATTTTAGGGGTCTGATTAATTTTAAGGGTCTGAATTAAATTAAGGGGCTGGGTCTGGGTTCTGAATTGATTTTAGTGGTCTGGTTTGGGGACAACCAGCACAGATTAGTTGTCAGGAGTAGACAGGACCAGAAGGAAACTGCGTCAAACATACAGGGATGGGAGCTAAATTGACCCATCTACATCCCACATCAGCATCTTGTACAAAGGTACCCAATGCTGCATGAATCAATGCAATGATAGCAATATTTACTAATAAGCCCCGCCCCTAGCGCCAATCTCGCTGATGCTGCCCCTGTGTGCTAGTGATATGGTTATATGGTGTTGGCTGCAGATTATCGCTCCCCTGGGTGTAATGTGGCATTAGATTCCTGTAATTCTGTGTAGCTGCGCCGCTCCTTGGTTGCAGCAATGACGGGTTCAGCGCATAAACCTGTTATTTGGGTGACACAATAATGACACGTGCAGGGTGACAAATCGCAAACCTTTCATTTACTGCTATTCCTGGAGGACTGAAGCGAAGGCTTTTATTTCTGCCGCCTGGCTGATACGCCAGGACGTGTGCTGTTACATATGTATGTCCTGGTAAAATGCACACACTTAAAGGGAAAGCGTGCAAATGGTTTTCCCATATAAACAGGAGGTCAGGCTGAATGTGACAGTCACAATGTAACCTCCTGCGGAGCAGAGAGAAGGTCAGCGCTCCAGAGGGGAGCACATAACTTTATCATAAAGCTGTCAATAAGTGTGAGCAAGATACCATACGGAAAAACAAAACACGGGAGCCTTAATGTCCCGATCGTGCGTCTCCTGGGGTTACACTGTGGGCGGCCCGATGTGATCACACTTTGTATGGCAAAGGATGAAAACCACAGAGAAAACCTGCAGAATATATTAGCAAGATGCAAGTTGAACTTATGTGAACTGGGCCTTACATGGTCAACAAACTTTACATAAATGAATAGTACAAGTGAACGTAAGAAACTTGGTAATATATCTGATCAGAGAATAATGCCTCTTTCTCCACTTATCAGGCTCCTTTCTTTTGTAAAGGAGGGGATACATAGTAAAAAACGCCCCCTTGCAGTCCCTGACCCCATTACCGTTCTCTTGCTGCGCTGGGAATGTGATGATGAGGACCACGTATCATCATCATTAATGTCCTATTAGTCAGTGACTATGCAGTGGAGATCAGGAAAGGGTTACCGCCTGGAAGTTTAGCAGTGTGGTAACCTGGTACTCAACCCGCGGCAGCGCCATATTAGTGGTGCAGCCAGGTACAGAACACTAAGACGGTGCGGCCCCTGCGGACGAAGAACCAGGTTACCTGCCACAAAACAAAGTCCTGACCCCTTATTCCTGGGACACTCCTGCAAGTTGTCTCTGGCGCTGTGGATATTGGGGTTGTCTCTGGCGCTGTGGATATTGGGGTTGTCTCTGGCGCTGTGGATATTGGGTGCTCCCTGTGGATATTGGGGGTGTTTCTGGCTGGCGCTGTGTATATTGTAGGTCTCTCTGGCTGGCTCTGCCTATATTGGGGGCTCTCTGGCACGTTGTATATATTGGGGTCTCTGTGGTGGGCACCATGTATATTGGGGTTGTCTTTGGCAGGTGCCGTGTATATTGGGGTTCTGTGTATATTGGGGTTGTTTCTCTAGCTGACGCCATTTTTGGGGGGGGTTATCTTGTGGACGTTGTGTATTTTGGGGTTGGGTTTGGTGTCTACATTTGGGTCTCTCTGGCAGGTGTTGTGTATATTGGGGTGGTCTCTGGGGGGCGCTGTGTATATCGGAGGGCTCTTTGGCCGGTGGTGTGTATATGGGGGTTGTCTTTTCCTGGCACCGTATATATTGGAGGTCTCTCTGGTGGGGCTATAGTGTGTATATGGGAGGGCTCTCTCTCCGTCCATGTCTCCTCTGATTTGTAAAGTGTTGCAGAATATGTTGGCGCTATATAACGTTACTATTATTTGTATATATTTGGGTTCTGTGTATATTGGGGGTCTCTCTGGTGGGTGTAGTATATTTATTTAGGGTCTGTATATATTGGGGCTCTGTATATATTGGGGTTCTGTAAATATATATTTGGGCTCTGTATATATTGGGGTTCTGTATATATTTAGGGTCTGTATATATTGGGGTACTCTGTATATATTGGGGCTCTGTATATATTTAGGCTCTGTGTATATATTGGGCTCTGTATATATTGGGGTTCTGTATATTTAGGCTCTGTATATATTGGGGTTCTGTATATTTAGGCTCTGTATATTTTGGGGTTCTGTATATATATATATATTTGGGCTCTGTATATATTTAGGGTCTGTATATATTGGGGCTCTGTATATATTTAGGCTCTGTGTATATATTGGGGTTCTGTATATATTTGGGGTTCTGTATATATTTAGGGTTTGTATATATTGGGGTACTCTGTATATATTGGGGCTCTGTATATATTTAGGCCTGTGTATATATTGGGGTTCTGTATAGATTTAGGCTCTGTGTATATATTGGGGTTCTGTATATATTTAGGGTCTGTATATATTGGGGTACTCTGTATATATTGGGGCTCAGACCTTACAGTAGGGGATTGTCTACACTGGATACAAGTGTAACAAACCCTCAGCTCTGTCAGCAGGACCAGGTCTGGGTCTTCAGCTCTCGCTATAACAAGTTGGCCCTCAGAGAACTTCAGACCAAGGCTTGCTGACACCTGTAGTTCATCCCAGAACAATATACATAACAAGCAGTACGTTCAGGCCGCATGCTGAGACCTGTAGTTCCCCTGTCCACGGCTCACATCACCGGCAGGACCCGCTGTCCAGAGTTCACCTCAGGCTCTATACAATGACAGGGCGGCGCGGTGTGTGCCGGGAGTTGTAGTCCTTGCTCCTGATTGGTAGCCGGCAGTGAGCGGGGAGGAGTGTGTGTATGAACTACAAGTCCCGGCAGACCCCGCGACACCGGCTGCGCAGTAAGTGGCTCTATTGAGCTGAGAGGAAGTCGGGGTGTCAGTACATGGTGAGGGGTCTGGGGGCGCCTGAGGGGACGGGTGTGGGTCACATGACCAGGGAGGGGGGCAGTGATTATAATGTGATTATATACTGGTAAGGGTCTTCTGGGGCAGAAGAGGGCTGCTGTGGTAAAGGGAAGGGGGTCTATGTACCAGTGAGGGGTCCTGGGGTGTCATGGCTGCCTATTGTTGGGGGGCTATATGTATTTTGTGGCGGTGCTGACCAGCATTGTTCATTGGCGGCTTGTTGTGTACGTCCTGGTTCACATGATGCAGCTTTTGTGCAGTTTATTGTTAGATTCTAGTAGAATAAATGGTAATAATTTTTATTGCCACATTCACGTACGATTCCATTCGCCGCCGCACAATGAGACTGTGGTGAATCGCTCACGTATGGCCGCCAGACGTGACCGTAATGGTTTCAGGACCTCTGTGGAAACATCCGGAGTACTGCGCTAATAACACCGGATCTGATAGGTCCGACCACTAGGACCCCCTGCTTTATGCACGCTGTGGTCATTGCCATGGTAACGCTCCTCCTGGGACTTGACTAGTGCAGCATTTATACTCGACCACCGCTCCATTCTTATGGGGGGGGATTTGGGATTCCTGTTTTTGTGAATGGTCAGACCACCAGTGATCCCCAATCCAGTGTTGGAGATAACATGTTATTACCGGAGTACCCCCCCCTCAACCGGAGGGTTTGGACAGGGGGTGCATTTCGGATTAGTGGATGGATTCTCCGGCTTCCCCGCTGACCGGTTCCCTTCATAGAAACGCTTTTTATTTCTTTCAGGCATTAAGAATGGCACCGAAGATAACCACGGAGCTCCTGCGGCAGCTGCGCCACACCATGAAGGCCTCCAGGAGCATCTCCGAGCCCATCCAGGCCTACATTGTGCCGTCCGGGGATGCACATCAGGTAATCCCTCCTCGGGTCTGCGGCTCTATGTTCTTTGCCTCATTTCAGCCACGTCCAATACATTTATGGAGTCTTTTACCCCAAATAAGTTTGTCTTGCTGTTATAAGTTCATTATCAATGGGTTAAAACTCAACTTTCCACTCTCCTGAATGGCAAATCGGCCTAGTCATTAGTGATACTAGCTTAGCTACTCAGTGCATCGAAGTAGACTTGATATTGAGGCATCTGGGAAAGCTGGGTGATAACTACTATGAAAGCGAATTTGTGGTGTTATCACAATCACTGAGCTTTCCAGAGTCCTGAATGGCAAGTCAGCCTAGTTATTAGTTATACTAGCATAACAGCCATGTCAGGGCATGTAGACTTGCTATTCTGGCGCCTGGGAAAGCTTGGTGATGAATGCTTAAAAATCTGCAATGCAGCTTTTATCGCTATTACTCAGCTTTCTCAGACTCCTGAGTGGCATACACCTGCTTAGTTAAGCAGTGAGAGAACAGTAAGGGATATAGTGCTAGCTATATGGGTAGATTTGACATTCAGGAGTCAGGAAAACCCCATGCATCTGTATTGTCACCCAGCTTTCCCAGATTCCTAAATAGCGCACCCTATTTTTGCAACAATACAAGCGCTATGGATCTATTTTTACCAGCTTTGACATGCAGGGTGCAGGAAAAGCTGTAACGGTTACCAGATTTATTGTAGTCCAGCTTTCCCAAGTGTCTAGCTATAAGATCGGCAGAGGACTAGGCATTTGTCATTCAGGGATCTTGGAAAGTTGGGACCTTGTAATGGTTCCTTACTGATTTTCACCCAGCTTTTCCTGAATCTGACTAGTAGTGCAGTGATATGAGCAGAAAATCACTGCTAAGCTAAAACTATTTCACATTCAGGGTTCTGGAAAGCTGAGTGATGACCCCTGTTTGAGTTGTAGCAGCCATATTACTTGTCACCCAGATTTTTCAGACTAATTCAATACTTGATTGATTCTTAGATTTATTTCTAATTTTCCTGGGTGCACCCTTTATATAATGTTGTGGTATAGATCTCCCTTACACCTGAACACATTATGGAACCAGTAAAACCAGTATACAAGATGGGGAGGTGCAGACAGGGACGTGGGCGGCGTTACGGGTGCGGGGTTAGTGACAGTTTTCTCTTTTTTTCAAAATGGCGGCACAATTGCTCCCATAAGGGCCTGTGTAAAGCAGAAGTCTGATAATTTGGAGTCCTGGATTATGGGAGACTACAAACCTCAGATCTATATACCGTGCCCATACATGTGTATATACTACTCTGGTACGACTTCCTTAGTTAAAGGGACGCTCCAGTGAAATTCAGACTTCCCCAAGTGACTGAAGCTGCCGTCACCTATCGGTGTCTGAATTATAATATATCACACCGATGCACAGCAATAATCTACAAATACATCGGGTGACAGCCGCACTCCCTGCTGTGTATCCTGCTAGGCTGCCCACTACCAACCAATCACCTCTGCACGCTGCCAGTGACATGCAGCGCGCTGCCAGTGACATGAAGCACAGGGCGCAGTGTGCAGCCTCTGAGTAGGTTGGAGGAGAAGAATCGCGTCGGTCCAGTGTTTTCATGGTCTGATAGTTTCTAGGACGCCAGTATCTAACCTGTCACATTGTTCATTTGCAGAGTGAATATATCGCCCCCTGTGACTGCAGACGGGCATTTATTTCGGGATTCGATGGGTCAGCAGGTGAGTGAATAAAAGCAGAAAATGGTTTTGGATTAATTTATTTATTTTTTTTTTTCCCCATCCATTTAAAAAAAAAAAAAAAAATCCTTTAGGCTATGGCAAAAAACTGCTGCAGAAAAAAATGTGGCAGAAACGAATAGCGTTTTTTTTCTGCTGCGTTTTTCATTGGATTTTTGCACAGTTTTCCTCTGCGGACTTTCTGGCCTTATTATACCTATATAGAAAACGCCGGCGTTTCCGCAGGTGTAATTGACATGCTGTGATTTTCCGCTGCAGATTTTTTTTTTGCAATGTGTGGATGGGATTAGCCAGAATCCCATTCACTTTGCATGTACTGTAAACGGCAGCGTTTTTTGCCGCGGTTTTTCTGCCACGGACAAAACGCTGCATTTTTGCAACGTGGAGCTTCAGCTTTAAAGTGACTTATATATTGATGACCTGTCCTTAGGATAGGTCATCGGGAAAGGGGGGATTTAACACTCGGGACACTCAGCAATCAGCTGGTTGATGAGGTCACAGTATTTAGGTGCGTGCTACGGTCTCTTCACTGAACATCAAGCACAGCGCTGTACATATCATAATGGCTGTGCTTGGGGTTGCAGCTCACTTGAATGGGACTGAGCTGCTGCTGTACAATGTGACTGATGACATGGAAGAGGCTACTGCACTTATGAGCGCCATGGCCTCTTCAAAGAACAATTGACCTAAATTCTGGAAAACAACTTTAAGTTACTGTAGATCCAGTCCGACAACTCAAGATGCAGGTTAGACCCAGAAGTGCCTGATAGTCTGGAACGGTGCAAGTGTGGAGTCTGCATGTAAAAGTGTCTTCAGTGCATGCTACTGACTTTCTTCACCCTATATCACACCCACAGAAAGCTCATATATAAGGAGCTGTTTACTGTGTGTGGGGGGGGGGGGGGCTTACACCATAGAGCATATTAAGGCTGAGTTTTTTGCAGCAGGATTTTGAGGCCTAATCTGGGTCAGTCCGGGTCTTGAGTAAGACTGACGTACAGACCACCGGTCTTAATAAATTCCCCCCATGGTGTCTATTGTTACTTTACTCTTGGAGCAGGGCGAGATGATCTGATGGGGTCTCTCTTTTTTTTTCGGTGTAAACAGGTACAGCGATAATTACAGAACAGAGCGCGGCGTTGTGGACAGACGGGCGCTACTTCCTACAAGCGGCTCAGCAGATGGACAGTAACTGGACGCTCATGAAGATGGGTGAGGTGGACCCTTGTTAACTCATCACTGCCTGAGATTTTTAAGTATTTGACCCCTCCAAGGGGTTCTTGGAGATTAGAATATCGAGAGTGATCCTTAGAATAAGCCATTAATATCAATTCAGCGCAGGTTCCCACTCCCAGGACCCCACCAGTCAACTGATTGAAGGGGGTCACACTGGCTGTAGTCTATCCTACTGCCCCTTCCTCCCCCAGCTGCTGACCCCCACCTATCCAAAATGTCAGGAAATTCTTTAGCTGGATGGTCCCTTTAATTGTGACCTGTCTCATATTGATACCGTTATCATCTGAGATTTTGTTACATTTTGTATCTGGATTATAATCTCTTTATTATTTCTGGTAGGCTTGAAGGATACCCCGACACAGGAGGACTGGCTCATCTCTGTGCTTCCCGAGGGCTCCAGGGTTGGCGTTGACCCATTTATCATGCAAACCGGTAATTGTCATGGCTATAGCAGATCATCATGTCACCAGTATTGGGATGAATTTGGTTCAGGACATGCAGACCAGCAGAGCCATTTTAATGGAGTAGGGGACTCTGTTCAAACTTTTTGTGTCTCAGTCCCGGTTCAGGGTTCGGTCTAGGAAATACTGCCATCATCCAGTCCGTATCACCTGCACCAAATTGGGCTTTAATCTATAATAGTCTTCAACCTGTGCTTATCCAGTGGTTGGGAAAACTACAGCTCCCAGCAGGCAAGTAGATGTCAAAGCATGCTAGGAGTTGTAGTATTACAACAAGAAGTGGTCCTTTTAGTATATATTATTCAGCTGTTTCCATATAAATTCTGGAAGGCTGACGCTCTGCTATGGGAGATAAAGCACTATGGGTACATGACAATTTTTGCCATGCTCATCCCAATGAACATTACTCTTCATTTACTTCTTTCTGCTGCAGATCAGTGGAAGAACATGTCCATGGCCCTGAAGAACGCCGGTCACCTCCTGGTTCCTGTGAATGAAAACCTCATAGATGCCATATGGAGTGACCGACCCAGTAGACCCTGTCAGCCGTTCATAACACTGGGGCTCAACTACACAGGTCTGTATTGTATAAGCTGACTTTTATGGTTTACTTCCCTAATTCTGATTTGTCCGTGTATGGAAAGATGCGCCCAGACCAGTGACGTTGCCCCTGCTGGTGGCATATTACAGCCCACCACCCAGCCCCCCTGAAATGGTTGCCATTATACCGCCACATTCTCAGCTTTCTACTATAATTTATTTTCTGTATTTTCATCATTTTCAAGGTTTCTGCTGCATTCATAGGTGGAAAACTTGTACTGACCTAATACTTGTCTGATCGAGTCTTGTCAATCCTGTCTGAACCAACTACAGCAGCAGAAATTTCTCTAATGCTCTAATAGTTTGTTACAGTGTATCAGTGCAGGTGAATTCTGTTAGTCAGGACCCCAGAGGACTGAATAGAATTGTAGCAAACCCTTAGATGTGAACAAGCAGAGATCTTGAAGATGGTAGGGAACTGAGTAGCAATATCTGTTAGAAAGCTGCAGAACGTTTTGTGATAACATACTGTATATTTACATAAAACCAGAAAACTGCATGAAGATCCTGTGACCACGGTAGATATCACGGCTGCCATGTGCTTCACCATGTGAATTGTTGTTGATGGTGGGGTCAGTGCCCTGAATTTATCACTGTCTCCTCAGGGGTGTCATGGCAGGATAAGATTGTGGCGCTCCGGACTAAGATGGCTGAGCGGAAAGTCTCGTGGATTGTCCTGACTGCTCTGGATGAGGTTGCATGTAAGTGATGATGATATATAACTGATGTCATTTAGGCCTTTACAGTATAATATAATGTAATTGTCTACTATTATCTTGGTATCTATTGAAATCTAATACTGAGCTGGAATCAGTATTTTAGGTTCTATGACACTCTCACTATTTTTGTAACTTTTTTTGTTATTTTGTAACAATAACCTCTGGTCAGTGGGGGTCCGACACCCAGTCCCTGCACTAACCAGCTGATGTGGGTGTCAGAAGCTATAGAGATGTACAACGCCAAATGCGGCTCTGCTGCTGTTCAAGTAATACACATAGCTGCAGCCCCGTCCAGTCTATAGCGCTGGTGCCGGGGTATTGCAGCGCTGGGCCTATAATTCCAGCTTCGTACAGCTCTATAGTTTCCTGAGGCAGCTGGATCAGCTCTCTGATGCGGGGTCTGGCCTTTGACCCTCCACCAATCAGATACTGATGGCCTATTCTGTGGATAGGTCATCAGTATGAAAAGTGCTGGGGGGCAGAAAATCCCTTTAATGAATGAGTTGTAAATCGAGTACTTTGGGGGCATTTTCATTAGTAAATCTGCCCCAATATGTTTCCTTTTCAGAAACTTATGCAAAAATCCTGAGCTTTGCTGGTTTCTAATTATCACTAAGTTTCTGCAGACACAGGGGATTACTCCCAGCATCCTCTCACCTCACCCATAATATAACTGGGAACGACTATATCCCCTATGACACCTCTGCCTTACTTGTAGAAGAGAATGGTAGGACTTCTGTCCGCCATCTTAATTGCAGAAGATACTGTGGTCAGGCGGCACTTCCCATGATGCCTTTCTCAGGCGTCACTTAGGGAGGAGGATCAAGATCAGAAGTTATAGTTATATAGACCGTTAGAAATTGTGAGTAAGATGCAGGAAAGACCTATGCAGGTCCAAGGCCCAAGAGAGGCCGGAGGCTGAGCCCTGTGCAGCAGCGTGCAACATGTCACAGGCAGTGTGCAGACTCCACCCACTGCCATGAGGAATAGAAGTGATTGGCTGGTTATAGTCTGACATCATCTTCAGGAATCTGTCTGGAGGAGATTCAGTGACACCTGCAGAATACACACAAGGATACATATATGCCATACGTTTACATTCTATTATTAGCAGCCTGTATATACTGTATTGTAATGTCTGCAATAATTCCTAAATGTAGGAAATGATTTTAATGTCATTGTTTTTCCTCCCTGCTTAGGGCTGTTCAACCTCCGAAGTTCAGATGTGGAATATAATCCGGTCTTCTTTGCTTATGCCATAGTAGGGATGGGTGAGATCAGGTGAGATTAAGTTATTGTTCTCATCACCCAACAGCCGCAATAGATAAACAACTTGGGCCTAGTGCACACGACCGAGAGTGCATCCCAGGGCTCTTCAGCCTGTGTTCTAATACTCCATTCATCTTCTACAAAAATATTGGAAAGGAGCATTGGCAAAGGCTTGGGTTGCACACTCGGTCGTGTGCATGAGGCCTTAAAGGGTTTATCTGGTTTCTAAGACTGATAGCTATCCATAGGATACTTGCCGCTACAGTTTGTACGGTGTCACTTGAATGGGACTGAGCTGCAAACAGGGCACATGACAAATGAACTTGACATGACGTCGCTCAAGCGCTATTTTGTTCAGGTGTTGAACCTCACCGATCAGATACTGATGACCTATCCTAACGCACCTAGCTCACTCATTTCGAGGATCCTCCGAGCCACATACCCCCATCCTTGCAGCTGCCATAATTTCAGCTACTTATTTTACAAGGATGATCTAAAATCTTCCTCTTCCCCCTTGTTTAGGTTGTATATTAATGGTGAGCGCGTTGCAGACCCTGCGGTCAGACGTCACCTTCTTCTGGATTCTTCTCCTCCTGCTGAGTTCAGGATTCTGCTGCAGCCTTATGAACAAGTCCTGCCTGCGCTGGATAATATATGTCTATCACTGTCACCGAAGGAGAAGATTTGGATCAGCGACAAGTCCAGCTACGCTCTGACAGAGACCATCCCCAAGGTATAGTGTCTATGTGCTATAAGGGGGGCATTAAAAGATCAGATATGAATAGAGAAAGTGATATATATATATATATATATATATATATATATATATATATAATATATATAAATTTTTTTTCCTGCTTTTTGCACAGACTCAGAGGTACCTGTCTCCTTACACACCGGTATGTCTCTCCAAAGCTGTGAAAAACACCACAGAGATAAATGGCATGAGGAGGGCACATGTGAGTACAGCATGGGGTTAATATTACTACTCTAATAAAATCAGGACACCCCTGGCCATGTGACTTATTATGTAACTCCACCCCCTCCCGGCTCTTCCTAGTGGGTCTCTTCTGGTTGTCACCCAACGTTCTCACTACAGATAAAACTATAGGACCACTAATCCTCAAGCAACATAAAGAATAAATAGCTGCATGTATGTCGAGAATATACCACTTATGAACATTCCCTCACATTGTGTAAGGTATCCAGCTTTCCCATGTTCCTGAAAGGCTAAGCTGGACAGCTATAGCACACTTATGGAGTAAAGAGTGAGATTAATTTAGGCATGTTTTGTATCCAGTAGACTCTGTCACAGCTCAGTGTGCTTTCCTGGGACCCTGAAAGGTTAATCTAGCAATCTATGGCATCCTTTTGGTGCGAAGATGTAGATGTAGTATTCGGCAGTCCCTAATATCCAGATTTCTTGGCCCACTGAATGGTAAATCTGTCTAGCTAGACTACAGTATGGAGTATAACTTGGCAGTCTGACCATTACAGAGGGATTATCACCCAGCTTTTCCAGACTTCTGGATGTCAAAGCTGGATAGTTATTCTACAGTATGAGAGCAGATTTATCACTGCAGAGTTGGGTAGATCTGTCATTCTAGTCTGGAAAATCTGGGTGACTTGTGATGGAGGAAATACTGGTTATAATAACACGCGCTGAAGCAACCTGTCCTATAATATCAACATGGTCACCATTACAGCAGCTCAGTATTGTCATCCAGGACCCGGAACAGCAAGTCAGCCTTTAGCCACTAGGGGGCTGCTCATCCTCAGTAAGGGCGGCCTCCTCCTTTAGATCTCTTCATTCACTACATCCTGGTGACTCTTCTGACACCTCCATCGTTATAAACCCTCTATTTCCTCTCGTAGGTGAAGGACGCCGTCGCTCTGTGCGAGTTTTTCAACTGGTTGGAAAAAGAGGTAAAAACACCAAATTTCGGCATTTTTATCCCATTACATATTTAAGACACTTTTTAATATTTGTCCCCTGTTGAAGTTCATTTTTGCACTGGCTTCCTATGCTTATACATAGTTAGTCTGAACTAGCAAAGCTGCAGTGTAAAGCATGGAAGAAGGACAGATCAGTAGTATGAGCCACATCTGGAATATAGATGGTGGATTGCATGTATATTATTTCTGCTTTGTCAGACAGAATTGTCTTCCATCCTTGACTTGTACTATTATTATGTAATTTTCTATCACAGATCCAGAAGGACACAGTAATGGAAATATCAGCTTCTGATAAAGCAGAGGAGTTCCGCAGGTAAAAGCCTACAATGTTACTGTGACAATGTAATAATCTAAGGACTGTAGATGTAGCAATTGGTAATAATGTACCGACCAGTCAGATGTGAACTGTCCATACTGGTCTGTTTTAATTTAGTTACTTCATTGTCCTGTCTTTCAACAGTTTACTATACAGCAGGAGGAGCTGAACACATTGCTATATCATTTTATGGGAAAAGATTCTGTATAAATTGTATTTTATTGAGGAAAATTTCTGCTTGCTCTGGGTTTGAGTCTGGTGGGCGGAGTCACTCGATAATTAATAGTGAGACCGCCCCCCAGACTCAAAAGCTCAGAGCAAGCAGGAGTTAATTCTGTAAATTAAGTTCTAAAAGATTTTTCATGATAAACTTATATATCAATCTGCTCAGCTACTTATGCTCTATAACATGCTGCAGATATCCAACATGGCCAATCACATGTGTTACAATCTGCGAGGAAGGCTTCGACGTAGGAATGAACCACACACTTGTAATGGGCTGATTTAGGAAGATGTGTGTAACGCCTTCTGGAAAGATTGTGGGGGTTCCAGTGTGCGGACCGCAACAACCAGACAGTTATGGCAGTGTGGGAGAAAACATACAACAGTACATACAATGCCGTGTACATCAGTGTGGACCGAGGAAACCCATGTGGCGCTGGTCCTATTCGTGTCAGATTGTGTAATCTGGTCCATCTACTCTAATGGTAGGGTCCATGAGACACACGGAACGTACTTGGATTCCCTCTGTGTGCTGTCTGTTCTGTTTTCAGTGGACCTGATTTCTGTATGAAGCTGAAGTAAAGAATCCTTAGTGGAAATAAAAGTGTTACACTGTAACAAAACCTCCTGGAAACCTTGTAACCTTCTATCCTGTCTCTTTCAGCCAACAAGAAGATTTTGTTTCCTTGAGTTTTGCAACAATTTCAAGTTCAGGACCCAACGCGGCCATCATTCACTACAAGTAAGAGCAGATCTGACTATTTATTTATTTATTTATTTATTTTAAATATTAAAAACCCCCATATTGCAATTTATTGTTTGTTGCACTTTCTACAGGCCGGTTCCCGAGACAAACAGGAAGTTGAGTGTCAATGAGGTTTTCCTACTGGACTCTGGAGCTCAGTACAAGTAAGGAGGACGCACAGTTTTTCATTTCTGGATCTAAACCCTGCCGTATGTTGTGCTGAGCATATACTTAATGCTCAGCGCCATAATAGTACGGCGCTTTAATGTTGCGGGCACAGGCGTTGTACCTGCGGCATTACCTCCGGCACTTGGCTGGGACCAGCCGCCGGAGTCAGAAGATACGATGGATGAATCCCCTGGATGCCGTGATCAATAGCGATTGGGGGTCCAAGTGGTTGCCATGGGAGCCAGTGCACAGTTCCCATTTGATACTATGTATTGCAGTACATTGCACTGGGGATCTGAAATGCCAGGATCAGATCCCCCTGTGGGACATGTAAAAAGTATTAAATAAATAAATAAAAAAGTTTAAAATAAAGCATAAAAAATAAATAAGTTAAAAAAAATTCAAAAAAGTTACCTTTACATTTCTTCCAAAAAACACAACGTAAGCAAAAAAATAAACAAACATGTTAGTTATCCCAATGTACGTATAAGAACCCACTATCCAAAAATAGCATTATTTATCCCGTACAGTGAACACTGTTAAAAAAACAAACAAAAAAAAAATGCAATGCACAAATTAACCTATTTTGGTCACTTTATTTTTCCCAAAAAATTGCAATAAAAAGTGAACAAAACAGTAAAAAAAAAAAAAAAAGTTATAGGCGTCAGGATACGGTGACCCCAGCAAAATCCTTCATTTTCAAAAAGTGACGTGTTTGTAAAAGCGGTAAAACGTAATAAAACCAATAAAACTCTGGTATCGCCGTAATCGTAACAACCCGCCGGCTAAAGCTGCCTGGTCATTATTAATGCAGAGGGAACGCCGTGAAAACAAAATGCAAAAAATGATGATAGAATTGTGTGTTTTTTAACATGGACCCCCAAAAAGCGTTAATAAAAGCTAATCAAAACATTATATGTACCCCAAGACGGTGACAAATAGAATTACAGCTCGCCATGCAGAGAATAAGCCCTCTCATAGCTAGGTCAACAGAAAAATAAAAAAGTTTTGAATTTTGGAAGGCGGGAGGGAAAATAGGAAAAAAGTCACCGAGCATTAACGTACACGCTACCCTCATTAAGGGGTTAATAGAGCACTCCATGATCAGGACACCCCTCTATCTAGTGATGGTAGCTTCCAGTTGCGGCAGTCATTATTTAAGAAAGTGACAAAGGTATCTGCAGCCATATTGGTTGTGTATGACACAAATCCCATATTCTCATTTATGTCTGTCAATAGGGACGGGACGACAGATGTTACCAGGACTGTGCACTTAGGGACGCCGTCAGGCTATGAGAAGGTGAGACGATCCTCAACACTGTGGGGGAGCCATAAAAGTGCCGCCTAACCGTCCATCATGATCCAGGTCTCCGTATGATACATGTACTTTTTTATCCTTGTAGGAGTGTTTCACATACGTACTGAAAGGACACATCGCTGTCAGCTCCGCTGTGTTTCCTAATGGGATTAAAGGTAAGTATCGCACTGTGTAGTCAGGGCTCTACTTAAGTGCTTTTAGCATTGCATGCTGGGACTTAAAGGTTATGTACACTTTAGTACCCGATTGCTTGCTTTTATCTTTTTTTTTTTTTTTTTTTTTTTTTTTTTTATTCTAGTATATCTATAATAAAAGATGCAACTTTACAGATAATCTTTATTAAAAAATTTTCCTGCTTTTCTGTGTCTGCAGAGTTATACATTTCCATGGTAACAGACAACAAACCACTTGTAGTCTGATCCTGTAATCATATTCCCTTCTGTCTGTGCTTTACTTTTCCCTTATACATTGGGTCCCCCAGAAATAAGGAGACTGCCATTCACTTCTGTGGGGCTGCCAGGATCTTCGGAGCAATGGTCAAGCAAGTGCAGGGAGGATTCAGAGGGACCCTGGGAAATTTTACAAGTATCCTCTATCATTTGAGTAGGGTATAAGAGTCTATAATGCTGCAACTTCTTTAAGTAAGGAATTAGAATGGAGTATGACTACAGGATCAGACTACACAGGGTTTGTTGTCTGTTACTATGGAGACACACAGCTCTGTTTAGATGTTGTAGACCAAAAACCATAGGACATTTTTATTAAAGACTATTTGCAAAGTTGCTTCATTTTTAATTTTAGACACTTTGGGAGAATAAAAAATGGTTTCTAAGGTGGACACGACCATTCAGTTTCAGGCTATGGACTAGCGATGTACGATTACATGCGTTTCTAGTTAGCTTGCATTGGCCAGAAAGTTCGACTTGTTCACATCACTGAAAAAAGAAAAATGGCAAGATCTTAGCTCTGTAGGGATTAGCCAGGAATTGTGGAAGGTAGACTGAGCGATTAGTTGCCAGGAAGAGCTAACAGAGGGATGGATGAGAAACCAGGAGTGGTTACATGTAGATAGAGACTTGTTTTTGTCTCTGGGTATACGGAAACCATCAAAGACAGTTTTGTTTTCTCCTTCATCCCGCTACTTTCTTGACTTTCACGCCTTTCGCCTCTGGCATTTTAGCGATTTAAAAAATGGCGAGAAAACAATTAAAGCGACGGCTGTTAACTAATTATTTCCTAATTAGGACGCGCGTCTTGTATACAATGTATCTCGGAGGATCTAATTATATCGAAGGCGGAATCCAGTCTACAGAACAATAAGTTTATTGGCAATTATTGTAACGTTAATTTATCTGATTAGAATATGTGGCGCTCGGTGAGACGTAACGCGCGGCTGGGGCTTAGTCTGCTCCTCGGCGCTGTGTATTCGCCACTCCGGACGCCAGCCATCTGTAACTGAGGCACGTTACCTTCACCTTTTGTGACTGGCGCTGCACTGAATGGCTTTTAAGGGGTTTTGTGGGGACTTACATATTGATGACCTGACCTTAGTATAGGTCATCAATATGTGATTGGTGAGGGGTCTGACAACAGGAGCCACCACCAGTCAGCGGGTCCAGGTGGCTGCAGGGTTTGGGTGAGCGGCCTCTTCACTGAGTACATATCATAGTGGCTGTGCTTAGTATTGCAGCTCAGCCCCATTCACTTGACTGGGACTGAGCTGCTGCTGTACCCTGTGAACATGACGTCATCAGCCCATGAAAGAGGTTGTGCTGCTCGTGAGTGTGGGACCCCATCGAACACATATTGATGATCTGTCCTAATTATGTAAGTCCCAAAAAACCCCATTTAAAGGGGAACATCACTTGTTAAAGAGCCCATAGATTTACTTTTTGTCCCCACACTATTTTAAGTTTCTCTCCTTGCTGCCTGTATATAAGAACATTATGGTTTGCAGCCTCTGAATGTAAACAAGAAAGACCTACTTCTTACAGCTGAGGGTTCGTTACAGTCGTATCCAATCTGCACAGTGCTCTGTGATGTAAACGCAGCCACAGCACAAATTGTCCTGATTGTTTGTTACAATGTATCAGTTCAGGAATATTGATCAGATTGCCTCCATCCGCTATTATTTTGCAGGACACCTCTTGGATTCTTTTGCTCGCGCCGCATTATGGGAATCTGGTTTGGATTATCTACACGGAACCGGACACGGAGTGGGCTCCTTCCTGAACGTCCACGAAGGTCCCTGCGGCATCAGCTACAAAACATTCGCAGACGAGCCCTTGGAAGCCGGGATGATCCTGTCTGATGGTGAGATGTTCAGTCCGCTCCAGTCACACCCAAAGCTGTATTCAGAATTGTGCTGACATCTTTCCTTACATCGCCCCTGCTGGTGTGTGTATAGACCAGGGATCAGCAACACTCTAGCTATTGTGAAACTACAACTCCCAGCATGCTCCATTCACCTTTGAGAGAACAGCTCAGTGAGTGTGCCTGCTGGGAGTTGTGGTTTTACAACATCTGGAGTGCTGAAGGTTGCTGATCCCTACTACAGACCATGCTCTGCTGATTTACGTTCTGGTAGACGCTGTCACTGACTACACAGTAGGCCGGGCCAGAAAGCTACATCTACCAAGATACAAAGCAGCTGCTATATTACATTACAGAACCTTAGCGCAGCTGTTCAGAGTGTGCATGTGTCTGTCTGCACAGCAGGGAGTGAGTCATATACTAGAGATATTCAAATCGCAGAATTATGAATGCAGCTCTGGATGTGACTGGAGGAGAAGGCATGATATTACTGAAAGCTTCCAGAGCAGTTTTCTGCAGTGTTTTTTTTTTTTTTTTTTTTTTTTTTTCTGTTTTTTTAGAGCCAGGATACTATGAAGATGGATCATTTGGGATCAGAATTGAGAATTTGGTTCTTGTTGTCCCTGCCGCCACCAAGGTGAGATGTAATATCTGATCTGTAGATGTCTTCCTGGAGGTCCTTGCATCTTGGAAGACAGGTGGAGCTGTTCCCAGGGAACATAGTGTAACGTAGCTATATTCTGGGACTATTGCTATGGCCTCTTCACTACTTCCCAAGCACAGCGCCATACATTGTATAGTATAGTGGTCATACTTGGTATTGCAGCTCATTCATTTGAATGGGACTGAGATTCACCATGGTCATGTGACCAATGTCACAGGCCTGAGAAGTGGAGCTCACTGTAATAGTCCCGGAATATCCCTTTAAGATTGCCTGTTTCTTTCAGTACAACTTCCGGGATCAGGGAAGCCTGACCTTCGAGCCGATCACACTGGTGCCGATCCAGACTAAGATGATCAACGTCGACTTATTGACTCAGAAAGAGGTGAGTGGCGCTGAGAACCTGTGTATGGCAGACAATGCTACTAATGGTTGACCCCTTAAACAGCCCGTAAAGTACCAAACGGGGCTGAAAAGCATTGGCAGCGGGTTCTGTGATGTCACAGACCGTATTACATAGTCTCTGTAAGTGCTGCTGATTGGCTCGGAAGGATCATGAGGAACCGTAGACTGTATCATGTGACTCTTCAGTCTGTCAGCAAGACTGATGGAGATTCTTTCATAGCGATGGGTTCCCTTTAGGTTTTCCAGGCTTATCAATTAATGACCTATCCTTAGGATGGGTCATCAGTGGAAGATTAGGCCCACCAGCTGTGTGAAGAGACTGCGGCATTCGGGAGAGCACTGCAACCTCTTCACAGACAAGCAAGCACAGCGCCGTACATTGTCTAGTGGTTGTGCTTGGAATTGCAGCTCAGACCTATTCACTTGAATGGGACAAAGCTGCAAACAGACCATGTGACTGATGAATGAGATGTCACATGTCCTGTGGGCTGCGCATCAAACAGCTGGGGGTCCTGCGGGTTGGACCCTGCTGTTCAATTAATAGCTTATCCTAAGCATAGGTCATCAATTAACAAACCCCCTTTAACCCTTTTCTGCATCATGAAATACTTGCACGTACGGAGAAGCGAATATTACATATTACAGCATGTACAGGATTGCGGACTCGTGAGCTCTGTATTCAGTGGTGACGATTGTCCAGTCAAAGCGAGGTCTGAACAGTGCCAAAGAACTCACTTCATGCTGTGTTATCAGTTTCATGTATAGATAGTATGCAGTCAGCTCCAGAGCGCCTCCTAGTGGAGACTGCAGGTAACCATGATGTCATTTAAAGTGGTCTTGGCACTCTGTATCTGAAAAATGGAGCTGTGACCCTTATAAAGATGTGGAGTATTGACTTAATACACTGAGGTTTAGCCCTTCTCAGCGAGACATGAGCTGTGGCTGACAGATAGGGGGCACCCTCTGTTACCTCAATAGGCTCACATCTCTTTTCTCCTATCTCTTCAGGTGAACTGGGTGAACGACTACCATAAAAAGTGCAGGGAAGTTGTCGGAGCTGAGTTGGAAAAGCAAGGACGCCACGACGCCCTCCAGTGGCTGATAAAAGAAACACAACCCATCGGCAAATCTAACTGATATTTTTGTACACTGCTATTTTTTACATTGACAGTTTTGGGATTTGATCTGAGCCAGGTAAAGGACGCAGGTTTAATACGGCTTCATAGAAGATGATTCATTGGCTTTCCAATATCAGAGGAGCAGACGGAGCATTCACGTCTATAGGTGGACTGACCAATATATGATGTAAAATTATGGTATGCAAAATTAAAGGAGAATTGATGCATTCTGTGATATTATTAATCTCTTCATAGCCTAAGAGGCCTATACACAATGCATTATTTATCCTGTATTATACTCCAGAGCTGCACTCACTATTCTGTAGACCGTACAGCTGTTGTCTATGATATCGAATAACAGCTACTAGAACTATGAATGCAGCTCTGTGTGCTCAGATAATGGTATAATAATGACTTTTCCTCTTCTCATAAGCAACCACATCCCACTACAGGAGACAATCTCTTTTAATCCTATTCTGATGTATACAGTGACATGAATGTATATATTCCCTATAGTTGATACGCCCAGGAGATTCTACAATCCAGTTGCAGTATATAACACTATTTATATTTCCGCCATTGTCAGCACACTGCACCCTAGTGGTGGAGATACATAGGTGCAGCTCTCAGACATAGAAGACACAAGGGTTGAGGATGATGCCGGTAGACTTGATATTGTCTGTGATCTTCTGATCGATGGATGGTTTCCTGTCTTCAGCCTCCTCTTTAGTTTCCTCCTCTGCTACCATGGCCGGGTTATTATAGATGAAGAATACTTGGGAATGGAGTCTGGAGCGGTCCCTCCTCCCGACCAGCACTAAGGACTTGTGAATACTCAGCACCCGCTTCATCCCAGTAATGCTGATGGGTGTCCTGTTGTCACTGCATTTAACGGCGTTCTCGTATTCCTGAGCTCTCGTGTAGCGCCTGCGCAGAGCAGAAAGATCGTGTGACTGATTACATTGACACTCGGGGTACGGGAAAATGACAGGCTGACACTGGGGGTACAGGATAATGACAGGCTGACACTTGGGGTACAGGATAGTGACAGGCTGACACTGGGGGGTACAGGATAATGACAGGCTGACACTGGGGGGTACAGGATAATGACGGCTGACACTGGGGTCAGGATAGTGACAGGCTGACACTGGGGGTACAGGATAATGACAGGCTGACACTGGGGGTACGGGATAATGACAGGCTGACACTGGGGGTACAGGATAATGACAGGCTGACACGGGGGGTGCAGGGTAATGACAGGCTGACACTGGGGGTACAGGATAATGACAGGCTGACACTGGGGGTACAGGATAATGACAGGCTGACACTGGGGGTACAGGATAATGACAGGCTGACACTGGGGGTACAGGATAATGACAGGCTGACACTGGGGGTACGGGATAATGACAGGCTGACACTGCGGGGTACAGGATAATGACAGGCTGACACTGGGGGTACAGGATAATGACAGGCTGACACTCGGGGTACAGGATAATGACAGGCTGACACTCGGGGTACAGGATAATGACAGGCTGACACTGGGGGTACAGGATAATGACAGGCTGACACTGGGGGTGCGGGATAATGCAGGCTGACACTGGGGGTACAGGATAATGACAGGCTGACACTCGGGGTACGGGATAATGACAGGCTGACACTCGGGGTACGGGATAATGACAGGCTGACACTCGGGGTACGGGATAACGACAGGCTGACACTCGGGGTACGGGATAATGACAGGCTGACACTCGGGGTCGGGATAACGACAGGCTGACCGGGGTCGGGATAATGACAGGCTTAATGCTTCGCCTGTAGCTAAGTTGTCATGTGGTGAGTGGCTGGATTCTTCCGCCTGTAGCAGCAGGAGAGTAACTGGAATTTTAGCCTCTAATTTGCTGTCACGCAGTGAGTGGTAGGAGGGAGACATGGCTTCTTATAGTGCTTTGGATCAGGGGCTTTTGACAACAAGATGTATTGTATTAGTTTCTTGGATACCTGCCCAGGTGTCACAGAGCGAGCAGCACCACATCTGTTGTCACTACGTGTATAATCTGCATTGGCTTTATAGACTGAACTACTACAGAGAAGACTGGAAAATAGAAGGGACCCAGCAACATCCAAGTACATGTACTGTATAGTGTGGTATCTTCTCTTACCACTAGGGGGAGACAGGTGCTGAAGTTATCAAAAGAGTTATGTATGCAGCTCTTTTCTCCAAAAATAAAAGTCTGAATGAATTTATAGGAACAATATTATAGCAGTTATATTCTTGTATATAGTGGGCGGTATTATAGTAGTTATATTCTTGTACATAGGAGGTAGTATTATAGTAGTTATATTCTTGTACATAGGAGCAGTATTATAGTAGTTATATTCTTGTACATAGTAGTATTATAGTAGTTATATCTTGTACTGGAGCAGTATTATAGTAGTTATATTCTTGTACATAGTAGTATTATAGTAGTTATATTCTTGTACATAGGGGGCAGTATTATAGTAGTTATATTCTTGTACATAGGAGGTAGTATTATAGTAGTTATATTCTTGTACATAGGAGCAGTATTATAGTAGTTATATTCTTGTACATAGGGGTAGTATTATAGTAGTTATATTCTTGTACATAGGAGCAGTATTATAGTAGTTATATTCTTGTACATAGGAGGTATTATAGTAGTTATATTCTTGTACATAGGGGCAGTATTATAGTAATTATATTCTTGTACATAGGAGCAGTATTATAGTAGTTATATTCTTGTACATAGGGGACAGTATTATAGTAGTTATATTCTTGTACATAGGGGACAGTATTATAGTAGTTATATTCTTGTACATAGGAGGTGTATTATAGTAGTTATATTCTTGTACATAGGAGGTAGTATTATAGTAGTTATATTCTTGTACATAGGAGCAGTATTATAGTAGTTATATTCTTGTACATAGGAGCAGTATTATAGTAGTTATATTCTTGTACATAGTAGGTAGTATTATAGTAGTTATATTCTTGTACATAGGAGTAGTATTATAGTAGTTATATTCTTGTACATAGTGGGAGGGGGGGGGGGGGGGGGCAGTATTATACTAGTTATATCTTGTACATAGGACAGTATTATAGTAGTTATATTCTTGTACATAGGAGCAGTATTATAGTAGTTATATTCTTGTACATAGGAGATAGTATTATAGTAGTTATATTCTTGTACATAGGAGCAGTATTATAGTAGTTATATTCTTGTACATAGGAGGTAGTATTATAGTAGTTATATTCTTGTACATAGGGGGTAGTATTATAGTAGTTATATTCTTGTACATAGGAGCAGTATTATAGTAGTTATATTCTTGTACATAGGAGCAGTATTATAGTAGTTATATTCTTGTACATAGTGGGTAGTATTATAGTAGTTATATTCTTGTACATAGGAGCAGTATTATAGTAGTTATATTCTTGTACATAGGAGCAGTATTATAGTAGTTATATTCTTGTACATAGGGGCCAGTATTATAGTAGTTATATTCTTGTACATAGGAGCAGTATTATAGTAGTTATATTCTTGTACATAGGAGGTAGTATTATAGTAGTTATATTCTTGTACATAGGAGCAGTATTATAGTAGTTATATTCATGTACATAGGAGCAGTATTATAGTAGTTATATTCTTGTACATAGGAGCAGTATTATAGTAGTTATATTCTTGTACATAGGAGCTAGTATTATAGTAGTTATATTCTTGTACATAGGAGCAGTATTATAGTAGTTATATTCTTGTACATAGGAGCAGTATTATAGTAGTTATATTCTTGTACATAGGAGCAGTATTATAGTAGTTATATTCTTGTACATAGGAGCAGTATTATAGTAGTTATATTCTTGTACATAGGAGGTAGTATTATAGTAGCTATATTCTTGTACATAGGAGGTAGTATTATAGTAGTTATATTCTTGTACATAGGAGCAGTGATTATAGTAGTTATATTCTTGTACATAGGAGCAGTATTATAGTAGTTATATTCTTGTACATAGGAGCAGTATTATAGTAGTTATATTCTAGTATTTATATTCTTGTACATAGGAGTAGTATTATAGTAGTTATATTCTAGTAGTTATATTCTTGTACATAGGAGAAGTATTATAGTAGTTATATTCTAGTACATAGGAGCAGTATTATAGTAGTTATATTCTTGTACATAGGAGCTAGTATTATAGTAGTTATATTCTTGTACATAGGAGCAGTATTATAGTAGTTATATTCTTGTACATAGGAGCAGTATTATAGTAGTTATATTCTTGTACATAGGAGCAGTATTATAGTAATTATATTCTTGTACATAGGAGCAGTATTATAGTAATTATATTCTTGTACATAATCTCTTATTCTCTCTTGTCAGTCTAATAACCAGTTGACGGCTTTAGAGTCCATCTATATGTCAGATACATCTTTGCATCAGGAGATATTACAGCACTTACAGCTCCCTGATGTGTTATTCACATGTGTCATGTATCACTTACCTGTGACGCTTATGATAAGAAATACTGCACATGGCGATTGACAGAATTAGGAGGACGAGGGCAAGAGACGCTGCTGTGATACTGAAGACTTTTAACACTGAAACAAGACAAAACACTTAAAAGGTTTTTATGGAACATAATTGTAAATATTTAAAATCATTCAGGATCTGTGTGGTAATAGAAAGGGACCAGGAAAACGTGAATAATTTGGGCCACCTGCAGTCCTATGTAACACCCCAGATAACACAGTGATAACTCTCTGAGTACAGATAATGTAGTAGATGTCACCTGCAGTCCTATGTAACACCACAGATAACACAGTGATAACTCTCTGAGTACAGATAATGTAGTAGATGTCACCTGCAGTCCTATGTAACACCACAGATAATACACAGTGATAACTCTCTGAGTACAGATAATGTAGTAGATGTCACCTGCAGTCCTATGTAACACCACAGATAACACAGTGATAACTATCTGAGTACAGATAATGTAGTAGATGTCACCTGCAGTCCTATGTAACACCACAGATAACACAGTGATAACTCTCTGAGTACAGGTAATGTAGTAGTGTCACCTGCAGTCCTATGTAACACCACAGATAACACAGTGATAACTCTCTGAGTACAGATAATGTAGTAGATGTCACCTGCAGTCCTATGTAACACCACAGATAACACAGTGATAACTCTCTGAGTACAGATAATGTAGTAGTGTCACCTGCAGTCCTATGTAACACCACAGATAACACAGTGATAACTCTCTGAGTACAGATAATGTAGTAGATGTCACCTGCAGTCCTATGTAACACCACAGATAACACAGTGATAACTCTCTGAGTACAGATAATGTAGTAGTGTCACCTGCAGTCCTATGTAACACCACAGATAACACACAGTGATAACTCTCTGAGTACAGATAATGTAGTAGATGTCACCTGCAGTCCTATGTAACACCACAGATAACACACAGTGATAACTCTCTGAGTACAGATAATGTAGTAGATGTCACCTGCAGTCCTATGTAACACCACAGATAACACAGTGATAACTCTCTGAGTACAGATAATGTAGTAGATGTCACCTGCAGTCCTATGTAACACCACAGATAACACACAGTGATAACTCTCTGAGTACAGATAATGTAGTAGATGTTACCTGCAGTCCTATGTAACACCACAGATAACACAGTGATAACTCTCTGAGTACAGATAATGTAGTAGATGTCACCTGCAGTCCTATGTAACACCACAGATAACACAGTGATAACTCTCTGAGTACAGATAATGTAGTAGATGTCACCTGCAGTCCTATGTAACACCACAGATAACACAGTGATAACTCTCTGAGTACAGATAATGTAGTAGATGTCACCTGCAGTCCTATGTAACACCACAGATAACACAGTGATAACTCCCTGAGTACAGGTAATGTAGTAGATGTCACCTGCAGTCCTATGTAACACCACAGATAACACACGTGATAACTCTCTGAGTACAGGTAATGTAGTAGTGTCACCTGCAGTCCTATGTAACACCACAGATAACACACAGGGATATTTATATCTAACCACACTGTGTGAATTCACCCTTAGTTGTAGAATTGTATCTTATTCCCCTCTGGTTACTTATTAGGCCTGACACCTGCCACTCATTCGTTTATTCTGATGAGCACATTACGGGGGGGCAGCGACGAACTCCTTTAACCCTTCAGCTGCCGCCCTCTTTCCTTCTTCACATTTCTAAGCACTTTCCATCTGAGGATCCAAATACAATGAGACACAATTAGAGGAAACCAATTAGAAGCAACAAAGTTAGGAAAACTTGGAAACTTTCCAGAGAAGAACTTCAGAAAACTTTCTCTTTCATTACCTAAAAGTTTTCCAGACAGCTCATCGGGGCCCGCGGGGTCCTCTGCGCCCGTTCTGTTACCAGCCAGGAGGTTTAGGATTTCTGACAGGTTGACGCTCATCCTACCTCTGAGTTTGGAGCCGACCGTCTTCTTCATTTCGAGGGCCAAATCATGTGACTTTCTTGGGCCTAAAAGGGGTTTCCATGACATCAGCGCTTTGTGTCCTTTTATTTTACTTCATTAGTTGCGTACTCATTTAAAGGGGCAGTTCTCGGATTAAAGGAGAGGGCAGATGGAAGCAGAGCAGTGATACTTAGCAGGGAGGGGGGCACAAATATTTTCATTTGTGTTAAGAATGCATTAAAATATTCTGCCCCCCTAATACAAATAGCCCCTCTATTCCTACATGTACCCTCACCATGACTTGCAGTGTGAAATCCTGGGCTTATGACCCCTCCCATAGGAAAAATAGCTGTAACCTGAGGTGCCCCCATCACTATGGCTACTTATGCAAAAGAGAAAGTTACTTTGGCTCTTAGGGTATGTTCACACAATGCAGACTTCTGGCAGAATCTTCAGTGACTAAAATCCAACCCACTTATGTTAATGGGGTTGTATCTGCAGCAGGTTTCTGGATTTCTACAGTCTTTATTCAGATGAATGGCCTATTTGTAGAACTTTCTGCAACAAATCCCCATTGTGTGAATACACCCCTATCATAATTTATTTCTCTAGAACAAATGTAATAATCCTTAATGTGCACAGAGCAAAATATTCTGCGCTAATTTATTCTTTAATATATCTTTTTAGCAGTCATGTTACGCCAGCTCCCTGTATACACTGGCGCTTCCGAACAAACCTGGCTGATGCTTCCTCTATGTGCGCTCCTATCACTTTAAGAATTAGTGTTCACCTGCTTTACTTCCTCCTGCCAATCCCTGTGTCTCGGTATGTATTTAAGTCTGCCGCTGGGTTGTGTGCATTTCCTGGTTGTGTTCTGTTTGCACGCTTGTGTTATGTTATAGTCCCGGCTACCTTGTCAGCTTTTATTGTTATATACTTGTAACCTCTGAGCTTTCCACGATATATCTGCTCCCTGTGGCTTTGTACCTTTTGCTACCTTTGTTATGTCCCAATTCCTGTTAGTCCCGGCTCATGTATACTCTATTCCAGACTGTACCCCAGTGTCCGCCCTTGTTTTAGTCTCTGTTCACATTGTCCTGTTTCTCTAGTGTTCTGCACTACAGTTTTGTCCTAGATAGTCAGCTGCTACCAAACCAGGACCACCTCAGTAGGTAGCAGCCCGGTAGACTCCTCGCAGCGAAGACCAGATCCCTGTGTGGGGTTAAAGGAGCAGATTGTGGATTCTGTTGGGATAACACCCTTAGTGGTGGCTTCAAGCCAAACTAGTTTGGTAGCCCAGCCGGTCCACAATCCACAGCCTGCCATGTGACAAGTCCGAGATCTGTTTTACTGATGCAGAGCTCCAAATCTTCTGCATAGAAATGGAGTTACATGACAAGTCTGTCTCCTGCACCTACCACTAGGGGGCGCTCTGGAGCTAAATGCGATATTATCGAATAGTATCAAAAATTCTCCCTTATTGTGTTACTCTTTGAGATATTGCCATCTTCTCCATTTGCAAACAAAGTTCTGAGAGTTTGCTTTTCCTAAAGAATACATTACAGTAGTGGGTCAGCTAGAATAAGGGGAAAGGCAAAATCTGACGCCCAGATTCCAAGAAATAGAAAAATTATGATTACAGCTTTGGATAGGACTAGAGTATAATACATGATATATCAGGATTGAATTGGTAGAGCAGAATATTTGCAATGTCAGTAAATATTTCATGCAGATTATTTCTGACTTGTAAATCATTTGTCCAAGGGACCGTGTTTCTTTAAGACTATTTGCTTCCATCGTCCGATAGTTGCAATATTTTTTCAGCTACATCTTCCACATAAAAAAAATCCATCAATGATTAAAACATTATTTTTTCACTTAAATACTGTACAATCGCCATTTATCTAGAGAAGCGGCGCAGAGTCGCTGCTGGCCGGATGATTACACCAAATCCCAGAGGTTTTAATAGGAACATTTAGTCAGTGGTAGAGTATTGCCTGTTCTGCAGTTTACCGGCGCGGAGGAGACGCTGATTAATACATCGCTCCCCGGAATGTGAACTTCACAGAGGACGAGAACAAACCAGCAAGATCTGAAAATTATTGATACTTAAATTCTGTTTTCTGAAAACTGCAGAGAATTAACAGAAAACCAGAGGCAGAAAATGACCCGGCCGGACACTTATTAGACACAGCCAGACCGCTAAAATACAATTTGGAGAGCAGAGGAAGAAGTTTAGATGATAAAGGAGGAACTGGAGGCAAAGTAGTGAGTTGCAGTACCTACTGTATAACTACTATGATATAACTACTATAATACTACCTCCTATGTACAAGAATATAACTACTATAATACTGCTCCTATGTACAAGAATATAACTACTATAATACTGCTCCTATGTACAAGAATATAACTACTATAATACTGCTCCTATGTACAAGAATATAACTACTATAATACTACTCCTATGTACAAGAATATAACTACTATAATACTGCTCCTATGTACAAGAATATAACTACTATAATACTGCCCCTATGTACAAGAATATAACTACTATAATACTGCACCTATGTACAAGAATATAACTACTATAATACTGCCTCCTATGTACAAGAATATAACTACTATAATACTACTCCTATGTACAAGAATATAACTACTATAATACTGCCCCTATGTATAATAATATACCTACTATAATACTGCTCCTATGTACAAGAATATAACTACTATAATACTGCTCCTATGTACAAGAATATAACTACTATAATACTGCCCCTATGTACAAGAATATAACTACTATAATACTACCTCCTATGTACAAGAATATAACTACTATAATACTACTCCTATGTACAAGAATATAACTACTATAATACTACTCCTATGTACAAGAATATAACTACTATAATACTACTCCTATGTACAAGAATATAACTACTATAATACTGCTCCTATGTACAAGAATATAACTACTATAATACTGCTCCTATGTACAAGAATATAACTACTATAATACTGCTCCTATGTACAAGAATATAACTACTATAATACTACCTCCTATGTACAAGAATATAACTACTATAATACTGCTCCTATGTACAAGAATATAACTACTATAATACTTCTCCTATGTACAAGAATATAACTACTATAATACTACCTCCTATGTACAAGAATATAACTACTATAATACTGCTCCTATGTACAAGAATATAACTACTATAATACTGCTCCTATGTACAAGAATATAACTACTATAATACTTCTCCTATGTACAAGAATATAACTACTATAATACTACCTCCTATGTACAAGAATATAACTACTATAATACTGCTCCTATGTACAAGAATATAACTACTATAATACTGTCCCTATGTACAAGAATATAACTACTATAATACTGCCCCTATGTACAAGAATATAACTACTATAATACTACCTCCTATGTACAAGAATATAACTACTATAATACTACCTCCTATGTACAAGAATATAACTACTATAATACTACTCCTATGTACAAGAATATAACTACTATAATACTACTCCTGTGTACAAGAATATAACTACTATAATACTACCTCCTATGTACAAGAATATAACTACTATAATACTGCTCCTATGTACAAGAATATAACTACTATAATACTGCCCCTATGTACAAGAATATAACTACTATAATACTGCCCCTATGTACAAGAATATAACTACTATAATACTGCTCCTATGTACAAGAATATAACTACTATAATACTGCTCCTATGTACAAGAATATAACTACTATAATACTACTATGTACAAGAATATAACTACTATAATACTGCTCCTATGTACAAGAATATAACTACTATAATACTGCTCCTATGTACAAGAATATAACTACTATAATACTGCTCCTATGTACAAGAATATAACTACTATAATACTGCTCCTATGTACAAGAATATAACTACTATAATACTGTCCCTATGTACAAGAATATAACTACTATAATACTGCTCCTATGTACAAGAATATAACTACTATAATACTGCTCCTATGTACAAGAATATAACTACTATAATACTGCTCCTATGTACAAGAATATAACTACTATAATACTGTCCCTATGTACAAGAATATAACTACTATAATACTGCTCCTATGTACAAGAATATAACTACTATAATAGTGCTCCTATGTACAAGAATATAACTACTATAATAGTGCTCCTATGTACAAGAATATAACTACTATAATACTGCCCCTATGTACAAGAATATAACTACTATAATACTGCTCCTATGTACAAGAATATAACTACTATAATACTGCTCCTATGTACAAGAATATAACTACTATAATACTACTATGTACAAGAATATAACTACTATAATACTGCTCCTATGTACAAGAATATAACTACTATAATACTGCTCCTATGTACAAGAATATAACTACTATAATACTGCTCCTATGTACAAGAATATAACTACTATAATACTGCTCCTATGTACAAGAATATAACTACTATAATACTGCCCCTATGTACAAGAATATAACTACTATAATACTACCTCCTATGTACAAGAATATAACTACTATAATACTGCTCCTATGTACAAGAATATAACTACTATAATACTGCTCCTATGTACAAGAATATAACTACTATAATACTACCTCCTATGTACAAGAATATAACTACTATAATACTGCTCCTATGTACAAGAATATAACTACTATAATACTGCTCCTATGTACAAGAATATAACTACTATAATACTGCTCCTATGTACAAGAATATAACTACTATAATACTGCCCCTATGTACAAGAATATAACTACTATAATACTGCCCCCTATGTACAAGAATATAACTGCTATAATACTGCTCTTATGTACAATCACAGTCTAACACCATTAACCTGATAAATCATTGTTTTTGATCACATTGATATTTCGCCATAGTAAATAATATACATATAAGTGTAGTACTGTAGAAATGTCCCGAGCTCTTAATCTGGATATACCGTAGTTGCTGCTTATTCTGAGGAATTGAATCACTCATTGAAAGGGTTTTGTTCAAAATATTAGCAATGAGGAGTTAAGTTGATGATGTCATTATTCTGTGCAATAATAGGGGTTAATATATTAGTCATTATTTAATGTAGGAGGTTTCTAAATATTGGTTATAACGTTATTCTTTCTGAAATATTGGGAAACTGTTACAGATATTATTCTGATGAGAAAGTTCTTTGGAGAAGGAATAACATATAGTGAATAGTAATAATTAATAATAATTTTTAGTTATATAGCGCCAACATATTCCGCAGCGCTGTACAATTTGTAGGGTTCAAGTACTGACAAAAAAAAGATACATTGAAATATTCAATTCACACACTGGGACTGAGGGCCCTGCGCGCAAAAGCTTACAATCTATGAGGTAGAGGAGGTGACACAAGAGCTTACAATCTATGAGGTAGAGGAGGTGACACAAGAGCTTACAATCTATGAGGTAGAGGAGGTGACACAAGAGCTTACAATCTATGAGGTAGAGGAGGTGACACAAGAGCTTACAGGGGGGCTCATCTTTGGGGTAAGGGGGGGTCACAAAAGCACAAACTATGAGGTAGAGGAGGTGACACAAGAGCTTACAATCTATGAGGTAGAGGTGACACAAGAGCTTACAATCTATGAGGTAGAGGGGTGACACAAGAGCTTACAATCTATGAGGTAGAGGAGGTGACACAAGAGCTTACAATCTATGAGGTAGAGGTGACACAAGAGCTTACAATCTATGAGGTAGAGGGTGACACAAGAGCTTACAATCTATGAGGTAGAGGGGTGACACAAGAGCTTACAATCTATGAGGTAGAGGAGGTGACACAAGAGCTTACAATCTATGAGGTAGAGGAGGTGACACAAGAGCTTACAATCTATGAGGTAGAGGGGGTGACACAAGAGCTTACAATCTATGAGGTAGAGGAGGTGACACAAGAGCTTACATTCTATGAGGTAGAGGGGTGACACAAGAGCTTACAATCTATGAGGTAGAGGAGGTGACACAAGAGCTTACAATCTATGAGGTAGAGGAGGTGACACAAGAGCTTACAATCTATGAGGTAGAGGAGGTGACACAAGAGCTTACAATCTATGAGGTAGAGGGTGACACAGAGCTTACAATCTATGAGGTAGAGGAGGTGACACAAGAGCTTACAATCTATGAGGTAGAGGGGGTGACACAAGAGCTTACAATCTATGAGGTAGAGGAGGTGACACAAGGGCTTACAATCTATGAGGTAGAGGAGGTGACACAAGAGCTTACAATCTCTGAGGTAGAGGAGGTGACACAAGAGCTTACAATCTATGAGGTAGAGGTGACACAAGAGCTTACAATCTATGAGGTAGAGGTGACACAAGAGCTTACAATCTATGAGGTAGAGGAGGTGACACAAGAGCTTACAATCTATGAGGTAGAGGAGGTGACACAAGAGCTTACAATCTATGAGGTAGGAGGGGTGACACAAGAGCTTACAATCTATGAGGTAGAGGAGGTGACACAAGAGCTTACAATCTATGAGGTAGAGGAGGTGACACAAGAGCTTACAATCTATGAGGTAGAGGTGACACAAGAGCTTACAATCTATGAGGTAGAGGGTGACACAAGAGCTTACAATCTATGAGGTAGAGGTGACACAAGAGCTTACAATCTATGAGGTAGAGGTGACACAAGAGCTTACAATCTATGAGGTAGAGGTGACACAAGAGCTTACAATCTATGAGGTAGAGGAGGTGACACAAGAGCTTACAATCTATGAGGTAGAGGAGGTGACACAAGAGCTTACAATCTATGAGGTAGAGGAGGTGACACAAGAGCTTACAATCTATGAGGTAGAGGAGGTGACACAAGAGCTTACAATCTATGAGGTAGAGGAGGTGACACAAGAGCTTACAATCTATGAGGAAGAGGGGGTGACACAAGAGCTTACAATCTATGAGGTAGAGGGGTGACACAAGAGCTTACAATCTATGAGGTAGAGGAGGTGACACAAGAGCTTACAATCTATGAGGTAGAGGAGGTGACACAAGAGCTTACAATCTATGAGGTAGAGGGTGACACAAGAGCTTACAATCTATGAGGTAGAGGTGACACAAGAGCTTACAATCTATGAGGTAGAGGTGACACAAGAGCTTACAATCTATGAGGTAGAGGTGACACAAGAGCTTACAATCTATGAGGTAGGAGGTGACACAAGAGCTTACAATCTATGAGGTAGAGGAGGTGACACAAGAGCTTACAATCTATGAGGTAGAGGAGGTGACACAAGAGCTTACAATCTATGAGGTAGAGGTGACACAAGAGCTTACAATCTATGAGGTAGAGGAGGTGACACAAGAGCTTACAATCTATGAGGTAGAGGAGGTGACACAAGAGCTTACAATCTATGAGGTAGAGGAGGTGACACAAGAGCTTACAATCTATGAGGTAGAGGAGGTGACACAAGAGCTTACAATCTATGAGGTAGAGGTGACACAAGAGCTTACAATCTATGAGGTAGAGGAGGTGACACAAGAGCTTACAATCTATGAGGTAGAGGGGTGACACAAGAGCTTACAATCTATGAGGTAGAGGTGACACAAGAGCTTACAATCTATGAGGTAGAGGGGTGACACAAGAGCTTACAATCTATGAGGTAGAGGAGGTGACACAAGAGCTTACAATCTATGAGGTAGAGGGTGACACAAGAGCTTACAATCTATGAGGTAGAGGAGGTGACACAAGAGCTTACAATCTATGAGGTAGAGGAGGTGACACAAGAGCTTACAATCTATGAGGTAGAGGTGACACAAGAGCTTACAATCTATGAGGTAGAGGTGACACAAGAGCTTACAATCTATGAGGTAGAGGAGGTGACACAAGAGCTTACAATCTATGAGGTAGAGGAGGTGACACAAGAGCTTACAATCTATGAGGTAGAGGGGTGACACAAGAGCTTACAATCTATGAGGTAGAGGAGGTGACACAAGAGCTTACAATCTATGGTATGAGGTAGAGGAGGTGACACAAGAGCTTACAATCTATGAGGTAGAGGAGGTGACACAAGAGCTTACAATCTATGAGGTAGAGGAGGTGACACAAGAGCTTACAATCTATGAGGTAGAGGTGGTGACACAAGAGCTTACAATCTATGAGGTAGAGGAGGTGACACAAGAGCTTACAATCTATGAGGTAGAGGGTGACACAAGAGCTTACAATCTATGAGGTAGAGGAGGTGACACAAGAGCTTACAATCTATGAGGTAGAGGAGGTGACACAAGAGCTTACAATCTATGAGGTAGAGGAGGTGACACAAGAGCTTACAATCTATGAGGTAGAGGGGTGACACAAGAGCTTACAATCTATGAGGTAGAGGAGGTGACACAAGAGCTTACAATCTATGAGGTAGAGGGGTGACACAAGAGCTTACAATCTATGAGGTAGAGGAGGTGACACAAGAGCTTACAATCTATGAGGTAGAGGTGACACAAGAGCTTACAATCTATGAGGTAGAGGGGTGACACAAAAGCTTACAATCTATGAGGTAGAGGAGGTGACACAAGAGCTTACAATCTATGAGGTAGAGGGTGACACAAGAGCTTACAATCTATGAGGTAGAGGAGGTGACACAAGAGCTTACAATCTATGAGGTAGAGGAGGTGACACAAGAGCTTACAGTCTATGAGGTAGAGGTGACACAAGAGCTTACAATCTATGAGGTAGAGGTGACACAAGAGCTTACAATCTATGAGGTAGAGGAGGTGACACAAGAGCTTACAATCTATGAGGTAGAGGAGGTGACACAAGAGCTTACAATCTATGAGGTAGAGGTGACACAAGGTGACAGAGCTTACAATCTATGAGGTAGAGGAGGTGACACAAGAGCTTACAATCTATGAGGTAGAGGAGGTGACACAAGAGCTTACAATCTATGAGGTAGAGGAGGTGACACAAGAGTTTACAATCTATGAGGTAGAGGAGGTGACACAAGAGCTTACAATCTATGAGGTAGAGGAGGTGACACAAGAGCTTACAATCTATGAGGTAGAGGTGGTGACACAAGAGCTTACAATCTATGAGGTAGAGGAGGTGACACAAGAGCTTACAATCTATGAGGTAGAGGAGGTGACACAAGAGCTTACAATCTATGAGGTAGAGGGGGTGACACAAGAGCTTACAATCTATGAGGTAGAGGAGGTGACACAAGAGCTTACAATCTATGAGGTAGAGGAGGTGACACAAGAGCTTACAATCTATGAGGTAGAGGAGGTGACACAAGAGCTTACAATCTATGAGGTAGAGGAGGTGACACAAGAGCTTACAATCTATGAGGTAGAGGAGGTGACACAAGAGCTTACAATCTATGAGGTAGAGGAGGTGACACAAGAGCTTACAATCTATGAGGTAGAGGAGGTGACACAAGAGCTTACAATCTATGAGGTAGAGGAGGTGACACAAGAGCTTACAATCTATGAGGTAGAGGAGGTGACACAAGAGCTTACAATCTATGAGGTAGAGGGTGACACAAGAGCTTACAATCTATGAGGTAGAGGAGGTGACACAAGAGCTTACAATCTATGAGGTAGAGGTGACACAAGAGCTTACAATCTATGAGGTAGAGGAGGTGACACAAGAGCTTACAATCTATGAGGTAGAGGAGGTGACACAAGAGCTTACAATCTATGAGGTAGAGGAGGTGACACAAGAGCTTACAATCTATGAGGTAGAGGGGTGACACAAGAGCTTACAATCTATGAGGTAGAGGGTGACACAAGAGCTTACAATCTATGAGGTAGAGGAGGTGACACAAGAGCTTACAATCTATGAGGTAGAGGAGGTGACACAAGAGCTTACAATCTATGAGGTAGAGGAGGTGACACAAGAGCTTACAATCTATGAGGTAGAGGGGGTGACACAAGAGCTTACAATCTATGAGGTAGAGGGGGTGACACAAGAGCTTACAATCTATGAGGTAGAGGAGGTGACACAAGAGCTTACAATCTATGAGGTAGAGGTGGTGACACAAGAGCTTACAATCTATGAGGTAGAGGAGGTGACACAAGAGCTTACAATCTATGAGGTCCACAGGAGGTGATACAATGAGTTTGGGGGGGGGGGGGGGGGGGGGGGGGGGGGGGGGGGGTGGTGGAAGAGGTTGGGGGGGGGGGGGGGGGGGTCGGGGGGGGGGCCCCCGCCCCGGGGTAGATTATTCGGGGGCTAGGGTTTTTCTTCCCCTCTTCGGTCCGGTTTCAATGTTATGTATTTGGCACACGGGCAATGCAGACATTGTTTGGTGCATTGGAGACAAATTTTTTTGGCGCATCTGAAAAATTTTGGCAATTAGGAAAGTGAGACAGATCTATAAAAGTCCGTACGACAGATTTATAAATGTCATAGGTACGTGGAGTGGAATCCTTGTTCAGACAGGCCAGGAATTGATCGACTTCATGCAACACAGATGTCAAGCACTTCTCTGACAATTCAAAATAATTCAAAGTAAATGGAAATTTCAGCCATTTCTTGTTCACACATTACATTTTTGAGTTTTGAAAGGAATTTGCTGGCATTGCGGTGTTCTCAGTATCTGAATGACATGTATTACTGTCTTTATTGTAGAGGATTTACAGTATGGGGTCGCTTGGTCCACTCTATTGTGTATTTGGGGCACTTTCCTGGCTAATGGATGCCACTGTATTAATACTGTAATATTAGGGAATTGCCCTTTAAGCCCCCTCTCCTGAGCTCTGATACTGCTTTTGCTGTTTGTGGTTTCCTATTGTTATGTGATATACGGTATAACGCAGGTTATTTGCAGGGAGCCGCCTACTACTCCAGGCCTGAGCTGTAATCCCCATGTATTAAGCCCATTCACACGTAGCAGAGTATAGCGGAGCATCCAGGCAGTGCTGCGTACACAATAGCGGCTTTGTAGCGGTGTTCAATAGTCTGCAGAGGATCCCACCGGGAGCTGAGGGGAGACGCAGCTATTATGCAAATGCCGGACAGACTTTACAAGAATCACATTATTCCATTTAGGACGGAGCCTCCGAGAGACGCGCAGAAAATCATTTCAAACTTTCTCGCCTTTCGCTTTGCCGGAGCCTAAGACTTGTTATGTAAATCTAGTGTGACACGGTATCAATCAGCGCCGGGCGGAGCAGGACGTTTACGGGATTTATTCTGGCACTGCTCAATTTTGATGGCACCATTTTCATGTGATTCTAGCTGCAAGTGTTGTCACGAAAACAATCATCTGTCTCATGCATCACTAATCTGTGCACTAAGGGTTAACAGTATTAAATTACCCAGCAGGCCCTCTGCAACTATTGCCTGGTGTCAACAATCCCTCAGCACGCTGCTTATGAGCAATGGCATATGTAGGAGAAAGGGGGCCCCCTAGCTCAAAATGAGACTCCTCAGGATGGTGCTGAGTGTTACCTTGGTGATTAGATAAAATGTAGACGGACTGGGCATTCAGATATACTGCAGACGGACTGGGCATTCAGATATACTGCAGACTGCTGGCATGCATCACGGATCTGGCAGTCGATGTACTGGGTTAGGCGGAGGGTGGGCATTCAGATATACTGCAGGCGGACTGGGCATTCAGATATACTGCAGGTGGAGTGGGCATTCAGATATACTGCAGATGGACTGGGTTCAGTTCGCGCGGCGGGGCTTTCGATATCTGCGGCGGCTGGGCATTCAGATATACTGCAGGGCTGGTGGCTTCGGGAGATATACTGCAGGTGGACTGGGTTTTCAGTATACTGCGGCGGGCTCGGCTTCAGATATACTGTGGTGGCGGTGGACTGGGCATTCAGATATACTGCAGGCGGACGGCTGGGCATTCAGATATACTGCAGGCGGACTGGGCATTCAGATATACTGCAGGCGGCGTCGGCATTCAGATATACTGCGGCGGCTGGGCATTCAGATCGAGACGTTCAGATATACTGCAGGCGGACTGGGCATTCAGATATACTGGCAGTGTTGACGGCTGGGCATTCAGGGGGGTGGATTCAGATGGACTGGGGTGGGCATTCAGATATACTGCGGGACTGGGCATTCAGATATACTGCAGGCGGACTGGGCATTCAGATATACTGCAGGCGGAGTCGGCATTCAGATATACTGCACGCGGACTGGGCATTCAGATATACTGCAGGCGGAGTCGGCATTCAGATATACTGCAGGCGGACTGGGCATTCAGATATACTGCAGGGTCGGGTGGGCATTCAGATATACTGCAGGCGGACTGGGCATTCAGATATACTGCAGACGGACTGGGCATTCAGATATACTGCAGACGGACTGGGCATTCAGATATACTGCAGGCGGACTGGGGGGTTGTTTGCGGCGGACTGGGCATTCAGATATACTGCAGGCGGAGTCGGCATTCAGATATACTGCACATGGACTGGGCATTCAGATATACTGCAGGCGGACTGGGCATTCAGATATACTGCAGGCGGACTGGGCATTCAGATATACTGCAGGCGGAGTCGGCATTCAGATATACTGCACATGGACTGGGTTGATACTGCAGGCGAACTGGGCATTCAGATATACTGCAGGCGGACTGGGCATTCAGATATACTGTGGATGGACTGGGCATTCAGATATACTGCAGGCGGACTGGGCATTCAGATATACTGCAGGCGGACTGGGCATTCAGATATACTGCAGGTGGACTCGGCATTCAGATATACTGCGGGCGGACTCGGCATTCAGATATATTGCAGGCAGACTCGGCATTCAGATATATTGCAGGCAGACTTGGCATTCAGATAAATTTGGCATGGACTGAGCATTCACATAAACTGCAGGCAGACTGGGCATTCAGATAAACTGCAGACAGACTGAATGTTCAGATAAACTGTAGACGGACTGGATATTCAGATAAACTACCGACGGACTGGGTGATTGGATGAATACTGATATGGAATGTAGATTGTGAGCCCTATATGGGTCAGTGACTGTCAATGTCAGTAAAGCGCTGCGGAATATGTTGGCGCTATATAAATAAGCATAATAAGTAAACAATAATAATAAACTGCAGACAGACTGGACATCAGTCCCATAGAATTGAATGCCGCAGTAGTCACACATACATACTTTTGCTCCATTTACATGGGGCTACTTGGCAACCCCCTTCTTTTTGTGATTGGTGGGGTCTCTGTAGCCATCACATATTCCCTGTCTTATCATTTACATCATGTTAAGGATCTCCTGTGTAACTTATTTCCTATGATATTCTGTAGGTTCAGGCTCTCTACATGTCGTGTGTCTATCCAGCCTTTTCCCGGATCTCCTGGCCATTAGTGCTTCCCTCCACTAGGGGGCAGCGTTGCTCCAGCCATTCTCCCAGGGTTTATCTCCTGGAAATGTCTTCACTGCAGCGTCTCGAAGACATTAAATTAACATTGCTGCACTGGAATATGTTCGGAGTCCAGGGACCTTATATATTGGAGAATGAACGCTCCAGCCAGGCAATGATACCCGATATATACGAGGCCCCGGACGACGCCTCCGAGGTGTCAGTCATATGGTTTGTATCAGAGGGGTGTCAGGCCAGATCTGTCCAATCATTCATACAGGTTTCCTCCTGACAGTGTCCCGAGGCGGTGGCACGACTTACACGCTGCCTCTGCTCGCTGACAGGCCACGACACATGCAGGGTTCTGTGTCAGACAATAATGATGGTGTCTTTGTGACCTCGTGTAGCAGAGTCCGCAGCGCGCGTCTCTCAGGGCCAAAAATCACCGCCTCACCGTCTGGGAATCCTCCACAATCTGGTCAGTTCAGACAGCTCCATCCATCTTAAAGAGGGTTTCCCAGATTTATGTAAATAAAGCCCAATTAAAGGCTAATAAACTGTACAATCCAGAGTTTAATCATGCCTTATACTCCAGTCACATCCATAGCTGCATCCACAGTCACGTTTTCAATGAGGTTTTTGGTTTTAGGTAAATAAAGCTTCATCGTTGTATAATCAGCATTCACTAATAGACTCTGTGCTTCAATCTCTCACCATTTTCAAGATCTCTACTTGCAGTCAGTGAATACAACATGTCATGTTCATAATACTTTATATCTGATTCTTCTCACAGCTGATGGTTTATTACAATTGTATCCAGTCTAGACAATACTTTGTGACACAAACTGCCAGATTGATTCATGTTGTCTGTGCAGGTACATTGTAACAATCTGATCCAATATTCTGTGATGAATCATTTTTAATGTATCTTAATAGTGGATGAAGCTTTCTGATACAGAGCGCAAAATCTCCTGCATAGAGACAGATTTAGAGGATACCTGCAGCCAACACTAGGGGGAGCTAACTGCATTGGGATGTATACAGCTCACTCCTCGGCTGCCCCTAGTGGTGGCTGCAGGCAGGTGTAGCTTTTTAAACTATTACTAACCCAGTCACTTTGACTTAGATTGTAAGCTCCATGGACCACATCTGTGACCAAATGTCATTTCCTATAGAACTGGATCAGCACCTCTGTCCTCGGCTGCTTTTTGAAAATGTAAAACTTACTGGAGATCTTAGGGGGGATTTACTTTGGGGAGAAGGTGGGGAGGGGTCCAAGTTGCAATTGGTCTTGGGGAATATTTACTGAGCAAAAAGCACCAGAATCCTGGCATAATTTGTGCCAAAAACTGGCTGTGTGTTAGACATACTGTATTTATGATTTGTACAGAAGAGGGGAGTGACCTGAGCTATGACTCTGCGTGCCAAAAAATACACTAACATTTTAGCACATTTTTTGTTGTAATGTAATCTAATAAGTGGTGAAAAGTTAGATTAGACAGTATAAAGAATTGCCAGATTTATCATCCAGCATCACTGTACACAGCAGCACTGTGATAAATCTGGTGCAGCATAAAACTGTCTAGTTTAAGTTTGCACTGTCTAAGACAGTAGTAGTAAATCTGCCCCCGTGTATTCTGGGTTAAATAGTCAGTAGTGATTTTTCAACAAACTTTGCATTGATCAATAGAGCAGCCAGCTATAAGAAACTTTGCAATAAATCATATGAGAAAAATGCCTCTTTCTCCACTTATCAAGCTTCTTTCCTTCTCCCCTCACTCTTAAAATGCTCTCTTACTCTGAAACCTCTGCTAAATCCATATTGGTCTCCCAAGATGAATTTTCAGATTACTGAATTATCAGATTAAAGCAGTTCCTAAAAATCTATGGAGATGGGGTGCGGAAAAGAGCAGGAGAACAGAAAGACAGACACACTGCTGCTACAACTAATAGTAAGTTTTCTATATTACAGGGCACCTATTTTATAGTCTGTGCTGAGGACAGTTAGCACAATAACCCATAGGGGTCTATACCAGTTTGAACTCAGAGGCACCAGGAGGGGGTTTTCATGACTGTATCTGGACAAATGGACATTTCCATATATGGTATAGTTGGAATGTAATTGTCCAGGAAATGTGAAGAAATGCTTAGCTACTGATCAGTAAAAGAATAGTATACAGAAATACAGAGCGATCAGTAACAGAATAGAATACAGAAATACAGAGAGATCAGTAACAGAATAGTATACAGAAATACAGAGAGATCAGTAACAGAATAGTATACAGAAATACAGAGCGATCAGTAACAGAATAGAATACAGAAATACAGAGAGATCAGTAACAGAATAGTATACAGAAATACAGAGAGATCAGTAACAGAATAGTATACAGAAATACAGAGTGATCAGTAACAGAATAGTATACAGAAATACAGAGATCAGTAACAGAATAGTATACAGAAATACAGAGAGATCAGTAACAGAATAGTATACAGAAATACAGAGAGATCAGTAACAGAATAGTATACAGAAATACAGAGAGATCAGTAACAGAATAGTATACAGAAATACAGAGAGATCAGTAACAGAATAGTATACAGAAATACAGAGAGATCAGTAACAGAATAGTATACAGAAATACAGAGTGATCAGTAACAGAATAGTATCCGAAATACAGAGAGATCAGTAACAGAATAGTATACAGAAATACAGAGAGATCAGTAACAGAATAGTATACAGAAATACAGGGAGATCAGTAACAGAATAGTATACAGAAATACAGAGCGATCAGTAACAGAATAGTATACAGAAATACAGAGCGATCAGCAAAAGAATAGTATACAGAAATACAGAGAGATCAGTAACAGAATAGTATACAGAAATACAGAGAGATCAGTAACAGAATAGTATACAGAAATACAGAGAGATCAGTAACAGAATAGTATACAGAAATACAGAGCGATTAGTAACAGAATAGAAAACAGAAATACAGAGAGATCAGTAAAAGAATGGTATACAGAAATATAGAGCGATCAGTAACAGAATAGTATACAGAAATACAGAGCGATCAGCAAAAGAATACTATACAGAAATACAGGCAGATCAGTAACAGAATGGTATACAGAAATACAGAGAGATCAGTAACAGAATAGTATACAGAAATACAGAGAGATCAGTAACAGAATAGTATACAGAAATACAGAGCGATCAGTAACAGAATAGTATACAGAAATACAGAGAGATCAGTAACAGAATAGTATACAGAAATACAGAGCGATCAGTAACAGAATAGTATACAGAAATACAGAGAGATCAGTAACAGAATAGTATACAGAAATACAGAGAGATCAGTAACAGAATAGTATACAGAAATACAGAGTGATCAGTAACAGAATAGTATACAGAAATACAGAGAGATCAGTAACAGAATAGTATACAAAAATACAGAGCGATCAGTAACAGAATAGTATACAGAAATACAGGGAGATCAGTAACAGAATAGTATACAGAAATACAGAGGGATCAGTAACAGAATAGTATACAGAAATACAGAGTGATCAGTAACAGAATAGTATACAGAAATACAGAGCGATCAGTAACAGAATAGTATACAGAAATACAGAGAGATCAGTAACAGAATAGTATACAGAAATACAGAGCGATCAGTAACAGAATAGTATACAGAAATACAGAGCGATCAGTAACAGAATAGTATACAGAAATACAGAGCAGATCAGTAACAGAATAGTATACAGAAATACAGAGCGATCAGTAACAGAATAGTATACAGAAATACAGAGAGATCAGTAACAGAATGGTATACAGAAATACAGAGCGATCAGTAACAGAATAATATACAGAAATACAGAGAGATCAGTAACAGAATAGTATACAGAAATACAGAGAGATCAGTAACAGAATAGTATACAGAGAGATCAGGTAACACAATAGTATACAGAAATACAGAGAGATCAGTAGCAGAATAGTATACAGATATACAGAGTGATCAGTAACAGAATAGTATACAGAAATACAGACAGATCAGTAGCAGAATAGTATACAGAAATACAGAGCGATCAGTAACAGAATAGTATACAGAAATACAGAGAGATCAGTAACAGAATAGTATACAGAAATACAGAGCGATCAGTAACAGAATAGTATACAGAAATACAGAGAGATCAGTAACAGAATAGTATACAGAAATACAGAGAGATCAGTAACAGAATAGTATACAGAAATACAGAGAGATCAGTAACAGAATAGTATACAGAAATACAGAGGATCAGTAACAGAATAGTATACAGAAATACAGAGAGATCAGTAACAGAATAGTATACAGAAATACAGAGCGATCAGTAACAGAATAGTATACAGAAATACAGAGGATCAGTAACAGAATAGTATACAGAAATACAGAGAGATCAGCAACAGAATAGTATACAGAAATACAGAGTGATCAGTAACAGAATAGTATACAGAAATACAGAGAGATCAGTAACAGAATAGTATACAGAAATACAGAGCGATCAGTAACAGAATAGTATACAGAAATACAGAGAGATCAGTAACAGAATAGTATACAGAAATACAGAGCGATCAGTAACAGAATAGTATACAGAAATACAGAGTGATCAGTAACAGAATAGTATACAGAAATACAGAGTGATCAGTAACAGAATAGTATACAGAAATACAGAGAGATCAGTAACAGAATAGTATACAGAAATACAGAGCGATCAGTAACAGAATAGTATACAGAAATACAGAGAGATCAGTAACAGAATAGTATACAGAAATACAGAGAGATCAGTAACAGAATAGTATACAGAAATACAGAGCGATCAGTAACAGAATAGTATACAGAAATACAGAGCGATCAGTAACAGAATAGTATACAGAAATACAGAGCGATCAGTAACAGAATAGTATACAGAAATACAGAGCGATCAGTAACAGAATAGTATACAGAAATACAGAGCGATCAGTAACAGAATAGTATACAGAAATACAGAGCGATCAGTAACAGAATAGTATACAGAAATACAGAGAGATCAGTAACAGAATAGTATACAGAAATACAGAGCGATCAGTAATAGAATAGTATACAGAAATACAGAGATCAGCAACAGAATAGTATACAGAAATACAGAGCGATCAGTAACAGAATAGGATACAGAAATACAGAGCGATCAGTAACAGAATAGTATACAGAAATACAGAGAGATCAGTAACAGAATAGTATACAGAAATACAGAGCGATCAGTAACAGAATAGTATACAGAAATACAGAGAGATCAGTAACAGAATAGTATACAGAAATACAGAGCGATCAGTAACAGAATAGTATACAGAAATACAGAGAGATCAGTAACAGAATAGTATACAGAAATACAGAGCGATCAGTAACAGAATAGTATACAGAAATACAGAGCGACAGTAACAGAATAGTATACAGAAATACAGAGAGATCAGTAACAGAATAGTATACAGAAATACAGAGCGATCAGTAACAGAATAGTATACAGAAATACAGAGTGATCAGTAACAGAATAGTATACAGAAATACAGAGAGATCAGTAACAGAATAGTATACAGAAATACAGAGCGATCAGTAACAGAATAGTATACAGAAATACAGAACGATCAGTAACAGAATAGTATACAGAAATACAGAGAGATCAGTAACAGAATAGTATACAGAAATACAGAGAGATCAGTAACAGAATAGTATACAGAAATACAGAGCGATCAGTAACAGAATAGTATACAGAAATACAGAGAGACCAGTAACAGAATAGTATACAAAAATACAGAGCGATCAGTAAAAGAATAGTATACAGAAATACAGAGCAGATCAGTAACAGAATAGTATACAGAAATACAGAGCGATCAGTAACAGAATAGTATACAGAAATACAGAGAGATCAGTAACAGAATAGTATACAGACGAGAGATCAGTAACAGAATAGTATACAGAAATACAGAGAGATCAGTAACAGAATAGTATACAGAAATACAGAGCGATCAGTAACAGAATAGTATACAGAAATACAGAGCGATCAGTAACAGAATAGTATACAGAAATACAGAGCGATCAGTAACAGAATAGTATACAGAAATACAGAGAGATCAGTAACAGAATAGTATACAGAAATACAGAGAGATCAGTAACAGAATAGTATACAGAAATACAGAGAGATCAGTAACAGAATAGTATACAGAAATACAGAGCGATCAGTAACAGAATAGTATACAGAAATACAGAGAGATCAGTAACAGAATAGTAGTACAGAAATACAGAGAGATCAGTAACAGAATAGTATACAGAAATACAGAGCGATCAGTAACAGAATAGTATACAGAAATACAGAGAGATCAGTAACAGAATAGTATACAGAAATACAGAGAGATCAGTAACAGAATAGTATACAGAAATACAGAGAGATCAGTAACAGAATAGTATACAGAAATACAGAGTGATCAGTAACAGAATAGTATACAGAAATACAGAGAGAGCAGTAACAGAATAGTATACAGAAATACAGAGCGATCAGTAACAGAATAGTATACAGAGATACAGGGATCAGTAACAGAATAGTATACAGAAATACAGAGAGATCAGTAACAGATAGTATACAGAAATACAGAGCGATCAGTAACAGAATAGTATACAGAAATACAGAGAGATCAGTAACAGAATAGTATACAGAAATACAGAGTGATCAGTAACAGAATAGTATACAGAAATACAGAGAGATCAGTAACAGAATAGTATACAGAAATACAGAGAGATCAGCAACAGAATAGTATACAGAAATACAGAGCAATCAGCAACAGAATAGTATACAGAAATACAGAGAGATCAGTAACAGAATAGTATACAGAAATACAGAGAGATCAGTAACAGAATAGTATACAGAAATCAGAGATCAGTAACAGAATAGTATACAGAAATACAGAGAGATCAGCAACAGAATAGTATACAGAAATACAGAGAGATCAGTAACAGAATAGTATACAGAAATACAGAGAGATCAGCAACAGAATAGTATACAGAAATACAGAGCGATCAGTAACAGAATAGTATACAGAAATACAGAGCGATCAGTAACAGAATAGTATACAGAAATACAGAGAGATCAGTAACAGAATAGTATACAGAAATACAGCGATCAGTAACAGAATAGTATACAGAAATACAGAGCGATCAATAACAGAATAGTATACAGAAATACAGAGTGATCAGTAACAGAATAGTATACAGAAATACAGAGTGATCAGTAACAGAATAGTATACAGAAATACAGAGCGATCAGTAACAGAATAGTATACAGAAATACAGAGCGATCAGTAACAGAATAGTATACAGAAATACAGAGCGATCAGTAACAGAATAGTATACAGAGATACAGAGCGATCGGTAACAGAATAGTATACAGAAATACAGAGAGATCAGTAACAGAATAGTATACAGAAATACAGAGCGATCAGTAACAGAATAGTATACAGAAATACAGAGAGATCAGTAACAGAATAGTATACAGAAATACAGAGAGATCAGTAACAGAATAGTATACAGAAATACAGAGCGATCAGTAATAGAATAGTATACAGAAATACAGAGATCAGCAACAGAATAGTATACAGAAATACAGAGCGATCAGTAACAGAATAGGATACAGAAATACAGAGCGATCAGTAACAGAATAGTATACAGAAATACAGAGAGATCAGTAACAGAATAGTATACAGAAATACAGAGTGATCAGTAACAGAATAGTATACAGAAATACAGAGTGATCAGTAACAGAATAGTATACAGAAATACAGAGCGATCAGTAACAGAATAGTATACAGAAATACAGAGAGATCAGTAACAGAATAGTATACAGAAATACAGAGCGATCAGTAACAGAATAGTATACAGAAATACAGAGAGATCAGTAACAGAATAGTATACAGAAATACAGAGAGATCAGTAACAGAATAGTATACAGAAATACAGAGAGATCAGTAACAGAATAGTATACAGAAATACAGAGAGATCAGTAACAGAATAGTATACAGAAATAACAGAACAGAGCGATCAGTAACAGAATAGTATACAGAAATACAGAGAGATCAGTAACAGAATAGTATACAGAAATACAGAGGGATCAGTAACAGAATAGTATACAGAAATACAGAGAGATCAGTAACAGAATAGTATACAGAAATACAGAGCGATCAGTAACAGAATAGTATACAGAAATACAGAGAGATCAGTAACAGAATAGTATACAGAAATACAGAGAGATCAGCAACAGAATAGTATACAGAAATACAGAGAGATCAGTAACAGAATAGTATACAGAAATACAGAGCGATCAGTAACAGAATAGTATACAGAAATACAGAGAGATCAGTAACAGAATAGTATGCAGAAATACAGAGCGATCAGTAACAGAATAGTATACAGATCGAGAGATCAGTAACAGAATAGTATACAGAAATACAGAGAGATCAGTAACAGAATAGTATACAGAAATACAGAGCGATCAGTAACAGAATAGTATACAGAAATACAGAGCGATCAGTAACAGAATAGTATACAGAAATACAGAGCGATCAGTAACAGAATAGTATACAGAAATACAGAGAGATCAGTAACATAATAGTATACAGAAATACAGAGAGATCAGTAACAGAATAGTATACAGAAATACAGAGAGATCAGTAACAGAATAGTATACAGAAATACAGAGCGATCAGTAACAGAATAGTATACAGAAATACAGAGATCAGTAACAGAATAGTATACAGAAATACAGAGAGATCAGTAACAGAATAGTATACAGAAATACAGAGCGATCAGTAACAGAATAGTATACAGAAATACAGAGAGATCAGTAACAGAATAGTATACAGAAATACAGAGAGATCAGTAACAGAATAGTATACAGAAATACAGAGAGATCAGTAACAGAATAGTATACAGAAATACAGAGAGATCAGCAACAGAATAGTATACAGAAATACAGAGAGATCAGTAACAGAATAGTATACAGAAATACAGAGCGATCAGTAACAGAATAGTATACAGAAATACAGAGCGATCAGTAACAGAATAGTATACAGAAATACAGAGAGATCAGTAACAGAATAGTATACAGAAATACAGAGAGATCAGTAACAGAATAGTATACAGAAATACAGAGAGATCAGTAACAGAATAGTATACAGAAATACAGAGAGATCAGTAACAGAATAGTATACAGAAATACAGAGAGATCAGTAACAGAATAGTATACAGAAATACAGAGAGATCAGTAACAGAATAGTATACAGAAATACAGAGCGATCAGTAACAGAATAGTATACAGAAATACAGAGAGATCAGTAACAGAATAGTATACAGAAATACAGAGCGATCAGTAACAGAATAGTATACAGAAATACAGAGAATCAGTAACAGAATAGTATACAGAAATACAGAGTGATCAGCAACAGAATAGTATACAGAAATACAGAGAGATCAGTAACAGAATAGTATACAGAAATACAGAGCGATCAGTAACAGAATAGTATACAGAAATACAGAGAGATCAGTAACAGAATAGTATACAGAAATACAGAGCGATCAGTAACAGAATAGTATACAGAAATACAGAGCGATCAGTAACAGAATAGTATACAGAAATACAGAGAGATCAGTAACAGAATAGTATACAGAAATACAGAGCGATCAGTAACAGAATAGTATACAGAAATACAGAGAGATCAGTAACAGAATAGTATACAGAAATACAGAGAGATCAGTAACAGAATAGTATACAGAAATACAGAGAGATCAGTAACAGAATAGTATACAGAAATACAGAGCGATCAGCAACAGAATAGTATACAGAAATAAAGAGCAATCAGTAACAGAATAGGATACAGAAATACAGAGAGATCAGTAACAGAATAGTATACAGAAATACAGAGCGATCAGTAACAGAATAGTATACAGAAATACAGAGCGATCAGTAACAGAATAGTATACAGAAATACAGAGAGATCAGTAACAGAATAGTATACAGAAATACAGAGAGATCAGTAACAGAATAGTATACAGAAATACAGAGCGATCAGTAACAGAATAGTATACAGAAATACAGAGCGATCAGTAACAGAATAGTATACAGAAATACAGAGAGATCAGTAACAGAATAGTATACAGAAATACAGAGCGATCAGTAACAGAATAGTATACAGAAATACAGAGAGATCAGTAACAGAATAGTATACAGAAATACAGAGAGATCAGTAACAGAATAGTATACAGAAATACAGAGCGGATCAGTAACAGAATAGTATACAGAAATACAGAGCGATCAGTAACAGAATAGTATACAGAAATACAGAGAGATCAGTAACAGAATAGTATACAGAAATACAGAGAGAATCAGTAACAGAATAGTATACAGAAATACAGAGTGATCAGTAACAGAATAGTATACAGAAATACAGAGAGATCAGTAACAGAATAGTATACAGAAATACAGAGAGATCAGTAACAGAATAGTATACAGAAATACAGAGCGATCAGTAACAGAATAGTATACAGAAATACAGAGCGATCAGTAACAGAATAGTATACAGAAATACAGAGAGATCAGTAACAGAATAGTATACAGAAATACAGAGCGATCAGTAACAGAATAGTATACAGAAATACAGAGAGATCAGTAACAGAATAGTATACAGAAATACAGAGAGATCAGCAACAGAATAGTATACAGAAATACAGAGCGATCAGTAACAGAATAGTATACAGAAATACAGAGAGATCAGTAACAGAATAGTATACAGAAATACAGAGAGATCAGTAACAGAATAGTATACAGAAATACAGAGAGATCAGTAACAGAATAGTATACAGAAATACAGAGAGATCAGTAACAGAATAGTATACAGAAATACAGAGCGATCAGTAACAGAATAGTATACAGAAATACAGAGTGATCAGTAACAGAATAGTATACAGAAATACAGAGAGATCAGTAACAGAATAGTATACAGAAATACAGAGCGATCAGTAACAGAATAGTATACAGAAATACAGAGAGATCAGTAACAGAATAGTATACAGAAATACAGAGATCAGTAACAGAATAGTATACAGAAATACAGAGAGATCAGTAACAGAATAGTATACAGAAATACAGAGCGATCAGTAACAGAATAGTATACAGAAATACAGAGAGATCAGTAACAGAATAGTATACAGAAATACAGAGAGATCAGTAACAGAATAGTATACAGAAATACAGAGTGATCAGCAACAGAATAGTATACAGAAATACAGAGTGATCAGTAACAGAATAGTATACAGAAATACAGAGAGATCAGTAACAGAATAGTATACAGAAATACAGAGCGATCAGTAACAGAATAGTATACAGAAATACAGAGCGATCAGTAACAGAATAGTATACAGAAATACAGAGTGATCAGTAACAGAATAGTATACAGAAATACAGAGAGATCAGTAACAGAATAGTATACAGAAATACAGAGTGATCAGTAACAGAATAGTATACAGAAATACAGAGAGATCAGTAACAGAATAGTGTACAGAAATACAGAGAGATCAGTAACAGAATAGTATACAGAAATCGAGAGATCAGTAACAGAATAGTATACAGAAATACAGAGCGATCAGCAACAGAATAGTATACAGAAATACAGAGCGATCAGTAACAGAATAGTATACAGAAATACAGAGCGATCAGTAACAGAATAGTATACAGAAATACAGAGAGATCAGTAACAGAATAGTATACAGAAATACAGAGCGATCAGTAACAGAATAGTATACAGAAATACAGAGAGATCAGTAACAGAATAGTATACAGAAATACAGAGCGATCAGTAACAGAATAGTATACAGAAATACAGAGATCAGCAACAGAATAGTATACAGAAATAAAGAGCGATCAGTAACAGAATAGTATACAGAAATACAGAGAGATCAGTAACAGAATAGTATACAGAAATACAGAGCGATCAGTAACAGAATACAGAATAGTATACAGAAATACAGAGAGATCAGTAACAGAATAGTATACAGAAATACAGAGCGATCAGTAACAGAATAGTATACAGAAATACAGAGAGATCAGTAACAGAATAGTATACAGAAATACAGAGAGATCAGTAACAGAATAGTATACAGAAATACAGAGCGATCAGTAACAGAATAGTATACAGAAATACAGAGAGATCAGTAACAGAATAGTATACAGAAATACAGAGAGATCAGTAACAGAATAGTATACAGAAATACAGAGATCAGTAACAGAATAGTATACAGAAATACAGAGAGATCAGCAACAGAATAGTATACAGAAATACAGAGCGATCAGCAACAGAATAGTATACAGAAATACAGAGCGATCAGCAACAGAATAGTATACAGAAATACAGAGAGATCAGTAACAGAATAGTATACAGAAATACAGAGAGATCAGTAACAGAATAGTATACAGAAATACAGAGCGATCAGTAACAGAATAGTATACAGAAATACAGAGAGATCAGTAACAGAATAGTATACAGAAATACAGAGAGATCAGTAACAGAATAGTATACAGAAATACAGAGCGATCAGTAACAGAATAGTATACAGAAATACAGAGCGATCAGTAACAGAATAGTATACAGAAATACAGAGAGATCAGTAACAGAATAGTATACAGAAATACAGAGCGATCAGTAACAGAATAGTATACAGAAATACAGAGCGATCAGTAACAGAATAGTATACAGAAATACAGAGAGATCAGTAACAGAATAGTATACAGAAATACAGAGATCAGTAACAGAATAGTATACAGAAATACAGAGCGATCAGTAACAGAATAGTATACAGAAATACAGAGCGATCAGTAACAGAATAGTATACAGAAATACAGAGAGATCAGTAACAGAATAGTATACAGAAATACAGAGAGATCAGTAACAGAATAGTATACAGAAATACAGAGCGATCAGTAACAGAATAGTATACAGAAATACAGAGGGATCAGTAACAGAATAGTATACAGAAATACAGAGAGATCAGTAACAGAATAGTATACAGAAATACAGAGGATCAGTACAGATAGTCAGTACGACACAGAATAGTATACAGAGCGATCAGTAACAGAATAGTATACAGAAATACAGAGAGATCAGTAACAGAATAGTATACAGAAATACAGAGCGATCAGTAACAGAATAGTATACAGAAATACAGAGAGATCAGTAACAGAATAGTATACAGAAATACAGAGCGATCAGTAACAGAATAGTATACAGAATGATCAGTAACAGAATAGTATACAGAAATACAGAGAGATCAGTAACAGAATAGTATACAGAAATACAGAGTGATCAGCAACAGAATAGTATACAGAAATACAGAGGATCAGTAACAGAATAGTATACAGAAATACAGAGCGATCAGTAACAGAATAGTATACAGAAATACAGAGAGATCAGTAACAGAATAGTATACAGAAATACAGAGAGATCAGTAACAGAATAGTATACAGAAATACAGAGAGATCAGTAACAGAATAGTATACAGAAATACAGAGCGATCAGTAACAGAATAGTATACAGAAATACAGAGTGATCAGTAACAGAATAGTATACAGAAATACAGAGAGATCAGTAACAGAATAGTATACAGAAATACAGAGCGATCAGTAACAGAATAGTATACAGAAATACAGAGAGATCAGTAACAGAATAGTATACAGAAATACAGAGAGATCAGCAACAGAATAGTATACAGAAATACAGAGAGATCAGTAACAGAATAGTATACAGAAATACAGAGAGATCAGCAACAGAATAGTATACAGAAATACAGAGAGAGCAGTAACAGAATAGTATACAGAAATACAGAGCGATCAGTAACAGAATAGTATACAGAAATACAGAGAGATCAGTAACAGAATAGTATACAGAAATACAGAGTGATCAGTAACAGAATAGTATACAGAAATACAGAGTGATCAGTAACAGAATAGTATACAGAAATACAGAGAGATCAGTAACAGAATAGTATACAGAAATACAGAGAGATCAGCAACAGAATAGTATACAGAAATACAGAGCAATCAGTAACAGAATAGTATACAGAAATACAGAGAGATCAGTAACAGAATAGTATACAGAAATACAGAGAGATCAGTAACAGAATAGTATACAGAAATACAGAGCGATCAGTAACAGAATAGTATACAGAAATACAGAGCGATCAGTAACAGAATAGTATACAGAAATACAGAGAGATCAGTAACAGAATAGTATACAGAAATACAGAGCGATCAGTAACAGAATAGTATACAGAAATACAGAGAGATCAGTAACAGAATAGTATACAGAAATACAGAGCGATCAGTAACAGAATAGTATACAGAAATACAGAGAGATCAGTAACAGAATAGTATACAGAAATACAGAGCGATCAGTAACAGAATAGTATACAGAAATACAGAGCGATCAGTAACAGAATAGTATACAGAAATACAGAGCGATCAGTAACAGAATAGTATACAGAAATACAGAGCGATCAGTAACAGAATAGTATACAGAAATACAGAGAGATCAGTAACAGAATAGTATACAGAAATACAGAGCGATCAGTAACAGAATAGTATACAGAAATACAGAGAGATCAGTAACAGAATAGTATACAGAAATACAGAGTCGATCAGTAACAGAATACGTATACAGAGCGATCAGCGCGTAACAGAATAGTATACAGAAATACAGAGAGATCAGTAACAGAATAGTATACAGAAATACAGAGCGATCAGTAACAGAATAGTATACAGAAATACAGAGCGATCAGTAACAGAATAGTATACAGAAATACAGAGGATCAGTAACAGAATAGTATACAGAAATACAGAGGGATCAGTAACAGAATAGTATACAGAAATACAGAGAGATCAGCAAAAGAATAGTATACAGAAATACAGAGCGATCAGTAACAGAATAGTATACAGAAATACAGAGAGATCAGTAACAGAATAGTATACAGAAATACAGAGAGATCAGTAACAGAATAGTATACAGAAATACAGAGAGATCAGCAACAGAATAGTATACAGAAATACAGAACGATCAGTAACAGAATAGTATACAGAAATACAGAGAGATCAGTAACAGAATAGTATACAGAAATACAGAGAGATCAGTAACAGAATAGTATACAGAAATACAGAGTGATCAGTAACAGAATAGTATACAGAAATACAGAGAGATCAGTAACAGAATAGTGTACAGAAATACAGAGCGATCAGTAACAGAATAGTATACAGAAATACAGAGCGATCAGTAACAGAATAGTATACAGAGCGATCAGTAACAGAATAGTATACAGATCAGAGATCAGTAACAGAATAGTATACAGAAATACAGAGCGATCAGTAACAGAATAGTATACAGAAATACAGAGCGATCAGTAACAGAATAGTATACAGAGCGACAGAGCGCGTAACAGAATAGTATACAGAAATACAGAGAGATCAGTAACAGAATAGTATACAGAAATACAGAGCGATCAGTAACAGAATAGTATACAGAAATACAGAGAGATCAGTAACAGAATAGTATACAGAAATACAGAGCGATCAGTAACAGAATAGTATACAGAAATACAGAGATCAGCAACAGAATAGTATACAGAAATACAGAGCGATCAGTAACAGAATAGTATACAGAAATACAGAGAGATCAGCAACAGAATAGTATACAGAAATACAGAGCGATCAGTAACAGAATAGTATACAGAAATACAGAGAGATCAGTAACAGAATAGTATACAGAAATACAGAGAGATCAGTAACAGAATAGTATACAGAAATACAGAGTGATCAGTAACAGAATAGTATACAGAAATACAGAGAGATCAGTAACAGAATAGTATACAGAATTACAGTAGTTCAGATACAGAGATCAGTAACAGAATAGTATACAGAAATACAGAGATCAGTAACAGAATAGTATACAGAAATACAGAGAGATCAGCAACAGAATAGTATACAGAAATACAGAGTGATCAGCAACAGAATAGTATACAGAAATACAGAGAGATCAGTAACAGAATAGTATACAGAAATACAGAGCGATCAGTAACAGAATAGTATACAGAAATACAGAGCGATCAGTAACAGAATAGTATACAGAAATACAGAGTGATCAGTAACAGAATAGTATACAGAAATACAGAGAGATCAGTAACAGAATAGTATACAGAAATACAGAGAGATCAGTAACAGAATAGTGATACAGAAATACAGAGAGATCAGTAACAGAATAGTATACAGAAATACAGAGCAATCAGCAACAGAATAGTATACAGAAATACAGAGAGATCAGTAACAGAATAGTATACAGAAATACGGAGAGACCAGTAACAGAATAGTATACAGAAATACAGAGCGATCAGTAACAGAATAGTATACAGAAATACAGAGCGATCAGTAACAGAATAGTATACAGAAATACAGAGAGATCAGTAACAGAATAGTATACAGAAATACAGAGAGATCAGTAACAGAATAGTATACAGAAATACAGAGAGATCAGTAACAGAATAGTATACAGAAATACAGAGAGATCAGTAACAGAATAGTATACAGAAATACAGAGCGATCAGTAACAGAATAGTATACAGAAATACAGAGGATCAGTAACAGAATAGTATACAGAAATACAGAGAGATCAGCAACAGAATAGTATACAGAAATACAGAGAGATCAGTAACAGAATAGTATACAGAAATACAGAGTGATCAGCAACAGAATAGTATACAGAAATACAGAGAGATCAGTAACAGAATAGTATACAGAAATACAGAGCGATCAGTAACAGAATAGTATACAGAAATACAGAGCGATCAGTAACAGAATAGTATACAGAAATACAGAGAGATCAGTAACAGAATAGTATACAGAAATACAGAGAGATCAGTAACAGAATAGTATACAGAAATACAGAGAGATCAGTAACAGAATAGTATACAGAAATACAGAGAGATCAGCAACAGAATAGTATACAGAAATACAGAGCGATCAGCAACAGAATAGTATACAGAAATACAGAGAGATCAGTAACAGAATAGTATACAGAAATACAGAGTGACCACTAACAGAATAGTATACAGAAATACAGAGCGATCAGTAACAGAATAGTATACAGAGCGATCGGTAACAGAATAGTATACAGAAATACAGAGAGATCAGTAACAGAATAGTATACAGAAATACAGAGCGATCAGTAACAGAATAGTATACAGAAATACAGAGAGATCAGTAACAGAATAGTATACAGAAATACAGAGCGATCAGTAACAGAATAGTATACAGAAATACAGAGATCAGCAACAGAATAGTATATAGAAATACAGAGCGATCAGTAACTGGATAGGATACAGAAATACAGAGCGATCAGTAACAGAATAGTATACAGAAATACAGAGCGATCAGTAACAGAATAGTATACAGAAATACAGAGAGATCAGTAACAGAATAGTATACAGAAATACAGAGAGATCAGTAACAGAATAGTATACAGAAATACAGAGGGATCAGTAACAGAATAGTATACAGAAATACAGAGAGATCAGTAACAGAATAGTATACAGAAATACAGAGAGATCAGTAACAGAATAGTATACAGAAATACAGGCGATCAGTAACAGAATAGTATACAGAAATACAGAGAGATCAGTAACAGAATAGTATACAGAAATACAGAGCGATCAGTAACAGAATAGTATACAGAAATACAGAGAGATCAGTAACAGAATAGTATACAGAAATACAGAGAGATCAGTAACAGAATAGTATACAGAAATACAGAGCGATCAGTAACAGAATAGAATACAGAAATAGAGAGATCAGTAACAGAATAGTATACAGAAATACAGAGGGATCAGTAACAGAATAGTATACAGAAATACAGAGTGATCAGCAACAGAATAGTATACAGAAATACAGAGCGATCAGTAACAGAATAGTATACAGAAATACAGAGAGATCAGTAACAGAATAGTATACAGAAATACAGAGAGATCAGTAACAGAATAGTATACAGAAATACAGAGAGATCAGTAGCAGAATAGTATACAGAAATACAGAGAGATCAGCAACAGAATAGTATACAGAAATACAGAGCGATCAGTAACAGAATAGTATACAGAAATACAGAGAGATCAGTAACAGAATAGTATACAGAAATACAGAGAGATCAGTAACAGAATAGTATACAGAAATACAGAGAGATCAGTAACAGAATAGTATACAGAAATACAGAAAGATCAGTAACAGAATAGTATACAGAAATACAGAGAGATCAGTAACAGAATAGTATACAGAAATACAGAGAGATCAGTAACAGAATAGTATACAGAAATACAGAGTGATCAGTAACAGAATAGTATACAGAAATACAGAGAGATCAGTAACAGAATAGTATACAGAAATACAGAGAGATCAGCAACAGAATAGTATACAGAAATACAGAGATCAGTAACAGAATAGTATACAGAAATACAGAGCGATCAGCAACAGAATAGTATACAGAAATACAGAGCGATCAGTAACAGAATAGTATACAGAGCGATCAGTAACAGAATAGTATACAGAAATACAGAGAGATCAGTAACAGAATAGTATACAGAAATACAGAGGATCAGTAACAGAATAGTATACAGAAATACAGAGAGATCAGTAACAGAATAGTATACAGAAATACAGAGCGATCAGTAACAGGATAGTATACAGAAATACAGAGAGATCAGCAACAGAATAGTATACAGAAATACAGAGCGATCAGTAACAGAATAGTATACAGAAATACAGAGAGATCAGTAACAGAATAGTATACAGAAATACAGAGAGATCAGTAACAGAATAGTATACAGAAATACAGAGTGATCAGTAACAGAATAGTATACAGAAATACAGAGAGATCAGTAACAGAATAGTATACAGAAATACAGAGCGATCAGTAACAGAATAGTATACAGAAATACAGAGATCAGTAACAGAATAGTATACAGAAATACAGAGTGATCAGTAACAGAATAGTATACAGAAATACAGAGTGATCAGCAACAGAATAGTATACAGAAATACAGAGAGATCAGTAACAGAATAGTATACAGAAATACAGAGCGATCAGTAACAGAATAGTATACAGAAATACAGAGAGATCAGTAACAGAATAGTATACAGAAATACAGAGCGATCAGTAACAGAATAGTATACAGAAATACAGAGATCAGCAACAGAATAGTATACAGAAATACAGAGCGATCAGTAACTGAATAGTATACAGAAATACAGAGCGATCAGTAACAGAATAGTATACAGAAATACAGAGCGATCAGTAACAGAATAGTATACAGAAATACAGAGCGATCAGTAACAGAATAGTATACAGAAATACAGAGAGATCAGTAACAGGATAGTATACAGAAATACAGAGAGATCAGTAACAGAATAGTATACAGAAATACAGAGAGATCAGTAACAGAATAGTATACAGAAATACAGAGTGATCAGTAACAGAATAGTATACAGAGCGATCAGTAACAGAATAGTATACAGAAATACAGAGAGATCAGTAACAGAATAGTATACAGAAATACAGAGAGATCAGTAACAGAATAGTATACAGAAATACAGAGTGATCAGTAACAGAATAGTATACAGAAATACAGAGAGATCAGTAACAGAATAGTATACAGAAATACATAGCGATCAGTAACAGAATAGTATACAGAAATACAGAATGATCAGTAACAGAATAGTATACAGAAATACAGAGGGATCAGTAACAGAATAGTATACAGAAATACAGAGAGATCAGCAAAAGAATAGTATACAGAAATACAGAGCGATCAGTAACAGAATAGTATACAGAAATACAGAGAGATCAGTAACAGAATAGTATACAGAAATACAGAGAGATCAGTAACAGAATAGTATACAGAAATACAGAGATCAGCAACAGAATAGTATACAGAAATACAGAACGATCAGTAACAGAATAGTATACAGAAATACAGAGAGATCAGTAACAGAATAGTATACAGAAATACAGAGAGATCAGTAACAGAATAGTATACAGAAATACAGAGTGATCAGTAACAGAATAGTATACAGAAATACAGAGAGATCAGTAACAGAATAGTATACAGAAATACAGAGAGATCAGCAACAGAATAGTATACAGAGAGATCAGTAACAGAATAGTATACAGAAATACAAAGCAATCAGCAACAGAATAGTATACAGAAATACAGAGCGATCAGTAACAGAATAGTATACAGAAATACAGAGATCGGTAACAGAATAGTATACAGAAATACAGAGAGATCAGTAACAGAATAGTATACAGAAATACAGAGCGATCAGTAACAGAATAGTATACAGAAATACAGAGAGATCAGTAACAGAATAGTATACAGAAATACAGAGCGATCAGTAGCAGAATAGTATACAGAAATACAGAGATCAGCAACAGAATAGTATACAGAAATAAAGAGCAATCAGTAACAGAATAGTATACAGAAATACAGAGAGATCAGCAACAGAATAGTATACAGAAATACAGAGGATCAGTAACAGAATAGTATACAGAAATACAGAGAGATCAGTAACAGAATAGTATACAGAAATACAGAGAGATCAGTAACAGAATAGTATACAGAAATACAGAGTGATCAGTAACAGAATAGTATACAGAAATACAGAGAGATCAGTAACAGAATAGTATACAGAAATACAGAGCGATCAGTAACAGAATAGTATACAGAAATACAGAGGATCAATAACAGAATAGTATACAGAAATACAGAGTGATCAGCAACAGAATAGTATACAGAAATACAGAGTGATCAGTAACAGAATAGTATACAGAAATACAGAGAGATCAGTAACAGAATAGTATACAGAAATACAGAGAGATCAGCAACAGAATAGTATACAGAAATACAGAGCAATCAGCAACAGAATAGTATACAGAAATACAGAGAGATCAGTAACAGAATAGTATACAGAAATACAGAGAGAGACCACTAACAGAATAGTATACAGAAATACAGAGCGATCAGTAACAGAATAGTATACAGAACTACGGGTCGGTAACAGAATAGTATACAGATATACAGAGTGATCAGTAACAGAATAGTATACAGAAATACAGAGAGATCAGTAACAGAATAGTATACAGAAATACAGAGCGATCAGTAACAGAATAGTATACAGAAATACAGAGCGACCAGTAACAGAATAGTATACAGAAATACAGAGCGATCAGTAACAGAATAGTATACAGAAATACAGAGGTCGGTAACAGAATAGTATACAGAAATACAGAGAGATCAGTAACAGAATAGTATACAGAAATACAGAGCGATCAGTAACAGAATAGTATACAGAAATACAGAGAGATCAGTAACAGAATAGTATACAGAAATACAGAGTGATCAGTAACAGAATAGTATACAGAAATACAGAGAGATCAGTAACAGAATAGTATACAGAAATACAGAGCGATCAGTAACAGAATAGTATACAGAAATACAGAGATCAGTAACAGAATAGTATACAGAAATACAGAGTGATCAGCAACAGAATAGTATACAGAAATACAGAGAGATCAGTAACAGAATAGTATACAGAAATACAGAGAGATCAGTAACAGAATAGTATACAGAAATACAGAGTGATCAGTAACAGAATAGTATACAGAAATACAGAGAGATCAGTAACAGAATAGTATACAGAAATACAGAGAGATCAGTAACAGAATAGTATACAGAATACAGAGATCAGTAACAGAATAGTATACAGAAATACAGAGCGATCAGCAACAGAATAGTATACAGAAATACAGAGCGATCAGTAACAGAATAGTATACAGAGCGATCAGTAACAGAATAGTATACAGAAATACAGAGAGATCAGTAACAGAATAGTATACAGAAATACAGAGCGATCAGTAACAGAATAGTATACAGAAATACAGAGAGATCAGTAACAGAATAGTATACAGAAATACAGAGCGATCAGTAGCAGAATAGTATACAGAAATACAGAGATCAGCAACAGAATAGTATACAGAAATACAGAGCGATCAGTAACAGAATAGTATACAGAAATACAGAGAGATCAGCAACAGAATAGTATACAGAAATACAGAGCGGTTAACAGAATAGTATACAGAAATACAGAGAGATCAGTAACAGAATAGTATACAGAAATACAGAGAGATCAGTAACAGAATAGTATACAGATATACAGAGTGATCAGTAACAGAATAGTATACAGAAATACAGAGAGATCAGTAACAGAATAGTATACAGAAATACAGAGCGATCAGTAACAGAATAGTATACAGAAATACAGAGGATCAGTAACAGAATAGTATACAGAAATACAGAGTGATCAGCAACAGAATAGTATACAGAAATACAGAGTGATCAGTAACAGAATAGTATACAGAAATACAGAGAGATCAGTAACAGAATAGTGTACAGAAATACAGAGAGATCAGCAACAGAATAGTATACAGAAATACAGAGCGATCAACAGAATAGTATACAGAAATACAGAGGATCAGTAACAGAATAGTATACAGAAATACAGAGAGATCAGTAACAGAATAGTATACAGAAATACAGAGAGACCAGTAACAGAATAGTATACAGAAATACAGAGAGATCAGTAACAGAATAGTATACAGAGCAGATCAGTAACAGAATAGTATACAGATATACAGAGTGATCAGTAACAGAATAGTATACAGAAATACAGAGAGATCAGTAACAGAATAGTATACAGAAATACAGAGCGATCAGTAACAGAATAGTATACAGAAATACAGAGAGACCACTAACAGAATAGTATACAGAAATACAGAGCGATCAGTAACAGAATAGTATACAGAAATACAGAGCGATCAGTAACAGAATAGTATACAGAAATACAGAGAGATCAGTAACAGAATAGTATACAGAAATACAGAGCGATCAGTAACAGAATAGTATATAGAAATACAGAGAGATCAGTAACAGAATAGCATACAGAAATACAGAGCGATCAGTAACAGAATAGTATACAGAAATACAGAGATCAGCAACAGAATAGTATACAGAAATAAAGAGCGATCAGTAACAGGATAGGATACAGAAATACAGAGCGATCAGTAACAGAATAGTATACAGAAATACAGAGCGATCAGTAACAGAATAGTATACAGAAATACAGAGCGATCAGTAACAGAATAGTATACAGAAATACAGAGAGATCAGTAACAGAATAGTATACAGAAATACAGAGAGTAACAGAATAGTATACAGAAATACAGAGCGATCAGTAACAGAATAGTATACAGAAATACAGAGAGATCAGTAACAGAATAGTATACAGAAATACAGAGTGATCAGTAACAGAATAGTATACAGAAATACAGGCGATCAGTAACAGAATAGTATACAGAAATACAGAGAGATCAGTAACAGAATAGTATACAGAAATACAGAGCGATCAGTAACAGAATAGTATACAGAAATACAGAGAGATCAGTAACAGAATAGTATACAGAAATACAGAGAGATCAGTAACAGAATAGTATACAGAAATACAGAGCGATCAGTAACAGAATAGTATACAGAAATACAGAGCGATCAGTAACAGAATAGTATACAGAAATACAGAGGGATCAGTAACAGAATAGTATACAGAAATACAGAGTGATCAGCAACAGAATAGTATACAGAAATACAGAGCGATCAGTAACAGAATAGTATACAGAAATACAGAGAGATCAGTAACAGAATAGTATACAGAAATACAGAGAGATCAGTAACAGAATAGTATACAGAAATACAGAGAGATCAGCAACAGAATAGTATACAGAAATACAGAGCGATCAGTAACAGAATAGTATACAGAAATACAGAGAGATCAGTAACAGAATAGTATACAGAAATACAGAGAGATCAGTAACAGAATAGTATACAGAAATACAGAGTGATCAGTAACAGAATAGTATACAGAAATACAGAGAGATCAGTAACAGAATAGTGTACAGAAATACAGAGAGATCAGCAACAGAATAGTATACAGAAATACAGAGATCAGTAACAGAATAGTATACAGAAATACAGAGAGATCAGTAACAGAATAGTATACAGAAATACAGAGCGATCAGTAACAGAATAGTATACAGAAATACAGAGGATCAGTAACAGAATAGTATACAGAAATACAGAGCGATCAGTAACAGAATAGTATACAGAAATACAGAGAGATCAGCAACAGAATAGTATACAGAAATACAGAGCGATCAGTAACAGAATAGTATACAGAAATACAGAGAGATCAGTAACAGAATAGTATACAGAAATACAGAGAGATCAGTAACAGAATAGTATACAGAAATACAGAGTGATCAGTAACAGAATAGTATACAGAAATACAGAGAGATCAGTAACAGAATAGTATACAGAAATACAGAGCGATCAGTAACAGAATAGTATACAGAAATACAGAGGATCAGTAACAGAATAGTATACAGAAATACAGAGCGATCAGCAACAGAATAGTATACAGAAATACAGAGCGATCAGCAACAGAATAGTATACAGAAATACAGAGAGATCAGTAACAGAATAGTATACAGAAATACAGAGCGATCAGTAACAGAATAGTATACAGAAATACAGAGCGATCAGTAACAGAATAGTATACAGAAATACAGAGAGATCAGTAACAGAATAGTATACAGAAATACAGAGTGATCAGTAACAGAATAGTATACAGAAATACAGAGAGATCAGTAACAGAATAGTATACAGAAATACAGAGAGATCAGCAACAGAATAGTATACAGAAATACAGAGCGATCAGCAACAGAATAGTATACAGAAATACAGAGAGATCAGTAACAGAATAGTATACAGAAATACAGAGAGACCACTAACAGAATAGTATACAGAAATACAGAGCGATCAGTAACAGAATAGTATACAGAAATACAGGCGATCAGTAACAGAATAGTATACAGAAATACAGAGAGATCAGTAACAGAATAGTATACAGAAATACAGAGAGATCAGTAACAGAATAGTATACAGAAATACAGAGCGATCAGTAACAGAATAGTATACAGAAATACAGAGAGATTAGTAACAGAATAGTATACAGAAATACAGAGAGATCAGTAACAGAATAGTATACAGAAATACAGAGGGATCAGTAACAGAATAGTATACAGATACACAGAGATCAGTAACAGAATAGTATACAGAAATACAGAGAGATCAGTAACAGAATAGTATACAGATACAGGAGATCAGTAACAGAATAGTATACAGAGAGATCAGTAACAGAATAGTATACAGAAATACAGAGAGTCAGTAACAGAATAGTATACAGAAATACAGAGAGATCAGTAACAGAATAGTATACAGAAATACAGAGAGATCAATAACAGAATAGTATACAGAAATACAGAGATCAGTAACAGAATAGTATACAGAAATACAGAGCGATCAGTAACAGAATAGTATACAGAAATACAGAGGATCAGTAACAGAATAGTATACAGAAATACGGAGAGATCAGTAACAGAATAGTATACAGAAATACAGAGGGATCAGTAACAGAATAGTATACAGAAATACAGAGGGATCAGTAACAGAATAGTATACAGAAATACAGAGAGATCAGTAACAGAATAGTATACAGAAATACAGAGAGATCAGTAACAGAATAGTATACAGAAATACAGAGCGATCAGTAACAGAATAGTATACAGAAATACAGAGCGATCAGTAACAGAATAGTATACAGAAATACAGAGAGATCAGTAACAGAATAGTATACAGAAATACAGAGAGATCAGTAACAGAATAGTATACAGACGAGGATCAGTAACAGAATAGTATACAGAAATACAGAGATCAGTAACAGAATAGTATACAGAAATACAGAGATCAGTAACAGAATAGTATACAGAAAAACAGAGAGAGCAGTAACAGAATAGTATACAGAAATACAGAGAGATCAGTAACAGAATAGTATACAGAAAAACAGAGAGAGCAGTAACAGAATAGTATACAGAAATACAGAGAGATCAGTAACAGAATAGTATACAAAAATACAGAGCGATCAGTAACAGAAATTATCCTATAGATGAACAACAAGAAATACATGCAGACTGATCAATAACACATTAACTCTGTCATATGACATCAATAAGACACTATGACTTTGTGGAAATACACATGTCCTATTACAGGGAGACATCATAGCAGCATCTCCAGCTAGCAGCTAAGGGAGAACTGAAAATGACAGATAGAGCCTGCATAGGGGAAAACTGCTAAAACTGCATAATTGAAGGCATATAATGCCCAGAAATGTGTAAATTTAAAAAAAAAATGTTTTTATTCCATTTTCTGTACATGATTATGGGGCAGCCATCTTGCCTGAGCTTCTCCTTTGCTCTATTAACCCCTCCCGCAGGTGGCATTTTTCAATCTTTGTTTTTGACTTCCCTCCTTCCAAACCCCATAACTTTTTTAATTTTCCATTCACAGAGCCATATGAGGGCTTAATGTTTGCAGGACAAATTGTTCTTCATAATGGAACCATTTAATGTTTTGTAAAATGTACTGGGAAGCTGAAAAAAAATTCTGAATGGGGTGAAAATGGAGAAAAACTTCATTTGGGCAACTTTCTTAGGGGTTTCAGTTTTACGACATTCACTGCGCAGCCAAAATGACCTGTCACCTGTATTCTATGTTTCGGTACAGTTCCGGGGATACTATTTATGTTGCTTTAGTTACATTTTAACTCCTTAATAAAAATACAAAACTTTCCAAAAACTTTTTCTTTAAAGTTGCCATATTCTTGTTTACATTTCCGTGTACGAGGATGTATGGGGCATCTTTTTTTGTGGGGCCAGATGTGCCTTTTAGTTAGACTATTTTGTGGAATGTCTGTTGCTTTAATTACTTGTTATTCAAATTTTTATCAGAGGCGAAACAGCGAAAAAGTAGCAGTTCGGCAAAATATTTTTATAAGTTTGTAGACCGGGCATTTTCGGACACAGGGATTCCTAATGTGTTTGTGTTGCACAGTAATTTTTTACTTTTATATGTATTTTATGGAAAGGGGGGGTGAATTGAATTTTGTTATATATATATTTTTTAGGGTTTTTTTGTTTTTTTTTATTTATTTTTTTGCTAATTGCAAATGGTGTCTCAGTCAGCTTTGACCAAAGCACTGGGGGCCTTAATGCCCACGATCAGTGCGGGCACTTTATTGCGCATCGGGTCTCTGCTGTATAATAGGAGCTGAGCGGCCGCCATATTTAAATACCAGGCATCACTGTACTATTAGGGCGTATGTCGGGAAGGGGTTAGTAACATTTAGTGATTTGGTTTAGGGCTGTCTTATAGCCATAGGCAGCAATAGTTTGGAGCGAGGGGCGGGACATAAGCTAACATCATCTATTGTCAGTAGTGATGTAATGAATGCTTAATGGTGTTATCCATAGAGGTGTTATCTTCTATTGTAATCCTGTCTGTGATGTAAATAAGGGACTGCTACAAAGAAAACCCCTACAGAATTGGCAGTCTATAATTAGGCTTAGTGGTTAGAGTGAGAATTGTAGGATTTAGTACTTTATAAAAATATAGATCGTGAAATAAAATTGTTTAAAAAAAAACTAGACAATTTTCTGGTGACACATTCCCATTAAGATAAGGTGCACTGTAATCGTCTGCATTACCAATAGGACCACAACTCTCATCATCATCAGAAGCTCGATATGGGGTCTCCCATAGGGAATATAAGGGGTGAACAGTTCTAGGAGTTAGTTTTGGGTCACCGTCTCTGCACTCAGTCTATAAGCCGCGCTGTGAGCCCTTGTATGGGGAGGGGGTGACGAGGATGCGATTTGCTGGTCTCTTGTACAGAGAGGGGATTGAGCAGATTTCCGTCTTGTGAAGATTTAGCATATTGCAGGCAGCGGCCCGGGGGGATTTTCTTTCCAAACAAGTATCATAAATTGGCTTTCATATCCTTGAAGTGCTTGCGCTTGTTTTTGCCGGCGCGGTGCCTGCCTCGCACAATGTGTCCCACTGAAGTTAAGGCGAAGAGAAATCAATGAGACCCAGCGCCGCCTCCATTACTTACATTTGCGCATCCGTAAACAGGATTTAAGCGATCTCAGGGGGGGGCTATTAAGTGGGCCGGTGGGGGGGGGGGGAGGAAATTTTCAGAAAGGTTAATTTGTGCATTTTGTATATGGACACAGAACCAAGAGAAAGTCAGCTTTTTAAATTTGACTTTCTTCAAATTTTTACAATTTTTTTTTTCCTGAGCCATCTGTCTGCAGGGAATTAGCGAGAAGCAATTAGTGCCAATGACACCCTGACGGGCGCCTAATGTGACAAATGAGCCGCAGGTAGAGGCGGCAGCACCCATCTACCGCCCAAGGTCAGCGCACTGCTAATGATGTAACATGCACCAATGTCTCATGTACCTGCAGGGATGTCCGAGAGGCCGCCCATACTGAGGAGCAACTCATACATTGGTCACATGATTGATCTCGCCATTCCCATGGGGCGGACGCATTTGGTGGGGTTTCCCTTCAGGGGTCGTATGGGTGTTAAAGGCATCACATTGTATCTACTAAATCTGAAATCCAAGAATTTCAATGGGAGAAGAGAAAAGCCAAAATACTCCACAGCAACCTTTCCTTTTCTTCCCTTATTTATTTTGTTGCCGTTCTTTGAACTTCCTCCAGCTCCGGAGAGCTTCCTTAAAGGGAATGTGTGACCTACTATTTAAAAAAAGTTTTTATGTTAAACATATTTTTTAAAGAATTTTTGAGCTATCGATCTATATTTATAAAAAACTAAAAATAAAAAAATTATTCCTGCAATTTTAACTATGGCCATTAAGCCTAATAATAGAAAGACACTTGCCAATTCTGTAGGGGTTACCTCCAATTATAAAATAGCTTTCCATAAATGAATATTAAAGGTGAGACTTTGCTATATATCTTATCAGAGAAATCTCTTTCCTTCTGCACTGCTCTCCTCCTCCTCCTTTTCATCACTTAGACTGTTTATATCTATAACACCATATCCGTCTTTAGTCTCACACACAGAAGTCTATGGAGAGGGGAGGATTGATTTATTGTCTAATTTTGTGCAGGGGTAGAGTCTTACCTTGGATATAGTGCAGTGCCAGAGGAGCTTTCCCTTACAGAGTAGCAGCTATTTGTGTGTTTTCCAGCATCCTCCTCTAACCTCTCCATAGACTTCTATGTAAAGCATAACTCCGCCTGATAACTGTAGAAGGAAGCATTTTTCTTTAATAAGATATATTACAAAGTTTCTTCTATTCCCCTGTACTATTCATTTATGGAAAGATGTAATTGGAGGTCACTTTAAGAGTTGGGCTTCAGGCTGATACACTTCACTTGTGCTGATACATTGTAGCAAACCATCACGGTAAGACACTGGTCCTATTAGATACATTTTTTAGTCCCTTGTTCCAAGACCTGAAGCTTCTCCATCCTGAGAGATCAGTATAAATGCCTGCGTATAAGGGGGGGGTCTTCACATGGGCTGCCTCCCCATGTTATGACCTGCCCAGGAACCTGTATAAGCGATGACTGTTATCAGTGTCTGTATACAGTGAATGTTCCCCATACTGTTTCCTTCGCTGTAACCACCACTAAATGTACAGGGAACCTGCCCCATAAATCCATCTACGATCACTGCTCTATTACCATTCTTTACACTGCAGCATTTCTCCCTTAGATCATTGATCAGTGACTAGAGCTACTTCAGCTGTATTGCAGTCGGAGGTAGGAAAAAAATGGATTTCAAACTATCAGAGGATCACGCAGCTGCTTTGTCCCTTTGCCATGCTTTACACTGCAGCTCTGCTCGGGAGGTCAGTGCATGAACCAAGGATTTCTCTTACAGCACGGCCAGAATGATTATGATCATCTGAGAAAGGAAGATTAGCAGATAACTGGTGCAGATAGGTGAAGGGAGGAGCCTGGGTAGGGGGAGGAGCCTATAAATCTGCTCAAGACCTTTCATTAATTCCACGTTTGGCAGCGTTTATGATGTCCTGTCCCTTTAATTTGACTTTGCTGGAGGGTGCAGAGGAGAGCAGAACACTAGGTACTTAGGAATCTGATTTATATCTATTTACATTGCTGCTTGCAGTTTAATTAAAAGCGTTACTCCCTATTACCGGATCTGACAGCCGTCTCCATGTAAATGACTTCCACAGACTTGTACACAGCTGAGAGCGAGGCCAAAACTTTTCTAAGACAAATACAAAAAGAGGAAAATCACTTAGAAATTTAATACAAGTTCTTGTTAATTAAGTCGAGACACAGAGCGCAACTTAATAATGGAGAGAATATCAGGGAATAACAGCTCTGAGGGTTCTAAATATAACGCATCTGCTCATTAACGCTCTGTACACAGGAGCAACTTATTCCAGCAGCGATACTGAGCAAGCGACATATATAACATATGGGCATAGAAATCACTCTATATAATTCACTATATCATCAATAGCTCCAGCACAACAGGAAACATATAGAATAATCTACATAAAGAGAAGAGTCACTGTGTACATACATTACATTTCTTATCCTGTATTATACTCCAGAGCTGCGCTCACTATTCTGCTGGTACAGTCACTGTGTACATACATTACATTACTTATCCTGTACTGATCCTGAGTTACATCCTGTATTCTACTCCAGAGCTGCGCTCACTATTCTGCTGGTACAGTCACTGTGTACATACATTACATTACTTATCCTGTACTGATCCTGAGTTACATCCTGTATTATACTCCAGAGCTGCGCTCACTATTCTGCTGGTGCAATCACTGTGTACATACATTACATTACTTATCCTGTATTATACTCCAGAGCTGCACTCACTATTCTGCTGGTGCGGTCACTGTGTACATACATTACATTACTTATCCTGTACTGATCCTGAGTTACATCCTGTATTATACTCCAGAGCTGCACTCACTATTCTGCTGGTACAGTCACTGTGTACATACATTACATTACTTATCCTGTACTGATCCTGAGTTACATCCTGTATTATACTCCAGAGCTGCACTCTCTATTCTGCTGGTGCAGTCACTGTGTACAGTCATGGCCAAAAGTTTTGAGAATGACACAAATATTATATTTTCACATGATCTGCTGCCCTCTGGTTTTTATGTGTGTTTGTCAGATGTTTTTATCACATACAGAAATAGAATTGCATTCATATAATGAGTAACAGAAGCTTATATTGACAGTTAGAATGAGTTAATGCAGCAAGTCAATATTTGCAGTGTTGACCCTTCTTCTTCAGGACCTCTGCAATTCTCCCTGGCATGCTCTCAATCAACTTCTGGACCAAATCCTGACTGATAGCAGTCCATTCTTGCAGAATCAATGCTTTCATTTTGTCTGAATTTGTTGGTTTTTGTTTGTCCACCCGTCTCTTGATGATTGACCACAAGTTCTCAATGGGATTAAGATCTGGGGAGTTTCCAGGCCATGGACCCAAAATCTCTATGTTTTGTTCCCTGAGCCATTTAGTTATCACCTTTGCTTTATGGCAAGGTGCTCCATCATGCTGGAAAAGGCATTGTTGAGCGCCAAACTGCTCTTGGACGGTTGGGAGAAGTTGCTCTTGGAGGACATTCTGGTACCATTCTTTATTCATGGCTGTGTTTTTAGGCAAGACTGTGAGAGAGCCGATTCCCTTGGCTGAGAAGCAACCCCACACATGAATGGTTTCAGGATGCTTTACAGTTGGCATGAGACAAGACTGGTGGTAGCGCTCACCTCTTCTTCTCCGAATAAGCTGTTTTCCAGATGTTCCAAACAATCGAAAAGGGGATTCATCAGAGAAAATGACTTTCCCCCAGTCCTCAGCAGTCCACTCCCTGTACCTTTTGCAGAATATCAGTCTGTCCCTGATGTTTTTTCTGGAGAGAAGTGGCTTCTTTGCTGCCCTCCTTGAGACCAGGCCTTGCTCCAAGAGTCTCCGCCTCACAGTGCGTGCAGATGCACTCACACCTGCCTGCTGCCATTCCTCAGCAAGCTCTGCACTGCTGGTAGCCCGATCCCGCAGCTGAAACACTTTTAAGAGACGGTCCTGCCGCTTGCTGGTCTTTCTTGGGCGCCCTGGAGCCTTTTTGGCACCAATGGAACCTCTCTCCTTGAAGTTCTTGATGATGCGATAGATTGTTGACTGAGGTGCAATCTTTCTAGCTGCAATACTCTTCCCAGTTAGGCCATTTTTGTGCAGTGCAATGATGACTGCACGTGTTTCTTTAGAGATAACCATGGTTAACAGAAGAGAAACAATGATGGCAAGCACCAGCCTCCTTTTAAAGTGTCCAGTGGTGTCATTCTTACTTCATGACAGATTGATCTCCAGCCCTGTCCTCATCAACACCCACCCTGTGTTAATGGAGCAATCACTGAAACGATGTTAGGTGGTCCTTTTAAGGCAGGGCTGCAATGATGTTGAAATGTGTTTTGGGGGATAAAGTTCATTTTCTAGGCAAATATTGACTTTGCAAGTAATTGCCGTTAAGCTGATCACTCTTTATAACATTCTGGAGTATATGCAAATTGCCATTAGAAAAACTGAAGCAGTAGACTTTGTAAAAATTAATATTTGTATCATTCTCAAAACTTTTGGCCATGACTGTACATACATTACATTACTTTTCCTGTACTGATCCTGAGTTACATCCTGTATTATACTCCAGAGCTGCGCTCACTATTCTGCTGGTACAGTCACTGTGTACATACATTACATTACTTATCCTGTACTGATCCATTTTTATGGTGCCTGTGTCTGTATTTAAAGAGTCTTGTCTGGGGTCTGCGTTTATTTAGGGGCTATTGTATGGGTTGTATTTATTTTGGGGTCCTTATTTTTGTTTTTGTTCCTATATAGGATCAATACGGCTGCAGAAATGAGGAGCCAATGATGTCTCGGCAGCAAACTCTGCTATAGTCAGGAGTAATCACCATGGTGGTCTTGGCTGGTCTAGATTTTAGACTTTACTCATCTTTACTTTGCACCATACTGCTACTTTGTTGCGAACAGGACATGGCAACAAAGTAACAGCTTGTTCTCTGCAGCTAAGGAGCAACTGACAGAATGTAAATCTCAGTTAAAGTGAACAGATGGCGCCCGGTCACCGGGTATTTCCTTTTATCTCTGGCCAGGATATTTCTTTTCCATAAGTAATATCACAGTGGCGACATGTTTATGAAGATAAACCCGGCTGGCGGCAAATGGCATCAATTATCAGCGCCGATCCTCGTACACACAGCAGAATCAATTCTGAATATTTTATGGTTTTAATTAAATTAGTTTATGTTCACTTGAGGATGACAGAGAGGATTATTTGCTTCCAAAGTTTGGTCTAAAATATATCTATGAGAGTGAAGATAAAGTGTGTAATGGAAGGAGGGGCGGAAAGGTTGGAAGACAGGGGTGAGTAAATCGGTCACACTGTTAAATCATTCAAAATTCTATGTCTTATTTATATCCATTTCTGGGAAAGCTGAGTGACACTAGATTTTGATCCAGCTTTCTCCTGCTCCTAAATGTAAAAAGGTGCCTAGTTATACAGTGATATGGGGATCATTGTATTTGACCTTCAGGAGTCTGGGAAAGCTGGGTGATGCCCATCTGTCCTGGAAAATGGCAGAATAGAGATTTATCTTCACATGTGACAGTTTGTACATGGCCTGTGCACAGGTTAGAGAACACATGATATCATTGGAGGGTCTGACCACTAGAATGGGGTATTCACTTGAAAGCTGTAGAGCTGCAATACCCAACGCAACCACTACTGTACAGGTGGCGTGCCTGTAATAATGAAGAGATTGCAGCACTTGCACAATTGCAGCGGCCCCTTCTTAGGGTTGGATCCCCGATCAACCGATCTGATATTGAGGATAGTATGAACCCCGAGACCCCGTCAATGTGACAACTCCCGGCAGTCGGTGCGAGCCATCTGTATCTCCTATTTCCAGCTCTGGTTCTGCTCATTACACAAGTCGAGGATGAAAGGGATTATGGGAGATTATGAAGAGGCTGCAACGCCGGAATTTATAATCAGTTTTTGGATGAATTAATAAAGCTAATTTACCGTAACTTGTCTACTATCATCTGATTTGTAACGCCCGCTCTGCCCATCTGTCGCCTGCCCTGATCTCTGCCCGTCTTCATTTCAACAGTATCAGCGGTCATAATGTTACGGCAATATCAGCAGTCATAGTTATGCTTACACAGCTGAGGGTTTGTTACAGTGTGGTCTAAATCTGTGAGCTAAAGAATGTGGACGCTGAACTAATAATTTTTCCTGCACTGATACATTGTAGCAACATGTCAGTAAAACAGAGATCAACTGTATGTTTAGGATCAACTCAGGATGGAGATTTATCCTCAGTGGGTGGAGCCTTCTCCTGTGCTCAGCGCTGCCCCTGCTGGAAGCACTTCATATGATTTCTATGATATCATCAGACTTGGTGGTGATCTCATTGTTGACATCATGGGTGACAATAAATGCAATGATTGGTTTTTGGGTTATATCCCATTGTCAGGGGCAGCACAAAATCCTCATAAATCTGCAGATTCGTGAAGTACTCAAGATCTGACCCTTGTTTTGTGATGTGGCTGAGATGTCTCTACGGATGGAGCATTTCCTTAGTCTCAGTGAGATAAGGATCCGAAGAAGGTGAATCCCACTGGGCCCGCGACTCCAGACGTCTTCTGTTATTCACTATGTGCAGAGTCGTCCTCGCAGTCACCTTTTCCCTTATTTATAAGCTAAAAAGTGTGATTTTTGTTATTTTGTTATAATTTAATATTTTTCCTAGGGCTGTAGGAAAGCTGAGAGATGACTCTGTGCTGTATATAGGAATAAACAGCACAGTATATAGGAAGATGTCCCAAAGTTTAGCCTCTCTTCATACTGGAATAGCTGATAACAGAGAGCAATCTATAGTATTCACCAGTCAGTCACTCTCAGAGTAGATGTAGCAGAGCTGGGTGCGTGCTCTATGACCTAGCAGACAGTGCCGGGGTCAGTGATGTACTTCTGGATTCTTCCCTTGTCTCTGGCAGATCCATTACTCTGTGCAGTGAGAAGCAGCAAAACAATATGATGTGCTGAAATCCTCTGTGGCCCAGAAAGTGGCGGTTACAGCATCTCCTGACTACCGCCTGCTCCGGCGCGTGTTACCGTCATTCGGATCCTGGAAGTCGATCACTTACAGGATGATTGATCTGCGGCTCTTACCGGTAATTACCACCAGTTATATCATGTCACACTAATTGATTGGCTCAGTGGTTCAGTTTATGGCTGCCTGGGGCTGTCAGGAGATAATGGGGGTTGTAGTTCTGCAACAGCTGGAGATCTATATTTTAAAGATCACTGCTCTACAGAAACCCTTTCTCTTATATACATAATGGGAGTTGTAGTTCTGAACCAGTCAGAGAGGCATAGGTCGGCAGTGTTTTGAGACCCTGATTCAGAAGGTGCCTCCGTTCTCCTGTGTCCACGGTAGGAGTTGTAGTTTTGCAATAGCTGAAAAGTCATCAACTATTGACTACTGCTCTAGAGTGACTCCTTTTAAATATGGAAATGCTGGGAATTGTAGTCATGATATCTCTTGGATGGAGGCCACAGACACCTCCCTTATGGCCATGCTGAGAGTTACAGTTTTGCAGCAGTTGTACATATATAATTATATACAGGAGATACCCAGGTTATACCAGCTGTACATATATAATTATATACAGGATATACCCAGGTTATACCAGCTGTACATATATCATTATATACAGGAAATACCCAGGTTATACCGGCTGTACATATATAATTATATACAGGAGATACCCAGGTTATACCGGCTGTACATATATAATTATATACAGGAGATACCCAGGTTATACCGGCTGTACATATATAATTATATACAGGAGATACCCAGGTTATACCAGCTCTACATATATAATTATATACAGGATATACCCAGGTTATACCGGCTGTACATATATAATTATATACAGGAGATACCCAGGTTATACCAGCTGTACATATATAATATATACAGGAGATACCCAGGTTATACCGGCTCTACATATATAATTATATACAGGAGATCCCCAGGTTATACCGGCTATACATATATAATTATATACAGGAGATACCCAGGTTATACCAGCTGTACATATATAATTATATACAGGAGATACCCAGGTTATACCAGCTGTACATATATAATTATATACAGGATATACCCAGGTTATACCGGCTGTACATATATAATTATATACAGGAGATACCCAGGTTATACCAGCTGTACATATATAATTATATACAGGAGATACCCAGGTTATACCAGCTGTACATATATAATTATATACAGGATATACCCAGGTTATACCGGCTGTACATATATAATTATATACAGGAGATACCCAGGTTATACCAGCTGTACATATATAATATATACAGGAGATACCCAGGTTATACCGGCTGTACATATAGAATTATATACAGGAGATACCCAGGTTATACCAGCTGTACATATATAATTATATACAGTATATACCCAGGTTATACCAGCATGGTCCATATCACTATATACAAGAAGATGTATAACGTATACTAGCTGTACATATATAATTATATACAGGAGGTACCCAGGTTATACCAGCTGTACATATATATTATATACAGGAGATACCCAGGTTATACCAGCTGTACATATATAATTATATACAGGAGATACCCAGGTTATACCGGCTGTACATATATAATTATATACAGGAGATACCCAGGTTATACCAGCTGTACATATATAATTATATACAGGAGATACCCAGGTTATACCGGCTGTACTTATAGAATTATATACAGGAGATACCTAGGTTATACCAACTGTACATATATAATTATATACAGGAGATACCCAGGTTATACCAGCTGTACGTATATAATTATATACAGGAGATACTTAGGTTATACCAGCTGTACATATAGAATTATATACAGGAGATACCCAGGTTATACCAGCTGCACATATAGAATTATATACAGGAGATACCCAGGTTATACCAGCTGTACGTATATAATTATATACAGGAGATACCCAGGTTATACCGGCTGTACATATATAATTATATACAGGAGATACCCAGGTTATACCGGCTGTACATATATAATTATATACAGGAGATACCCAGGTTATACCAGCTGTACATATATAATTATATACAGTATATACCCAGGTTATACCGGCTGTACATATATAATTATATACAGGAGATACCCAGGTTATACCAGCATGGTCCATATCACTATATACAGGGAGATGTATAATGTATAGTCGTCCTCTCTGATCTCTGGACTATAAATCTATACTTAGCTAATAAGGTTTTCATGTTCCTCTGGGCTGTGTATGGAATAACTTAGTGTTATAAAGTACAATGTATAATATGTGAGTAGAGCGCCCCCGGCAGGTGATGTGCTGCTCTGCTGCTGTCTATTACTATAATTGTGCAGGGACGGCTCCTTTCATACAGTTGACGTCTTTTGTGTCAGAATCCGCTGTAATCTGGTGTGTCTCCTCCTCAGCCTCGCAGCGCCGTTTTCCTCCAGGAGCCGCATTTCCTGGGCTTTGTCTTCTCCCAATTAATTGCACTTCTGAGATTTGCGCTCAGCGCCATTAATTCCGTCCACGCCTTGTGCTCCGGTTATACTGCAGGGTCTGAGCGGACGTGAGAGGCGAAACACTAGAGATGGTATCTGTTAAAGGGGAAGCGAACATTATCTAGAAAAAAACTATCTTAAAGAGTTTTTTGAAAACTTTCAGACGCCCTTGTGTCAAGGTCAAACCATCAGAGAACGGGTACAGGGGTTCCAGAAAATGTAATTAGTGGTTGTCTGAGTGCTCAGACCTTCACTCATTGATAAATATGAAGGTGCAAAATTGTTCAGTTTTCGTCTGTGCCTCTGTAGTTCTTCCTGGCACTGCTCTACTTTCCTTATTGTAGTGATTGGTGTGCAGACGCATAGACTTTTTGTGTATTACAAAATCATTGGACTACTGTTCACAATGATCCCAATATTTCAAGTAGAGCTGAAACCGAAATTTTTAGGGTTCCGCACACATGAATTCACCAAACTTGATTTTATATTCTGGGGTCCCTTCAGGCCTCATATTATAATAATATATTTGTATTTCCAATGGAATTCCAGAGCATATTTTCTTTAAATTTGAAATGATCTAATTCCTCTGTTATTCCCCTTGGAAATATATAAATAAACTAATAAGTGGCTTCCATCATTCCTCTTGTCAGGACTGATAGGATAAAGCCATACTTGCAGGAATACACCACATTGACAAGGGGACTGGCAATAGTCAGTTGTTTCCTGGAAGAATAACTGAGGAACAGCACAACACAGAGTTGCAAGAAAGGATGTTAAAGAATTTAAAGGGGAATACAAGTATTTACTAAAACAGACATGTCAGGAGAGGAGACGGCTTCTCTATAGCAGAGCTGAAAACAAAAGGGGCACAAAAAGTGTCCCGGGCTCCTTCATTCTAGTGACTGTGAACCATCCCTTTAAGAGGGATGCATTAAAGGCACCTCAGTATTTAAAAAATCCCTACTAAATATCAGTCAGTAAATCAACCTTTTCCACTAACTTGGTAAAAATATCCTATTATGCTCTGTCATTGTTATATTTGTGTCTGGCAAAGCTGGGTGACCACCAATATTTCCTCCATTACGCATTTGATGCACCAATCTATGTTATTATACTAATAGAAATATTTGCCATTTAAGACTTTAGAAAAGCTGGGTGGCAATGAAGTAATAGTGAACATACTGTTTGGACTGTCACCCAGCTTTCCTGGAAACAGATATATCTCCTATACAGACACTTGTTAAGCCTGCACCTCCTCTATGGGCTTTGGGTATATACTATTATGGCAGTGGTGCTGCTCATCCTGGCGGTGTAGCTCCATATCTATATTATAATACGGAGATGAATAGCGCCCCCTATAAAATCTGAGAACCCGTCATATACCTCACCAGGGGGATTTCATTACACATCTAAATCAGACGACTGGTGGAAGCCGCAGCGCAACCGCATGTTTATCACTGCGAGGAGCAATAAAGCTGCAGGAGGGCACTAAATATCCGCAGAGCTCACCCCGGGCGTAATATCTAACCAAATAATCCCACCAAAGTCCTCAATCTCAGCAGATCAACGTCCGAGGGGAAGAGCAGCACAAAAAGTACAAGAGACCTGCCAGGAGGATGAGAGAAGTGGTACTGTGCACACTCTGTGTATATAGAGCAAGAGAAGTGGTACTGTGCACAGTCTGTGTATATAGAGCAAGAGAAGTGGTACTGTGCACAGTCTGTGTATATAGAGCAAGAGAAGTGGTACTGTGCACAGTCTGTGTATATAGAGCAAGAGAAGTGGTACTGTGCACTGCCTGTGTATACAGGATAAGAGAAGTGGTACTGTGCACAGTCTGTGTATACAGGAGGAGAGAACTGGTACTGTGCACAGTCTGTGTATACAGGAGGAGAGAACTGGTACTGTGCACAGTCTGTGTATATAGAGCAAGAGAAGTGGTACTGTGCACAGTCTGTGTATATAGAGCAAGAGAAGTGGTACTGTGCACTGTCTGTGTATACAGGATAAGAGAAGTAGTACTGTGCACTGTCCATATATACAGGAGGAGAGAAGTGGTACTGTGCACTGTCCATATATACAGAATAAGAGAAGTGGTACTGTGCACTGTCCATATATACAGGACAAGAGAAGTGGTACTGTGCACTGTCCATATATACAGGATAAGAGAAGTGGTACTGTGCACTGTCCATATATACAGGACAAGAGAAGTGATACTGTGCACTGTCCATATATACAGGACTAGAGAAGTGGTACTGTGCACTGCCCATATATACAGGACAAGAGAAGTGGTACTGTGCACTGTCCATATATACAGGAGGAGAGAAGTGGTACTGTGCACTGTCCATATATACAGGAGGAGAGAAGTGGTACTGTGCACTGTCCATATATACAGGACAAGAGAAGTGGTACTGTGCACTGTCCATATATACAGGAGGAGAGAAGTGGTACTGTGCACTGTCCATATATACACGACAAGAGAAGTGGTACTGCGCACTGTCCATATATACAGGAGGAGAGAAGTGGTACTGTGCACTGTCCATATATACAGAATAAGAGAAGTGGTACTGTGCACTGTCCATATATACAGGATAAGAGAAATGGTACTGTGCACTGCCCATATATACAGGACAAGAGAAGTGATACTGTGCACTGTCCATATATACAGGATAAGAGAAGTGGTACTGTGCACTGTCCATATATACAGGACTAGAGAAGTGGTACTGTGCACTGTCCATATATACAGGAGGAGAGAAGTGGTACTGTGCACTGTCCATATATACAGGAGGAGAGAAGTGGTACTGTGCACTATCCATATATACAGGACAAGAGAAGTGGTACTGTGCACTGTCCATATATACAGGATAAGAGAAGTGGTACTGTGCACTGTCCATATATACAGGAGGAGAGAAGTGGTACTGTGCACTCTCCATATATACAGGATAAGAGAAGTGGTACTGTGCACTGTCCATATATACAGGATAAGAGAAGTGGTACTGTGCACTGTCCATATATACAGGAGGAGAGAAGTGGTACTGTGCACTGTCCATATATACAGGACAGGAGAAGTGGTACTGTGCACTGTCCATATATACAGGATAAGAGAAGTGGTACTGTGCACTGTCCATATATACAGGAGGAGAGAAGTGGTACTGTGCACTGTCCTTATATACAGAGTAAGAGAAGTGGTACTGTGCACTGTCTGTGTATAGAGAACGAGAGATGTGATACTGTGCACTGTCCATATATACAGGATAAGAGAAGTGGTACTGTGCACTGTCCATATATACAGGACAGGAGAAGTGGTACTGTGCACTGTCTGTGTATAGCGAACGAGAGAAGTGATACTGTGCACTGTCCATATATACAGGAGGAGAGAAGTGGTACTGTGCACTGTCCATATATACAGGAGGAGAGAAGTGGTACTGTGCACTATCCATATATACAGGACAAGAGAAGTGGTACTGTGCACTGTCCATATATACAGGACAGGAGAAGTGGTACTGTGCACTGTCTGTGTATAGAGAACGAGAGAAGTGATACTGTGCATCATCTATATACAAAGACATAAAAGACAGAGACAAGTAGTTCTCATATTCATTGTCTTTCTATCCCTTTGTCCTTCACTTTCTCCATCTCTCCCCAGTCCCATCTCCCAGCACCTCAGTCTACTCCAGGTCTCTCTAGCGCCCCTCCATATACAGTGACTCACGCCCATACTCTCCCTCGTGTACAGCAGGTGCAGGGTCTCTAGTTTTCTTCTTCTGTATTTTATTTTTTCTCTTGATGAAAACAAGCTGCTCGATAACAGCCACTACTCCCCCCATCATTGTCAGGAGCAGCTAATTATACAGGTCTGACCTGTTACTCTCATCGCCATCTACTAATTATGGAGTTCAGAGTCCATTACACCAAGTTCCTCACACATATTATAACAACTCAGAGAAAATAATCATTAAGTCTACTGGATGAAAACATTTTAATTACAGTTTTCAGGCGAAGAAATTAAATTATTGTTATTTATATAAAAATGACGGAAACAAAGAAAACAGACAAAAAAAACCTGCAATTGTCTAGTGCAGAAGCAAAAGAGGCTCCATGAAAGATTATTATAGGACCTGCCACATTGCTAACAAAACCAAACTTTAAGCTCCTCCTCTTAAAGATCCATCCTTAATACTGTCCCTAGTACAAGAGTATATCTACTATAATACTGCTCCTATGTACAAGAATATAACTACTATAATACTGCTCCTATGTACAAGAGTATAACTACTATAATACTGCTCCTATGTACAAGAATATAACTACTATAATACTACCTCCTATATACAAGAATATAACTACTATAATACTGCTCCTATGTACAAGAATATAACTACTATAATACTGCTCCTATGTACAAGAATATAATTACTATAATACTGCTCCTATGTACAAGAATATAACTACTATAATACTACTCCTATGTACAAGAATATAACTACTATAATACTGTTCCTATGTACAAGGATATAACTACTATAATACTGCCCCTATGTACAAGAATATAACTACTATAATATTGCCCCTATGTACAAGAATATAACTACTATAATACTGCGCCTATGTACAAGAATATAACTACTATAATACTGCTCCTATGTACAAGAATATAACTACTATAATACTGCCCCTATGTACAAGAATATAACTACTATAATACTGCCCCTATGTACAAGAATATAGCTACTATAATACTGCTCCTATGTACAAGAATATAACTACTATAATACTACCTCCTATGTACAAGAATATAACTACTATAATACTACCTCCTATGTACAAGAATATAACTACTATAATACTACCTCCTATGTACAAGAATATAACTACTATAATACTGCCCCTATGTACAAGAATATAACTACTATAATACTGCTCCTATGTACAAGAATATAACTACTATAATACTACTCCTATGTACAAGAATATAACTACTATAATACTACCTCCTATGTACAAGAATATAACTACTATAATACTGCTCCTATGTACAAGAATATAACTACTATAATACTACCTCCTATGTACAAGAATATAACTACTATAATACTACTCCTATGTACAAGAATATAACTACTATAATACTACCTCCTATGTACAAGAATATAACTACTATAATACTACCTCCTATGTACAAGAATATAACTACTATAATACTACCTCCTATGTACAAGAATATAACTACTATAATACTACTCCTATGTACAAGAATATAACTACTATAATACTACCTCCTATGTACAAGAATATAACTACTATAATACTACTCCTATGTACAAGAATATAACTACTATAATACTGCTCCTATGTACAAGAATATAACTACTATAATACTATCCCTATGTACAAGAATATAACTACTATAATACTGCCCCCTATATACAAGAATATAACTACTATAATACTGCTCCTATGTACAAGAATATAACTACTATAATACTGCCCCCTATGTACAAGAATATAACTACTATAATACTGCCCCCTATGTACAAGAATATAACTACTATAATACTGCTCCTATGTACAAGAATATAACTACTATAATACTGCCCTCTATGTACAAGAATATAACTACTATAATACTGCCCCTATGTACAAGAATATAACTACTATAATACCACTATGTACAAGAATATAACTACTATAATACTACCTCCTATGTACAAGAATATAACTACTATAATACTGCCCCCTATATACAAGAATATAACTACTATAATACTGCTCCTATGTACAAGAATATAACTACTATAATACCACTATGTACAAGAATATAACTACTATAATACTGCTTCCTATGTACAAGAATATAACTACTATAATACTGCCCCCTATGTACAAGAATATAACTACTATAATAATACTGCTCCTATGTACAAGACTATAACTACTATAATACTGCTCCTATGTACAAGAATATAACTACTATAATATTACTCCTATGTACAAGAATATAACTACTATAATACTACCTCCTATGTACAAGAATATAGCTACTATAATACTACCTGCTATGTACAAGAATATAACTACTATAATACTGCTCCTATGTACAAGAATATAACTACTATAATACTACCTCCTATATACAAGAATATAACTACTATAATACTGCTCCTATGTACAAGAATATAACTACTATAATACTGCTCCTATGTACAAGAATATAATTACTATAATACTGCTCCTATGTACAAGAATATAACTACTATAATACTACTCCTATGTACAAGAATATAACTACTATAATACTGTTCCTATGTACAAGAATATAACTACTATAATACTGCCCCTATGTACAAGAATATAACTACTATAATATTGCCCCTATGTACAAGAATATAACTACTATAATACTGCGCCTATGTACAAGAATATAACTACTATAATACTGCTCCTATGTACAAGAATATAACTACTATAATACTGCCCCTATGTACAAGAATATAACTACTATAATACTGCCCCTATGTACAAGAATATAGCTACTATAATACTGCTCCTATGTACAAGAATATAACTACTATAATACTACCTCCTATGTACAAGAATATAACTACTATAATACTACCTCCTATGTACAAGAATATAACTACTATAATACTACCTCCTATGTACAAGAATATAACTACTATAATACTGCCCCTATGTACAAGAATATAACTACTATAATACTGCTCCTATGTACAAGAATATAACTACTATAATACTGCTCCTATGTACAAGAATATAACTACTATAATACTACTCCTATGTACAAGAATATAACTACTATAATACTACCTCCTATGTACAAGAATATAACTACTATAATACTGCTCCTATGTACAAGAATATAACTACTATAATACTACCTCCTATGTACAAGAATATAACTACTATAATACTACTCCTATGTACAAGAATATAACTACTATAATACTACCTCCTATGTACAAGAATATAACTACTATAATACTACCTCCTATGTACAAGAATATAACTACTATAATACTGCTCCTTAGTACAATAATATAACTACTATAATACTACTCCTATGTACAAGAATATAACTACTATAATACTACCTCCTATGTACAAGAATATAACTACTATAATACTACTCCTATGTACAAGAATATAACTACTATAATACTGCTCCTATGTACAAGAATATAACTACTATAATACTATCCCTATGTACAAGAATATAACTACTATAATACTGCCCCCTATATACAAGAATATAACTACTATAATACTGCTCCTATGTACAAGAATATAACTACTATAATACTGCCCTCTATGTACAAGAATATAACTACTATAATACTGCCCCTATGTACAAGAATATAACTACTATAATACCACTATGTACAAGAATATAACTACTATAATACTACCTCCTATGTACAAGAATATAACTACTATAATACTGCCCCCTATATACAAGAATATAACTACTATAATACTGCTCCTATGTACAAGAATATAACTACTATAATACCACTATGTACAAGAATATAACTACTATAATACTGCTTCCTATGTACAAGAATATAACTACTATAATACTGCCCCCTATGTACAAGAATATAACTACGATTCTACTGTACAAGAATATAACTACTATAATACTGCTCCTATGTACAAGAATATAACTACTATAATACTGCTCCCATGTACAAGAATATAACTACTATAATACTACTCCTATGTACAAGAATATAACTACTATAATACTGCTCCTATGTACAAGAATATAACTACTATAATACTGCTCCTATGTACAAGAATATAACTACTATAATACTATCTATGTACAAGAATATAACTACTATAATACTGCCCCTATGTACAAGAATATAACTACTATAATACTACTCCTATGTACAAGAATATAACTACTATAATACTGCTCCTATGTACAAGAATATAACTACTATAATACTATCTATGTACAAGAATATAACTACTATAATACTACCTCCTATGTACAAGAATATAACTACTATAATACTGCTCCTATGTACAAGAATATAACTACTATAATACTACTACTATGTACAAGAATATAACTACTATAATACTGCTCCCATGTACAAGGATATCCAGTAACTACTTAGTGATGTTTTACCCTTTCATGTCTGGCTCCTTCTATTAGCGGAAATTGCAATATAGGATAATCTTGGATTCTCACTTGCTCTTATTCTCACCTTCCTGCTCGGAGTCATTTCTCGTCCTTGTCCTGTTTATTTATTCAGAGGTTTCATTATCTCAGGACACTTGTACATAAAATATGCATTTCAACGAAGTAACTGAATTCCCCGCAATTTTCTCCTCTCATATTTGAACTCTGGATATGGAATAGAATTTCTTTGTCTACAGTCTTGAGGTTGATCTTGGGTTTATTAATTAGATTTTATTCTGAAAGAAAGTCCAAGAAGTCAATGAGTAGATGGTCATTACCGTGTCGGTGAGATGATGGGTGGGGGAGGGGGTTCATGTTAGACATGGAACATAAAGCTTTGTCTTTCAACAGGTCTGTAATGTGTCATGCGGCCTGAGCCTGCGCCGCTCTAGCGAGGAGTTTTACAGAGTGATGTATGATAAATGGAGATACAGGACAATAAAATCCTGCACAAGAGGCTCTTAGATCACAGGCGAAGGCAGAATCAAAGTGCTGCAAAAACACAGAGAAATTGGTCACGGAATTAGCAATTGTAAGGTGTCAGAGAGCAGAAACATCCCCAAGGAGCTGAACATGATCTTGATTAAGATGTCAAGGACAAAGGATATCAAGGAAGTGATGTGGAGGCTCACTGGGGGAAATCGGGGGAGAAAGGGGCAATAATATGTGTGTGGGAGGCTAGATAGTGCACAACTGACCAGTGTCAAAATAGCTGACCTATGAAGTGACCAGTGCTATAATAACTGACCTATAAAGTGACCAGTGCTATAATAACTGACCTATGAGGTGACCGGTGCTATAATAACTGACCTATGAGGTGACCGGTGCTATAATAACTGACCTATGAGGTGACCGGTGCTATAATAACTGACCTATGAAGTGACCAGTGCTATAATAACTGACCTATTAGGTGACCAGTGCTATAATAACTGACCTATGAGGTGACCAGTGCTATAATAACTGACCTATGAAGGGACCAGTGCTATAATAACTGACCTATGAGGTGATTGGTGCTATAATAACTGACCTATGAGGTGACCGGTGCTATAATAACTGACCTATGAGGTGACCGGTGCTATAATAACTGACCTATGAGGTGACCAGTGCTATAATAACTGACCTATGAGGTGACCGGTGCTATAATAACTGACCTATGAGGTGACCGGTGCTATAATAACTGACCTATGAGGTGACCAGTGCTACAATAACTGACCTATGAAGTGACCGTTGCTGTAATAACTGACCTATGAAGTGACCAGTGCTATAATAACTGACCTATTAGGTGACCAGTGTTATAATAACTGACCTATGAGGTGACCGTTGCTGTAATAACTGACCTATGAAGTGACCAGTGCTATAATAACTGACCTATTAGGTGACCAGTGTTATAATAACTGACCTATGAGGTGACCGGTGCTATAATAACTGACCTATGAAGTGACCAGTGCTATAATAACTGACCTATGAGGTGACCAGTGCTATAATAACTGACCTATTAGGTGACCAGTGCTATAATAACTGACCTATGAGGTGACCAGTGCTATAATAACTGACCTATGAAGTGACCAGTGCTATAATAACTGACCTATGTGGTGATTGGTGCTATAATAACTGACCTATGAGGTGACCGGTGCTATAATAACTGACCTATGAGGTGACCAGTGCTATAATAACTGACCTATGAGGTGACCGGTGCTATAATAACTGACCTATGAGGTGACTGGTGCTATAATAACTGACCTATGAGGTGACCAGTGCTATAATAACTGACCTATGAGGTGACCGGTGCTATAATAACTGACCTATGAGGTGACCGGTGCTATAATAACTGACCTATGAGGTGACCAGTGCTATAATAACTGACCTATGAGGTGACCGGTGCTATAATAACTGACCTATGAGGTGACCGGTGCTATAATAACTGACCTATGAGGTGACCAGTGCTATAATAACTGACCTATGAGGTGACCGGTGCTATAATAACTGACCTATGAGGTGACCGGTGCTATAATAACTGACCTATGAGGTGACCAGTGCTATAATAACTGAACTAGATTTACAGTTAGTCTTTTGGGGTGTGGTGTAGTAACTGAGCTGTAATAACTGAGCTTTATACTGTGCACTATATTATATACTAATTTATTACAGCACCATGTACAGTATATAGCTGTTTTTACAGTGCCATGGACAGTTCATAGCTCAGTTATTACAGCTCCATGGACACTGTATACAACGGCATCTTAATAAATTAGAATATCTGGGAAACGTTTATTTCTTCCAGTAATTCCATTTATAAAGTGACCTCCTATATTTTCTAGATTCTTTACACACAGAGTCTTCTATTTCAAGTGTTTTATTTCTGTAAATGTTGATTATGGATTACAGGGAATGAAAACCCAAATCTAAGAAAATGAGAATATTGTAAGTTCAGTTCAGTCTTGTAAATTCAGTGTCACCTGCCAAGGTTTCCTCAGTCTGGTTCAGTAGGACACACAATCATGGAAGACGCTGATTATGGATTGTATTACTGAATGACTGAAATGAAGGAATGTTTCACAGATTTTCTCATTTATTAAGATGCGCCTGTACAATTTATAGCTCAGTTATTACAGCTCCACAGGCAGTATATAGATCAGTTTCTGCAGCCCCATGGACAGTATATAGCTCAGATATTACAGCTCCACAGGCAGTATATAGATCAGTTATTACAGCTCCACAGGCAGTATATAGACAGTTATTACAGCTCCACGGCAGTATATAGATCAGTTATTACAGCTCCACAGACAGTATATAGCTCAGTTTCTGCAGCACCATGGACAGTATATAGCTCAGATATTACAGCTCCACAGGCAGTATATAGATCAGTTATTACAGATCCACAGGCAGTATATAGAACAGTTATTACAGCTCCACGGACAGTATATAGATCAGTTATTACAGCTCCACAGACAGTATATAGCTCAGTTTCTACAGCACCATGGACAGTATATAGCTCAGTTATTACAGCTCCATAGACAGTATATAGCTCAGTTTCTACAGCACCATGGACAGTATATAGCTCAGTTATTACAGCTCCACAGGCAGTATATAGAACAGTTATTACAGCTCCACGGACAGTATATAGATCAGATATTACAGCTCCACAGGCAGTATATAGAACAGTTATTACAGCTCCACGGACAGTATATAGATCAGTTATTACAGCTCCACAGACAGTATATAGCTCAGTTTCTACAGCACCATGGACAGTATATAGCTCAGTTATTACAGCTCCACAGACAGTATATAGCTCAGTTTCTGCAGCACCATGGACAGTATATAGCTCAGATATTACAGCTCCACAGGCAGTATATAGATCAGTTATTACAGATCCACAGGCAGTATATAGAACAGTTATTACAGATCCACGGACAGTATATAGATCAGATATTACAGCTCCACAGGCAGTATATAGAACAGTTATTACAGCTCCACGGACAGTATATAGATCAGTTATTACAGCTCCACAGACAGTATATAGCTCAGTTTCTACAGCACCATGGACAGTATATAGCTCAGTTATTACAGCTCCATAGACAGTATATAGCTCAGTTTCTACAGCACCATGGACAGTATATAGCTCAGTTATTACAGCTCCACAGGCAGTATATAGAACAGTTATTACAGGTCCACGGACAGTATATAGAACAGTTATTACAGCTACACGGACAGTATATAGATCAGATATTACAGCTCCACAGACAGTATATAGCTCAGTTTCTACAGCACCATGGACAGTATATAGCTCAGATATTACAGCTCCACAGGCAGTATATAGAACAGTTATTACAGCTCCACAGGCAGTATATAGAACAGTTATTACAGCTCCACAGACAGTATATAGCTCAGTTTCTACAGCACCATGGACAGTATATAGATCAGATATTACAGCTCCATAGACAGTATATAGATCAGATATTACAGCTCCACAGACAGTATATAGATCAGATATTACAGCTCCACAGACAGTATATAGATCAGATATTACAGCTCCACAGACAGTATATAGCTCAGTTTCTACAGCACCATGGACAGTATATAGCTCAGATATTACAGCTCCACAGGCAGTATATAGAACAGTTATTACAGCTCCACGGACAGTATATAGATCAGATATTACAGCTCCACAGACAGTATATAGCTCAGTTTCTACAGCACTATGGACAGTATATAGCTCAGATATTACAGCTCCACAGACAGTATATAGCTCAGTTTCTACAGCACTATGGACAGTATATAGTTCAGATATTACAGCTTTATACATTATTCATAGCTTACTTATTACACTACTATGAAGAGTTTTTTTTACTGCTCCTTGGACAGTTCTTAGTACAGATATTACAGCACAATCGATAACCTCATGGCGGTCTCATAGCTTAGTTATTACACTATAGACAGCTCATGATTACAGGTTGGATGTAATGTCCTAGTTCACTTGTTACACCACCGGTGACAGCTCACTATCCCGCTATCACAGCACCATTGGTGGCTCATGGCTCGGTTATTATGATACCATGGACAGTGCACATTACATTTATTACAGCAATATGTAAGACTTGTAGTTACAGGCTGGAAACAATGTCATAAGCCAGTGATCACAGCGACATGGACAGCGCGCAACACAGTTATTACAGCACAATTGATGGCATCATTGTTAGCTCATAGTACAGTTATAATAGCAATTCATAGCCCTGTTATTATCCTTGGACCTTAGGACAGTCCATAGCTCAGTTAATACAGCTCCATAGACAGTATATAGCTCAGTTATTACAGCTCTATTTACAGTACATAGCTCGGCTATTACAGGACCATGGACAGTATATGGCTCGGCTATTACAGGACCATGGACAGTATATGGCTCAGTTATTACAGAACCATGGACAGTATATAGCTCAGTTATTACAGGACCATATACAGTATATAATTCAGATATTACAGAACCATGGACTGTATATAGCTCAGTTATTACAGTTCCATCTACAGTACATAGTTCAGTTATTACAGGACCATGGACAGTTCATAGCTCAGATATTACAGGACCATATACAGTATATAATTCAGATGTTACAGGACCATGGACAGTATATAGCTCAGATATTACAAGATCATAGACAGTTCATAGCTCAGTTATAACAGCTCTATAAACAGTATATAGCTTGGTTATTACATCTATTTTTCCTGTCACTCCTATGCAGTAGATATATATAGAGGTGCACAATACCCACCATATAATTGGAGCTGTAGATCACACATTAAAGCTGCTGCTAATACACTGACTGCTAGATACGTCTGAGCACTGCACTGCTGCTCCATTCATATGGGAGACACAGGACCCCCATTTTCATGATCAATGGTCCTAGATGTCAGATCCTCATTCATTTAGCAATCTTTCCCATTCCAGTGGTCCTAGCTATTACCAGAATACTCCATTAATAACAGTTATTACTGACCATGTGACCAGTCCATGACCCTGTAATATCTGAGCTATGAACTGTCCATGGTCCTGTAGCTTATATTCAGTCTGTACAGTCACATTGATCTCCTCTGGTGCCCCCATTGATTTCTCTGTTAGATACCTGGTGTCTATCCTGTGTATACCCCGGCTGTATCCTGCATTCACAGTATCTGTGTCTGTGCTGTACAGTACAGCTGCCTTGTTGCTGTCTGTGCTGCCCTTGCTGACAGATTCCTGCACTAGAAGCCATTCTCCATCATTAGTTATCATGATACACACCAATCTGACAGCGTTAAGCTACTGCAGGAGCTGCACCTCTCAGCCTCTGTAAATCACTTAATGCTGGGAATTAAATCTCCCCGTATGATTCTTGCAGCCAGGCAGCTGTTGTGCCCTGATAACTATGCCAGTCTATCATTCTGCAGACTCTTTTTGCTTCTAGCCTTATAAATCATTTCTGAGGAACATACAAGAGGATAAAAAGTGTTTTATGTGGGAAGGGTTAAATTCTTAGGCAGCGCTATTCATCAATATTCACAGTCATGCCAGGTAACGTTCTGCTGGATTTTGTGCCTACCTTGTGGAAGTTGAGAAAAGCTTTGAAAACTTGTAAGACCGATTTGCATTTACAGGAAGAGAAAAGCCAGGGATGCATATTGTATATTGTATATTGTATATTGAATATTGTATATGGTACATTATATATTGTACATTGTACAGTCATGGCCAAAAGTTTTGAGAATGATACAAATATTAATTTTTACAAAGTCTACTGCTTCAGTTTTTCTAATGGCAATTTGCATATACTCCAGAATGTTATAAAGAGTGATCAGCTTAACAGCAATTACTTGCAAAGTCAATATTTGCCTAGAAAATTAACTTTATCCCCCAAAACACATTTCAACATCATTGCAGCCCTGCCTTAAAAGGACCACCTAACATCGTTTCAGTGATTGCTCCATTAACACAGGTGTGGGTGTTGATGAGGACAGGGCTGGAGATCAATCTGTCATGATTAAGTAAGAATGACACCACTGGACACTTTAAAAGGAGGCTGGTGCTTGCCATCATTGTTTCTCTTCTGTTAACCATGGTGATCTCTAAAGAAACACGTGCAGTCATCATTGCACTGCACAAAAATGGCCTAACTGGGAAGAGTATTGCAGCTAGAAAGATTGCACCTCAGTCAACAATCTATTGCATCATCAAGAACTTCAAGGAGAGCGGTTCCATTGGTGCCAAAAAGGCTCCAGGGCGCCCAAGAAAGACCAGCAAGCGGCAGGACCGTCTCTTAAAAGTGTTTCAGCTGCGGGATCGGGCTACCAGCAGTGCAGAGCTTGCTGAGGAATGGCAGCAGGCAGGTGTGAGTGCATCTGCACGCACTGTGAGGCGGAGACTCTTGGAGCAAGGCCTGGTCTCAAGGAGGGCAGCAAAGAAGCCACTTCTCTCCAGAAAAAACATCAGGGACAGACTGATATTCTGCAAAAGGTACAGGGAGTGGACTGCTGAGGACTGGGGGAAAGTCATTTTCTCTGATGAATCCCCTTTTCGATTGTTTGGAACATCTGGAAAACAGCTTATTCGGAGAAGAAGAGGTGAGCGCTACCACCAGTCTTGTCTCATGCCAACTGTAAAGCATCCTGAAACCATTCATGTGTGGGGTTGCTTCTCAGCCAAGGGAATCGGCTCTCTCACAGTCTTGCCATGAATAAAGAATGGTACCAGAATGTCCTCCAAGAGCAACTTCTCCCAACCGTCCAAGAGCAGTTTGGCGCTCAACAATGCCTTTTCCAGCATGATGGAGCACCTTGCCATAAAGCAAAGGTGATAACTAAATGGCTCAGGGAACAAAACATAGAGATTTTGGGTCCATGGCCTGGAAACTCCCCAGATCTTAATCCCATTGAGAATTTGTGGTCAATCATCAAGAGACGGGTGGACAAACAAAAACCAACAAATTCAGACAAAATGAAAGCATTGATTCTGCAAGAATGGACTGCTATCAGTCAGGATTTGGTCCAGAAGTTGATTGAGAGCATGCCAGGGAGAATTGCAGAGGTCCTGAAGAAGAAGGGTCAACACTGCAAATATTGACTTGCTGCATTAACTCATTCTAACTGTCAATATAAGCTTCTGTTACTCATAATATGAATGCAATTCTATTTCTGTATGTGATAAAAACATCTGACAAACACACATAAAAACCAGAGGGCAGCAGATCATGTGAAAATATAATATTTGTGTCATTCTCAAAACTTTTGGCCATGACTGTATATTGTACATTGCATATTGTATATGGTACATTATATATTGTACATTGTATATTGTATATGGTACATTGTATATTGAATATTGTATATTGTACATTATATATGGTATATGGTACATTGTATATTGTACATTGCATATTGTATATTGTACATTATATATTGTACATTGTATATTGAATATTGTATATGGTATATGGTACATTGTATATTGTACATTGCATATTGTATATTGTATATGGTACATTGTATATAGTATATAGTAAATTGTATATTGCGCCATTTACATTGCCACCTCACTATAATTACGTTTCACACCTAGTAGTAAATATGTTTTCTGATGACTGTTGCCCCCATGTGGCCCCCATTACCAATATTAAAGAGGTTTATCAAAGTCTAACCTACCGGGACCCCCACTCATTCCACCCCTGTGTAGATGACTACTACATAGCCCCATTCTCAGCAGTCACATGGGGTGTGCTGGCGTCATCACACTTTGCTGATGGCTTGAAGGGGACTGTGCTGGAACATTGGACACCACCAGACAGGCCAGGAGAGGTGGGGGAAGATGAGTACCAGTGTTTATTATTTTACCGCACATCCTCTGGGCCTCCGCTTACTCTCAAGACCGCAGAGTCTAAAAGTGGGTGTCAAAACAATGCCCATGTGAACGCAGGTGGCCCAATCACAGGCCTCAGCGGTGACCCTGGGTGTATGACATCACCAGGAGAGCACCGGACGCTGCGAGGAGCCTCGCATGATGCATGAATATTTTTTTTATTTTTTACACCTCTCCTGGGTCTCTACCTATTATATTCTGGGGTCTGAAGAGACCCCAGAATATAATGTGGCAGCCATTTTAGTACACCCAGGACAAATCTCCACTGCGAAAACTGGAAGGATGGGTGAGCTGAACACAGTAAGTCTTGGATCCTCATGTTCTAGGACTGGGATGTAACATTTGCCATTATTTTGTTGTCTTCTTATTTGGCAGAGTAGATAAAAAGCCAAAAAACAGAGGGTCCAGAAAGCGCTGCATGGTGGGACAATGAAAAATAATGCACAAGGCAGAGGAATGTGTTTTGGAAGTCCATCAACCTTCCTCAGGCTTCAGGAGCCTTCACTAGAAGTATGATGAAGGATGATGGACTTCTGAAACGCGTTGCCATTCCTTGTGTATTTTACCAGTCCCCCCAAGCAGTGGTTTCTGGACCCTCTTGTTTGCTTCTTTACCTCCTGAAGCTTTGACCAGACCATGCCCGTTGGCGCTGCAGCAGTGTGTGCAGGAGGTGTCTATGAAGCTATTGCACCTTATCTGGTGAGAATCCATCAGGATCACACTCCAGGTGCCGACTGTTACGCCTTGCTTATATAACAGACCCCATAAGACCCAGAATCTGCTACCTGTGCCCCTATAGCCTCGCTCGTGATACTTTCAGAAATTTGCAGAGTTTACATTTTCCATACAAATATACTAATGGTTATAAATGGAGCGGATACATCTTATTATGGATCCGGCGTCATCGCTGCGGGCGGGGGGGGGGGGGTCTCCTGGTACTGAGCGCCATATCAAGCAGTAAATACTTGTTTTCTGCCGTCTCTTCCTCCAGATGGCTGCCATAATTAGTTTGTTTCTCCTACAGATGCAGAACATGTCTTCAGGACATTAGCCAAGGCTGAAATGATAATGTAAATGTGTGAACGTGTCAGGTCTGTGGCGGGGCAGAATACGGCGATGTTACCCGTCAGTCAGAGGAGCAGGAGGGGCCCCAACCTGGGAATGTCACCCGTGATTTACTGTGGAGTACTGTGGGGCACCGGCTCCAGGGACACTAGGCTAATGTATCTAAGCCTAAAATGTATGATACTGTCTTCTGAGCTGTGTATCTAATCCTATCATGTGTGATACTGTCTGCTGACCTTTCTGTATCTAATCCTGTGTTATCAAGTGTGATACTGTCCGCCAAGCTGTGTATCTAATCCTATCATTGCGTGATGATATTGTCTGGTGAGTTGCTCTATCTAATCCTATAATAGGGGATACTGCCTGCTGGGCTGTATCTAGGTTCACACTTGCGTCATGCTCTCCGGTGTTCGTATCCACCATGGGATCTGAATGGCAGAGAGCCTGCCCGCTAAACCAGCGGTTACCCGTGGACCCCGCAGACCCCCGCAGACCCCCATGTTTTTTTTTCATATGGTTTTATACTGAAACCAGCGGAGAGAATAGTCCTCCATGCAGGACTTTTGTCTCTGCCGATTTTCAGTGGAATCTGTAAGTCTCTTATGGAGACTCTGACGCACGTGTGAACGATGCCTAAGCCTATCATGTGTGATACTGTTTTCTGAAGTATCTAAGTCTATGAAGTCTGATACTCTTAAGATTATTCTTTATGACGTGTTCCTGTCTCAAGTCCACATTAGAAGTTGTTCTTTGGCATTTTTCAGATAATTTAATTGTCTTATCACCAAGGGGTGGGCGGTGATGGGCTGCGGGCGGTGGACGATGGGCAGGGGGGTGATGGGTTGCGGGCAATGGGTGGTGGAGCCCCCGGTTATGTAAACAGCCAATTAAGGAAACAGAGAGAAGGTCACAACAATTTGACTCCCGTGAAAGACTTGGAGCGTAAATCCTGACACCAGTGGGCAGTGAGAGGTGTCTGTTCACACATCGAGACGTAACCTTTACCTCTGCTGGAAGGATGATAGATGGAAGTGATGAAATGTCACCTCTGTCAAAGCCTCAGGCAAACAGTGGCAACCTCTGGAAGAACTACACGCCCCAGCATCTGGGTTATAATGGGACTTGTGTTTTTTTTTCCAAAAATATTTTGCAGATTTTTTACTAAAATGGATCTAGACTATCCCAAGGTTATAATCACTTAGGATCCTCTTAGAAAATAATATGCCTTTAACCCTTCTAGATGTCTTCAGCCAGGTAAGTAAAACTTTGAGGAGACCTAAAGCTAAATTATCATTTTGCTCGGGTTACACTTTGTTCATTTTACCTTTTATATTGGCAGGAAAACGCTCCCGAAGTTATAGCAGTACCTGCAGTGAAAAGCTCAAATTCTTAGGATGAGTTTACCTGATAACAAAAAGTGCACTAAATGGCAAGTATGTGTTGTGTTTTTGGGGTTTCTGTTGTGTTTTTGGAGTTTCTGTTGTGTTTTTGGGGTTTCTGTTGTGTTTTTGGAGTTTCTGTTGTGTTTTTGGCGTTTCTGTTGTGTTTTTGATTTTTTTTTTGGCAGCAATAATTTTAAAAAAAGTTTAATTTACAGTAGATATTTATTTTATTCGTCTTCCCTCAAATGGGCTCCATACTGAGTCCCACTATGGGGTCCATGAGGGTCCTAAAGTAGGTATAGAAGTAGCAGTCGCACCCCTTGGGACATTGGAAGACACCACTATTATAAATGACCTTTGGTGGGAACAACAAACAACAAAAACTATTACAAAAACACTATATTTGGTACATATTAGGCTGAGGCTACACGGTGATTTTGCAATATTACCCGAGATGGTCATAACTCTCAGCCCCCCAAATATCAATCAGTGGACAATTTTTTTACTACTGAGAATGGCGGTCGCTGCAGTCCTAGTCACTTACATTACTTGCGATATTGCAAGGTACAAGGTGAAGTCCCACATTATACGGGGTGGAGAAGGTTGAGACATAAGGGGGCCGCTGTAACGCCAACCCTGACTCTGTTACAGATATTGAATTGGGTGTAGGGGCTCTAAGTTGCACCCCAGGGAACATTGGTCATATGGTATAGGCCATATATGACAATTTTATATTGTCTTGATCTGAAGTCAATGTCTAAGCCTGGAGAAGAGTCATTACTCTCATATGTAAGACCCAGAAATCTGATGATGTCATCACCGACTGAAGCGTTAATGTCAGGAAGACGAGTGGAGCGCAGAACAGAACAAATCTCCTCAAACCGTCTGCTCCCCATCCAAATAGGGACAAATTAGTACAAAAGAGCATCGGGCAAGCAGATGGACTGCGTAAGTGAGTTGATTAAGACCTGTGAGGGCGAATCAATGGCGCAGCTTTCGCAAGTTGTCTCATTAAATCTATTAATTGGGATTTGGAATTCATAAAACACGCGGCTCGTAATTGGCAATCGCTTGCGCTCGTGGACGCGGCTCTGCTTTTTTAAAAGGCCATTACATTGATTAATGTGTAAATTAATTGCTAATTGATTGATAGTTTTTGTTACTTTGATAATTGATCGGGCAGGCGCACATTTAGGAACATTGCTTCCCCCGTACTTGTAATGACCCTTCACTTAGGGACATTAGTTAACGGACATGTTAATTACTTCTAGTTCTCACAAAAGATTTTAACCCTTCTGCACCTTGAGACGTCACCAGTTCAATAAATGCCTAATTTCTCAGACACACGAGATCCTGTCAGCACCGGCTCAATATGTCTGGACTCCTGGCCTGATGTATGAATATGGTCATAAGTGTGCAATGTGCAACTGAATAACAAAGCAATCCATAATACAGATCTACAGTTCAAGAGGAGAGCTCTGAGCTGAAGAGCTTGCAATCTATTCTGATGCATAAGATGGCTACACATCTGAATAGGGTCAGGCTGGTCCCAACAGCTGACCAGTCATGTCATTTGCTATTGATTTGTCATTAGCAAATGACACCAGAACAAGGTACTAAGACAATGGGCAGTAGTCGTAGTCAGGTGAGTATTAGTTGTGAACATTCTCAATGATATACAGGCTGGAGTCAGCGAAAGCAGCGTTTTGGCAACCGAGTAGACTAGAAATAGGCCAAGAGAGGCAGCAGACAAGAAGATGTCATCAGGAGTAAATGTTACCATTGCTCAAGAGATGGAACCTAAGGAATCTTAGTGCTCAGACACTGAAAGGGACTTAGAGGAGAGCAACAGGGATCAAAAGGAGAGCAACAGAGACTGGGAGGAGAATAGCAGGGACCAAGAAGAAAGCAGCAGGGACCAGGAGGAGAGTAGCAGAGACTGGGAGGAGAGTAGCAGAGACCAGGAGGAGAGCAGCAGGAACAGGAGGACAGCAGCAGAGACCAGGAGGAGAGCAGCAGGAACAGGAGGAGAGCAGTAGGACCAGGAGGAGAGCAGTAGGACTGGGAAGAGAGCAGCACAGACCAGGTTGAAAATAGCAGAGACTAGGAGGAGAGTATCAGCAACCAGGAGGAGAGCAGCAGAGACCAGGAGGGAAAAAACAGGGACTGGGAGGACAGTAACATGAACTGGGAGGAGAGCAGCAGGGAACAGGAGGAAAAGTAAAAAATTTCTGTAAGACCAGAAATGTCTCTGGATCAAGAAGCCAGAATAGATTAACACTCAGTTATCTCATAGGCAGGAATTTTTTTTAAATAATTTACATGTTGACGGTTTAGAGGTAGAAATCCAAATCTTAGATGCAACTTGCAGCAGGTTTTAGGTCTTTTTCATTTCTTTCTGTTGGTTTCTTCACATTTAATCTCTCTATACTGGCTGAGTGGATGAGCTGTGCTGTGTGCACAAATAGACGTCTCTGCTGCTCTCCTTCTCCTCTTCCTCTGTGTAATGGTAATGCTGAGAAAGAAGCTGCAGTTTCATCCCCCTCCTCCCAGCTTTCTGTCTCCTTGTCACCAGGCTCTTCCTGATGTGCTGCCCTTCCCTCTTCCTCTCATAGTGTTTCATCGAAATACAGAGCTGCAGCTGCACCCCCCCTCCTCCACCATTATTTACTCTACACGGCATTTTTGGTGACTGAGAAGGTTTCTAGGCATAAGGAAGATAATTTAACCCACCAAATTAAATATATCACAAATATTACTCGAAATATGTGACTTAAAAAGAATCTCTAAGTTATGACTTTCAATTTACATAATAAATTAATTATAAATACAATTTAAAAAAGTGCAAAATAAAAAAGGATAGAAACAACCAAAAACATAAAATGGTAAAATAATAAAAAATAAACAAAAATATGTAAAAAGCTCAAAACATAAAAAAGTAAAATAATAAAAATAAAATGGCAAAATAATGAAAAATAAACAAAAATGTCAAATAAAATAAAACTGAATAGAAACAAACAAAACTTAAAGAAGTAAAATAATAATTAAAAAAATAAAAGAGAATAGAAACAAACGCAAACATAAAAAGTTAAAATAATAATAAAAAATAAATTAAAAATATGTAAAATAAAATAAAAAAAGAATATAAACAAGAAAAAAACATAAAAAGGTTAAATAATAACAAAAAATAAGCAAAAAATAAGTAAAATAACATAAAAGAGAATAGAAAATGAATTTGTAAAATAATAATAATAATAATAATAATAATAATAATAATAATAATAATAGAAAATATGTAAAATAAAATTAAAAAAATTATAGAAACAACCAAAACATTAAAAAATAAAAAATTTAAAAAACAGGCTCTCGCTTGAACTAAATTTTTGCTAATACTTACTAGCTTATGGCCTGATGCTTTTTCATTGTTGAGCAGCTACATTAGGTGAAGGACGGAGTCACATCATGTATCAGGACACATCAGGGAATACAGAGACTCTCCTAGCTGCAAGGGATCTACAAGAGAAACTCTGATCAAAGGGAGGCTTCAACCAGCCAGACCACCCGGGTACCCCACCCCTCATCATGTCCTGGGGTGATGACAGCACCTCGGACAGGCCCAGATAGAGGAAATCATTGTGTTTGATGTAACCTGCTTGTATGAGGGGCACATACTTCTACATATTATAGAGGAGTAAAGTGTAACTGGTTCAGTGATGATGTGAACTATCCATCCACGATACATACAGTCAGTATATACACCATGCATTGCACATATGGAGGTGGAGAATTGGTCCACAGGGTAACAAACACCAGACTTTTAAGTCTGGGGTGACAAATGCAGCACCATAATAGGGGAACCAGTTAGATATTTGTAATTGAGCCCCCGTGGTTGACACCGTGGCTGACTTTCTTTTGGGAGGTCTGTTTTTGTCTTGAAACCATGACTGGCTCTGTTATGGGGACCAGTAGTTGACACTGCAACTGTCTCTGTTATGGGGTCTATGGTTGACACTGCGACTGTCTCTGTTATGGGGTCTATGGTTGACACTGTGACTGTCTCTGTTATGGGGTCTATGGTTGACACTGTGACTGTCTCTGTTATGGGGACCAGTAGTTGACACTGTGACTGTCTCTGTTATGGGGTCTATGGTTGATACTGTGACTGTCTCTGTTATGGGAGGTCTGTGTTCACACTTGTGGATAGCTCTTTTAGGATGCTCCGGGGTTGACACTACCACTGGCGCTGTTATGGTGTTTGTCATTGACCCTGTTATGGGGGAGCTTTGTTCGACACTATTGAGTCTGTGACAACCCTTGAGAATAAGATACACATGGTGATGACCTACTTGTGGTACTGCAGATGTTTTCCTGTGATCTTTCTGATCTATATCACTGGATTTCTGTATTACCAGCTTCTTACACAAGTTGTCAGTAATATATCTGCAGAGACGATGCGGGATCAGTCTGAAAGTCAATACCAGTGTGGCCGACTCTGTAAATAGACAAAGGCGCTACATCCTGAGAATATTACAAGAATCCTCAAACTTCTTTTCTGTTTGTCATTAAGACATTAAGATGTGAGGATTCTGGTTTATTTTAAGGAACATCTGATAAATATAAGGATTGTTATTTTTGAAAGAACAGATTATGAGATAAAAAGAATATCGAGGACAGTGCGAGAAATGCAAAGATTTCTATTTTGATATTTAGCCAGTTGTTCTAAAATTTCAACAATTTTATTTTTTCTCTCTTTGTTTTATCTAAAACCTTTTTTACTTTTTAAAATTGTCTATTAATGGAAAAATCAATGCTGGAATAAGTGCTGACCTCTAGTGGCCAAACAACTTGTGCTACAGGCTACAGCGACATCTCGATTTACAGCCTACAGTAAAACTAATGTGGATGACAGAATGGATGGATGACAGAATCTCAGGTATATTACATCAGATATCATCATGTCAGATAAGGAATAAATAAGAGAGTGTGAACAGGTAACATAGAGAAAAGCACAAGGGTGGTGTAATCAGGAGAGGGAGGCAGATATGTATGGAATGGGATGGCTATGTAAGAGTGGAGAGGGCTGGTGATGTCACATAGAGAGCAGAATTTTCTGGAGAGGACTGGTAATGTCAAAGAGAGAGTAGGGTTATCTGAAGAGGACCAGTGGTGTCACAGAGAGGGCAGGATTATATGAGGAGGACTAGTGATGTCACAGAGAGGGCAGGATTATATGAAGAGGACTAGTGATGTCACACAGAGGGCAGGATTATATGAAGAGAACTAGTGATGTCACAGAAATAGCAGGGTTTCTGGATAATGCTAGTAATATCAAGGAGAGGGAAGGGCTATTTGAAGAGGACTAGTTGTGTCAAAGTGAGGGCAGGGTTATCTGGAGAAAGCTAGTGATGTCACAGAGCGGGCAGGGTTATCTAGAGAAGGCTAGTGACATCACAAAGAGAGCAGAGTTTTTTGGAGAGGTCTGATGATGTCACAGAAAGAGCAGGGTTTTTATGGAGAGTGCTGATGACGTCATATTGTGTAGGATTATCTGAAAATAAGTGGTAATACACAACAATGGGTGACCCTGGGTGCACAGGACCAGGTGGTCACTCAGCAGTCCTGTCCTGCTGAAGATCCGTGTACCTGTATTTAACAATTCAAAAAATTATAGTATCAGAGCAAAGCTGGCCGTACATAGTTGTCTTCAGATGGCCATGATGCGGCCATTCGATCACTAATGGGACAACTTGGACGAACAATTCCACCATCAACATTAACAACTAAACGTGTCAGTCGATGGCCAGTTTATATTAAAAATGACGCCTGAGTTTGCACAAATTGGCTTATAATACATCTAAAGCAGCCAGTCATGTCATGTCTCACATTTTTGGCCAACCACCAACTGAAAACATCCAAGATGAGACATTTGTGGCATTTTTAAGCCATTTTGGCTACTGAAAGTCAAGTGTTTGGCCTGCTTGAGTTACGGTACCTAGATATGTTGTTGGTCTTCACTCCATATGTGTTCCCAAGATTCCATACACTTCATCACTCTGCTGTATGCAAATCAAGGGTGAGCATACCATATGTCAGGGCCCTATGTGCAGGAGGGCCTATTGATACCTTATAAAATATATAAAAGTGCCCCCTTCTGTCTATTGGGTACATGTAAGTGGTTTTATAAAAGCCATGAATGAGGTGGTCTATGAGTACCCCCCTACCTGTTGCCCCATAAGTTGTCCTTGTACAGAGGCCTCTGGTGGTGTCTGCCAACACACAGGCTCACCTAGAAGAGGAGGTGAAGCCTCTTTAGAACAATGCAAAAAATTTTTTGCCATTTTTTCTGAGAACCCTTAAGATCACCTGATATCTGTTACTCGTGCAGGAGACTGAAATACTCTGATATTCTTTGATTTCCTTTCACCGCCCAGTTAGAATCACCAAGCCCAGATTTGTAGGGTCTCGGAGGTGCTCGAGGACCATTGTTACAATCCCTTTGTGCTGAAACAATTGAAATGATCTCATTGGATTCTTTACACTCATTTCCAGAGTTGAGCGAGAAGAAGAGACAACAATGTATCCGTTCAGCGTCTTCACCTCCTGATTCCAATCTTATCATCCTATTAATGGCTGATACTTTATAACAAAACCCATTTTAATGAGCTTCATATCTGACAACAAGGATAAAGGACGGAATGGCTCCAATTACAGCTTAATTACAATGCAGAATTTTTGATATCATCTCCTAATACAGAACATGAGGCTTCGAGGATGATGATGTGTTCTGGAGGGCACCGGAATGCGTGTGGTTATATAATGCAATACATCCCGCCTGTCACTTACAGAAACCACTTAAATGGGAAAAGTGAATTTACGTAATGTTCTAAGGTCAGGACTGGAAAAAATTACCAAAGTGTGGAGACAAAAGTCCATTGAGTTCAACCTTTTCTAAGTTATAGCCGATTCGGTCCATGGGAGGCAAATAAAACCTGTGCAGCAGTCATGGCAACATAAAGTCTGTTCTAACAGTAAAAGGGGTTGTCTATTGGAGACCTTCTCTATATTCAGACCTATTAATGTTCAGATGTTCCCAAAGGAAGCTGCAGATGATGTGTCTTGATCATGCAGTGGCCACTACAGGCATAGTCTGGTATTACATGGTGTCCTTTCAATAGAACTACAAACCCTTTACAGCAGGAGATACTCTTTGTAGATTATCTTCCTTATGGCTAGTATAGGGGGCTCTTAGGTGGAAATTCCCTTTAAAGGGGTTGGCCATTTATTAAAGTGGTTGTCCAAGAATTAGACAAACCCCTTTGGGGCCAGGTGAAGTGTAACATTTGCAAAAGTACTAAAAAAATATACTCACCTGTCCCAGGCACTCTGTTGTTCACTCAGGCTTGTGCCATGTCCTCGTCGCCAGAAGTCCAAACCTATGACATATGTGAGTGACATCACCGGTCTGTCTCCAGTGGTCACATGAGTGTAAGGGCTTCCAGTAATGAGTACATGGCACGGGACTGATCAGATACTGGAGCACTGGGGACAGTTGAGTATATTTTTTTTATGTTGCGCCTCCTTCAATTCCTGGACAATCCCTTTAAGGCTGCTGTGTGGAAAGGTCATTGCATATGAACATCAGTATTGTCAAATGTCACAGACACACACCAGCGTCCAGATGCAGGTAGAAAAGAGGAGACAGATGAGCGCTGGTCCAGAATAAATGTAGAGTTTAATCCAATTGAATAAAACACACGACGCACACGACGTGTTTCGGGACAAGTCCTTTTTCAAGTGTGCATCACTTCAGCAGAATATTTACCATCCACCTATTTACATGTGTATCTGCGTCTCCTATCTACAGGGCCGGTGGTGTAATATGGAAATGAGGAGGCGGGCTCTGCAGGCATATTAGCTGATACCGTGGACACTGCGGTTTGTACACCATAGAAGTTAATTGGTGTTTATAATGCGGGACAAATCCTTATGTAGGAATAGAAGAGTGAGTAATGCAGGGCTCGGGGGGATTCGTGATTAGATGTATCTATGGGGGGGTCTGTAACTCAGTTACTATCTATCCAGTTCTGTACTGCAAATATAGCTCAGTGCTTAAAGGAGAACTAAAAGAAGAGCAGTAATACATAAAAGCTTCTCCGATCTCGTGATTAAGGGTCGGAACCAGCCGGGAAACCTGAGGCTCATCACAAATAGAACCTTGAAATAAGTGATTAATGAAATGCTCCTTGTTGTGACTCCATTGATGTGAATGAGGCTAAGCTGCAATATCACACACAGAAGAGTTGATTTTCTAAGAATCTTCGCCCCCTTTTTTGGCTTAAAAAATTTACAAACCGGTTATTTGAAATTTTGTAACTAAGTTGCAATTGGTGTTTTTACGACAACCTTGCTATGTTTCTCAAAGTGGGCATTGCTTTGCTGGGAATTGTGAGAACAAATCAGTTGAAACTGCAAAGTGGAATAAAACCTGTTACATCTGAAGGACCTGCACAAGTAAGGTCACATGACTACATCTGGGTAGGCCCTTAAGCCAGTGAGTGAAGAGACAAAGATCCAGAGTGTAGAAGTTCTGTGTAAGTGTCTGGGGTCTAGTTTGAGGTCCACACTTGGGTCTAGTTTGGAATCTATTTTTATTTAACTGGTCTTAACTATTTTGTGGGTCAGTTTCTTTAAGTATCTGATTTGGGAGTATCTTTATTCTGGGGTCCTTATTTATTTAAGGCATCTGGTTTGGGGTCTGTATTTGTTCATTTGTTTGGCATTGGGTGTATATTTGTTTAAAGGCTCTGAAGATATTTTGTTGGTGTTTATTTTAGGGCATTTATTCTGGGATGTCTTTATGGTTATTACATCTCTTTGAACCTTAAAACATGATGTTGCCCCTTAAAACTATCTGTCCATATATTGGGATCCCTGCCCTCTTGGATCTAGCTGTAGACCTGAGATTGGGTAAAAAACAATGCTGGACCCTTAGAAGGTGATAAGACCACTGATGACCTAATGCTAGACATAGAAATGCCCATATGAATCCCATCTCTTATGGTATAGACCACCAGTGATATATCTATTAACCTCTTCTCTACCAATGACCCTCCTCTTCGTTGATTTTTTTGGTTTGGTGATGGATACAACTTTCTTCACAAGGTGCAAAGGTGGATTAAATGAATGGGTTGAGTATGAGATGATACCCAGTGATCAGGCAGGTGAAGGCACCACGTGGCCCCCATTAGCCCCATCAGTCAATCTCTGCTTGGAGATATTGGTTGGGTAGATTACTTTTGAATCCACTGAAACTTTTTGACTTTATAAGTAAAAGACCAAAAAGATAGGGTTGGCTGGTGAAATCCTTGGTGGAGAATACATCCCTACAAAAACCTTGAGTGGCACACCAAGCTACACTCATAGATTACAATGATAACCTTACTGCAGATCTGTACAACACAAACCCATAATGCGGTTTAGTATTTGATCCTTTTTTTGGGAGCCTTTGCCCTATTTTCATCAACAACAAACCGTCAGCCAAACACAGGTTGTGTATGTCACGTTGTACATGACATAAGTAGGTGGTGGGGGCTGGGGAGAGATGAAGCTTAATGGACATTAGGAAAATATGAATGATGATCAATAAGTAACTCTCCAGCCCCCACGATTGGGCCCCTAGACACTTGGGATCCATGCTTCCGCCAACACATTCATGAAGTACTTATCTGCCGAGCCTTCCTCTAATGCTTTTTACTATAATTGCTATTTCTTTTATATTTTAAAATCTTTTGTTACTTTTCAGGCTCAGTTCATTAAGAAATTGTTCAAGGGAAAGATCAAAGGAAGAGCGGCACAATGTGGGAGATCTTTAGCCATCTGGTGCAAGAGCCTGGGTGTCTGACTACTATATCAGGAGGAGAAGGCTGCGTCCTGGTCAGATACTGGACTGGAAGTAATAGGAGGCTCAGTTATCAGGACCCGCAGGTGTTGTCAGTCACTAGACATGGCAGCTCTGTGTGCACTGCAATAAATCATGCAAACAAAAAATTGCAGTAGCAGCCTGCTAAAGCACTAAGAATATTACTGCTATGTCTACTATATATAGAGTTGTGAAAGTGAGGTTCTTAGCACACACTTTGATCCATTTGAGGTCTCCTTGTCCCTGGCAGATGGGCTCTTACTATTTGATCAAAGTGTTAACCAAGAAGCTCATTTTCATCACCATAAACAGTATATAATGAACATAGCAGTGATATTCTTAGGGCTTTAGCTGCTGTTTTTCGTTTCCATGTGTGTTGCAGCCATGTGCAGCGTGTACCTGCAGACATATTGCATATTGTTCGTGCAGTGCACAACGCAACAAACGGACTCCCATTACCAAGAAGCTCAGGTCAAATCAGAAAACATCACTACGTACTTAGAAAACATTGCCAAAGAGCCAAAAATCTATGTTAAAATTTCAGGGGTACAGGATAATGACAGGCTGACGCTGGGGGTATAGGATAATGACAGGCTGACACTGGGGGTACAGGATAATGACAGGCTGACACTGGGGGTACAGGATAATGACAGGCTGACACTGGGGGTACAGGATAATGACAGGCTGATACTGGGGGTACAGGATAATGACAGGCTGACACTGGGGGTACAGGATAATGACAGGCTGACACTGGGGGTACAGGATAATGACAGGTTGACACTCGGGGTACAGTATAATTACAGGCTGACACTGGGGGTACAGGATAATGACAGGCTGACACTGGGGGTACAGGATAATGACAGGCTGACACTCGGGGTATGGGATAATAACAGGCTGACACTTGGGGTACAGGATAATGACAGGCTGACACTCGGGGTATGGGATAATAACAGGCTGACACTTGGGGTACAGGATAATGACAGGCTGACACTGGGGGTACAGGATAATAACAGGCTGACACTTGGGGTACGGGATAATGACAGGCTGACACTGGGGGTACAGGATAATGACAGACTGACACTCGGGGTACAGGATAATGACAGGCTGACACTCGGGGTACAGGATAATGACAGGTTGACACTCAGGGTACATGATAATGCCAGGATGACACTCGGGGTACAGGATAATGACAGGCTGACACTGGGGGTACAGGATAATGACAGGCTGACACTCGGGGTACAGGATAATGACAGGCTAGCACTTGGGGTACAGGATAATGACAGGCTGACACTGGTGGTACAGGATAATGACAGGCTGACACTCAGGGTACAGGATAATAACGCACTGACACTCGGGGTACAGGATAATGACAGGCTGACACTGGGGGTACAGGATAATGACAGGCTGACACTCGGGGTACAGGATAATGACAGGCTGACACTCGGAGTACAGTATAATGACAGGATGACACTGGGGGTACAGGATAGTGACAGGCTGACACTCGGGGTACAGGATAATGCTAGGATGACACTCGGAGTACAGTATAATGACAGGCTGACACTCGGGGTACAGGATAATGACAGGCTGACACTCGGGGTACAGGATAATGACAGGCTGATACTCGGGGTACAGGATAATGACAGGCTGACACTCGGGGTACGGGATAATGACAGGCTGACACTCAGGGTACAGGATATTGACAGGCTGACACTCGGGGTACAGGATAATGACAGGCTGACACTCGGGGTACAGGATAATGACAGGCTGACACTCGGGGTACAGGATAATGACAGGCTGACACTCGGGGTACAGGATAATGACAGGCTGACACTCGGGGTACAGGATAATGACAGGCTGACACTCGGGGTACAGGATAATGACAGACTGACACTCAGAGTACAGGATAGTGACACGCTAACACTCAGAGTACAGGATAGTGACACGCTAACACTCGGGGTACAGGATAGTGATACGCTAACACTCAGGGTACAGGATAGTGACAGGCTGACACTTGGGGTACAGGATAATGACACTCGGGGTACAGGATAATGACAGGCTGACACTTGGGGTACAGGACAATGACACTCGGGGTACAGGATAATGACAGGCTGACACTGAGGGTACAGTATAATGACAGGATGACACTGGGGGTACAGGATAATGACAGGCTGACACTCGGGGTACAGGATAATGACAGGCTGACACTGGGGGTACAGGATAATGACAGGCTGACACTGGGGGTACAGGGTAATGACAGGCTGACACTCGGGGTACAGGATAATGACAGGCTGACACTTGGGGTACAGGATAATGACAGGCTGACACTCGGGGTACAGGATAATGACAGGCTGATACTCGGGGTATGGGACAATGACACACTGATGCAGATAACTCCTGGTATATTGCGGGGGGTATTGTATCTAAATCCCTTCTCCGTTGGTACAATTGACATTTTTTGTGCACTTTCTCTTTAATTCTTCATTGTTTTTCAGCCCAGAAATCCTTTCTGACATAAACACATGGATTATGCTGCTCAGCCAGTAAATACGTTCAGCTCTTCATCTCCGGCAGCGATCACCTCTCCTGCATTTGGTTGGCCGGGGGGCTTATTTGTACCTACACAAGTTGTTACACTTTTTAATCTGATCCCTTTATCTCCGGCATATGAATGGAGGAACCCCGTGTGTCGGAGAATGGCTGTCAGATGTCTACAGCAAAGGCTGCTCTGCAGAGAACATGTTGTCTTTAATGTTCAAGAACTGGGTTAACAAGGATGCGAGGTGGAATAATCGCGTTCCTTGTAAGGTTCGGCTTAGCAACAGATTTTTATTTTAAGCTAATCAGGGAAGGAAAAAAAAATCCTAAATCCGGGAAATGTTGCCAAGTTTCCAACAATGAGACATAATAGTTCATTTTAAGTCTTTTCTACTCCCCAAAAAGTTTTTGACATATTTCATATTTGTGTTGTTTCATGTCAGAAACAGAAGCGATGATTAGATGTGAGCGCCATAATAAAAGGAACAGAAGAGCAAATCCACAATGCAATAAATTACTGGCAAACATCCAGACTTCACGATGGGGAGGAAAGCAGAGCAGAAAGAAAACACAAGGCAAATAAGCAGCAAATATGCAATCGAAAGAGTAGTCGTCATCTTCATAAAGAGCAAGTCTACCTGCACAGGTATCAGGGAAAGGGGATCTTAAAGGGGATGTCCAGGACCTGAAGATAATTGACACCAATGATCTTTCGACTTGGTTGGACTTTGGATTTGGCTGCATCAGGGCTTTCACTGATGCCTATGAGGTCACTATGTAATATTACTGTATGTGCCCCCGAGACGTCTTTATATCTATTCCATATAAATCTGAAAGGAATATTATAGACTCTGACGTACCAAGGTATAAGACAGTACACTTGCAAACAGTTTTTGGCAGGACTGGGCAGGGAGGTTGTTCCCGCCGCCATCATGGAGAACTAAGCACAGATCTTCTGTGGATGTTGCTTGTTCCAATCCATCTATCTCTTCATGTCACCCCAGACAGACTGGATGATGTTGAGATCAGGGCTATATCTGTGGGGTCCGGATCATCACTTCCAGGACTCCTCCTCCAAAGGGCAAATATTGATGGGATTTACATTTCTCTTTTCTTCATTCACTTAGTTTTGGTAATTGACAAAAATAAATGATTAACCCTGTACATGAATATTAAATGTGTTCACCATCCTACTATGGTGCTTCTTGTGCCTGTGTTTGCAGAGAGATGATAGACCCCAAAAATTGATAAAAAAAAACATCTCAAATACAACTACAGATACTTTAGTCTTACATAGCCTTTAAGTGAAATATTTCCATTTCACTTTGTTACTTACCCGAAGCTCCACTGAATTGTATAGGTGACTATATACAGTATGTCTAGTGTTTTATATGATTTGTTTCTCCGGCAGCACTAATTGTATAGTCATCAGAGCTCCCACAATGCACTGCTCCTCATCTGCATGGTGTTTGCATGGCCCGTGTCATGGACATGGCCCTCAATGGTGAAATCCAAAGTTTTTTATTTTTCTATACAATCCAAGGTCACTGTGACGTTTTGGCTAACTCAATGTACAGTAGCCTTCATCAATGACATAAAATACTGGAACAATATGTCATAATGTCAGGACATGATGATGTACTATTTGTGAATAGTGCAGATACAGCCTCCCATTGTGGGAGGTTGTAATCAGATTTCAGTGCTCACCATTGTGCGTGGGTTGTGCTCCATTGTCTACTCATCCTTGGGTAGGGGCAGTACGTTGTCCCCCAGAGTTGTCTTATCACGTTATACTGTATCTGACTCCCGTTGTGGTGGCAAAACTAGAATGTACAGATAAAGACGTACACGAATAAATAACAATAAATGAGAAGAAGGTTACCATGGAAACCCAAGGACGTATTATAATCTTCATATCACCATGAGGAGTACAAAATTGTATTTAGATTGAAGAGGAAGTAAAATTGTGCCAGTTCTGAAGAGTATATAGAGGGCTATGAGGATATGAAGAGTCCCGGCCCCAAGAAGTGACTCGCACCAAAGACCCTCAAAGAGGAGCAAAACTGATGTAATGAGAGTTCCTTCCTCTCTTGACCATAGAGCTTATAATATGGATATAATATGTCTATCAATGTGAGCGACCCATCACCGTGCCTGACGCTGGTCTAAGTTTGTACCATCTATTAGTTGGTTACTTTGTGACAGAACTTTACTCTAAAAGTTTGGCAGATGTGGCTCATATTGTCTCATCTAAAAGAGAACGTGTCACCAGAAATGACCTATTTTTCAAGTCTCATCTTAAAAATATTTTAAAGAATTTTTGGCAATGTTTTTAGAAATGTTACATGTCATTATCTTTTTAAAATAAAAAATAATTTTCTGACACTTCCTGTTGGAGATTTCTTTGCAGCAGTCACCTCACTTAGAGCACATTTATGATCACAGCGATCATGTATATATAGATAAGACACAGAATCCACCAGTCACAATAGATAATGTCACAGCTTATATACTCCCCCTCTGTCTCGGTCATGGAGCATGTCTAGAAGTCAATAGGGTGTGCTCTAGCATATTGTATCTATGGCCCATGATCCATCTCCAGGAGACTTAGTGGCAAGAGTTGGAATTGCAATCCATTTAGGATTTTTTTAAAAATATATATATAATAATATGGAGAAATTCAAAAATAATGTCTCCAGCAAATCATAAAAAAAACTTGTAATATAAAAACGTGATTTAAACAAAAGAACAATAGGTCATTTCCTGGTCCTTTTTGACACTTTTCCTTTAAGTCACAATGTATTCATTTATGTCATGGCCCCATGTCAAGCTAGTCAGAAATCATAGCCTATATCTATAAGAGCAGAAGAAAGAAGGAGGTCTTAAGAGGATCGAAAATTACATGTGGGGAGGTAGTTGGGGATTAGGTCAGACATGTATGGAGAGGACAGGTTGTAGATAGCCTTGTATGTCAGTATCATTGTTAATAAAGCCCTGTGATTACAGCAGCATCAGCACTATTTAAGCCATGTGTAAGAGTGCAGAGAAAACTGTACTGGGAAATTTTTATTTTTAACTGGAGGTACATTACAGGTTTTCCATTTTTTTTCTTTAGGGAGAGAGATACTGAAAAATATATCCTACATATATCCTACAGTCATGGCCAAAAGTTTTGAGAATGACACAAATATTCTATTTTCACATGATCTGCTGCCCTCTGGTTTTTATGTGTGTTTGTCAGATGTTTTTATCACATACAGAAATATAATTACATTCATATTATGAGTAACAGAAGCTTATATTGACAGTTAGAATGAGTTAATGCAGCAAGTCAATATTTGCAGTGTTGACCCTTCTTCTTCAGGACCTCTGCAATTCTCCCTGGCATGCTCTCAATCAACTTCTGGACCAAATCCTGACTGATAGCAGTCCATTCTTGCAGAATCAATGCTTTAATTTTGTCTGAATTTGTTGGTTTTTGTTTGTCCACCCGTCTCTTGATGATTGACCACAAGTTCTCAATGGGATTAAGATCTGGGGAGTTTCCAGGCCATGGACCCAAAATCTCTATGTTTTGTTCCCTGAGCCATTTAGTTATCACCTTTGCTTTATGGCAAGGTGCTCCATCATGCTGGAAAAAGGCATTGTTGAGCGCCAAACTGCTCTTGTACGGTTGGGAGAAGTTGCTCTTGGAGGACATTCTGGTACCATTCTTTATTCATGGCTGTGTTTTTAGGCAAGACTGTGAGAGAGCCGATTCCCTTGGCTGAGAAGCAACCCCACACATGAATGGTTTCAGGATGCTTTACAGTTGGCATGAGACAAGACTGGTGGTAGCGCTCACCTCTTCTTCTCCGAATAAGCTGTTTTCCAGATGTTCCAAACAATCGAAAAGGGGATTCATCAGAGAAAATGACTTTACCCCAGTCCTCAGCAGTCCACTCCCTGTACCTTTTGCAGAATATCAGTCTGTCCCTGATGTTTTTTCTGGAGAAAAGTGGCTTCTTTGCTGCCCTCCTTGAGACCAGGCCTTGCTCCAAGAGTCTCCGCCTCACAGTGCGTGCAGATGCACTCACACCTGCCTGCTGCCATTCCTCAGCAAGCTCTGCACTGCTGGTAGCCCGATCCCGCAGCTGAAACACTTTTAAGAGACGGTCCTGCCGCTTGCTGGTCTTTCTTGGGCACCCTGGAGCCTTTTTGGCACCAATGGAACCTCTCTCCTTGAAGTTCTTGATGATGCGATAGATTGTTGACTGAGGTGCAATCTTTCTAGCTGCAATACTCTTCCCAGTTAGGCCATTTTTGTGCAGTGCAATGATGACTGCACGTGTTTCTTTAGAGATAACCATGGTTAACAGAAGAGAAACAATGATGGCAAGCACCAGCCTCCTTTTAAAGTGTCCAGTGGTGTCATTCTTACTTAATCATGACAGATTGATCTCCAGCCCTGTCCTCATCAACACCCACACCTGTGTTAATGGAGCAATCACTGAAACGATGTTAGGTGGTCCTTTAAAGGCAGGGCTGCAATGATGTTGAAATGTGTTTTGGGGGATAAAGTTCATTTTCTAGGCAAATATTGACTTTGCAAGTAATTGCTGTTAAGCTGATCACTCTTTATAACATTCTGGAGTATATGCAAATTGCCATTAGAAAAACTGAAGCAGTAGACTTTGTAAAAATTAATATTTGTATCATTCTCAAAACTTTTGGCCATGACTGTACTCAGCAAAGCTGCTTTTATAAGTATAGAAATAATTTACTAGTTAATAAAGCCCTGTGCTTACAGCAGCCTCAGCACTGATTTAAGCCATGTGTTGGAGTGGTGAGAGGAATGTGTAATAGGAAGGTTTTTTTTATTTGTAACAGAAGGTACATTAAGGGTTTCTGCTTTTTCCTACATTTTCCTTCCTGAAGTATGAATGGAAATTTGATCAGTGATATCAGTAATCCACAGCTTTTTTTTTTTTTATTTATTATGAAAGAAACCGTGACCATAATCCCTGTTTAAATTTCAGGCCCTTTGGTTGGGATATACGGAGTAATACCATTCTAATTTCATATAATACTGTTTATATATTGTATACAATGTATCCCAGTCCAACAACAGGTAGTGGTCAGTGTCAGGGAGTTTTTATTTTTAACTGGAGTTACATTCTGGTTTACTGATTTTATATACAGGGAGAGAGATTCAGAAAATATATGTATAGTAAGAATTTACTAGTTAATAAAGCCCTGTGATTACAGCAGCCTCAGCACTGATTCAAGCCATGTGTAAAAGTGGAGAGAGGGAATTGTAATGGGAAGTTTTTATTTTAACTGCAGGTACTTTATAGATTTATGGTTTATCTTGTCCAAAGAGGGAAATGCAGAAAATATATTTTACCAGGAAAAGCTGATTGTATAGGTATAGGAATAATTTACTAGTTACTAAAGTCCTGTGATTACAGCAACTCAGCACTGATTTAAGCCATGTTAATTGTAATGGTAAGTTTTTACTTTTAACTGAAGGTGCATTGAGGGATTCTATTTTGTCCTACATTGTCCTTCTTAGACAACTTTTGATCAGTTATGCCCGCAACATTTATCGTTAAAGAAACCCTACGACTATAATCCCCAGCAGAGTAATGCCATCTAATTTCATATACTACTGTTTCTATGTTTTATACAAGGTATTCCAGTCCAACACTATATATAGGTTTGTCAGGGAGCCAGAAAAGGTCCTTCATAGAGGTGAAAGCGTCCCATAGCATGTAATCCAATGGAGGTCCCTTTTAGTCTTGGTGATCCCTACCACACTCCTATCTCCCTGGGGCAGTGGGCTTGGTGCTTGCATGTTCCCCATGTTTTTCTTAGCTTAGCTACACTGTAGCGTCTCCTATGAAGTGAGGCTTTCTAGAAGTTCCAACCACCTATTAAAACTTCCTGCTTGCAGGATGTGAGGTGTAGACGCACATTAACTCTCTCTCCCTCTGAATTTCGGCTTGTATTTGTGGTAAATGTCACATCGAGTCGGCAGAGGCAGCCGGGCTCTCGTTCTGTCAACAAGACTTAAAAGGATCCTCAGATGCTTTCAACCTCCTAAAAATGTGACAATGATGTCTCGCAGAACTTGACTTAGAAGATGAAAGCGTTGTGATGTGTTTAGATTCTGGTTACATGGTGTCAGCGCTCAAATAACACTTTATGTTGGTAATAGACTGGAAGAAAGGTTAAAAATGCAAACTGTCAGAAGGTAGTAGTGCGTCGACTCTGGAGTAAGGCTTAATTCACACGTACAGCAGGTTCTGGCAGGGAGGGAATTGTGGCAGCTTCTACTTGATCAGTAGTCTCCAACTGGCAGGTCTCCAGCTTCTCTAATACTACAACTCTAATGTTTGAAGGCATGCTGGGAGTTCTAATGTTGCCACAGTTTGAGAGCCATCGAATGGAGGTTGCTGATCAACAGTATAACAATGTATCCAAATACAGAGGTAGAAGGTATCCATAGTGAGATATTCCCCTACCCAACTAAGTGTGAAGCGTATATACATTGATGCCGTGGGACTTAATAGTTTTATGAGAGGCCGATCCTATAACAGAGAAGGTAGTCTCTACAAGTCCTATAACAGAGAAGGTAGTCTCTACAGGTGCTATAACAGAGGGGTACACTCTGCAGGTCCTATAATAGAGGGGTACACTCTGCAGGTCCCATAGTAGTCCCCACAGATCCCATAACAGAGGGTAGTCTCACCAGGTCCCATAACAGAGAGGTAGAGGACTAGAGGAGCAAATACTACACTATTCAGAACTATTTTAGTGGGCATTGTAACCTAACAGACTGAACCTCAGTGTTGTGTGACTGTGGGCTTGTAGAAAGAGTTGGTGGGAAAGACGCAGCCACCATGACCAGACCATGACAGAAGATGAGCCAAAATCTTGAATCTACTATTACTACCCTGCCAGATCCGCACTGCTCCTCCGGGACATTGCATATGTGCTGGAACCCTTGGGCACAGATGCTATATTCCCATATGTTGATTTTAGGAGTGTATGGAAAAAGCTGAAGGACATGGATGGTGGAGATCTTTATGTGTCCAGGACCTTAGACACTTAACATCAAGGATACCCCAACTTTCACCAGATTGCCAACACTCATCTACACCAGTGCATCTCTCTTATCTTAGTGTTACCCTGTGAAAGGTGTTTGCAGGAAAGATAAAGCCATCATGACCAGACCGTGAGAAGGCCAACCATCATCTTAGGTCTCCTATTACTACTACCCTAGACTTCCACACTCGCCCAGGACATTACATATGTGGTGTAGTCCCAGGAGACTAACAATATATTCCCATGTGTTGATTTTAGGAGTGTGTAGAAAGAGATGAAGGACATGGATGGTGGAAATCTCTAGGAGTTGTAGCCCATAGACACCTAACATCAAAGATAACCAACTTCCATCAGCAAGGAGACCACAACCAGGGTGCTGTGGGGGAACAATCACCACTATCATCTACACCAGTGCATCCCTTTCATCACTGTATCAAACTACGGACATGGATGGTGGAAGCCCCTAGATATAAGCTGTAAATCCCATATGTTCATACTGGGAGACCTGGAAAAGACTACTGGTAGTCACGGAGGCCACTTTGCCTCCTTATAAGTCAGTCCTGATTTCTGATATTAGACCCATGCTTTATCCGAAGCCCTGAAACACGGGCAACATCTCAAGTTCCTTCCCATTACTACATATTCCGGCCGAACCTTTAATAATTTACAATTACCGAGCAAAAAATTGTGAAACTATTTTATAATTTTTAATTGTGAAACTATTCTCAGTATTACATCCCGGCCATGTTTTCCTCCAGCTCCCTCCTCCCCCTCCTCCTCCTCTGCTGGAAGCGAGCACTTACCAAATAAATAATCATAATTAATGAAAGTGCGGTAATAAAACAAACTGTAATGGCCGTAAACCGCTCAAGCAACCTAATGAATATTTATCAGGAGTCATTGACAAGAAAATGGGAACTAATCAGGTATTTCCTATGAAAAGTGAGTGATAATTCTGTATAAATACAACTTGTTAGAGGTGCGGACGCGGCGCGGCTCCGGTGAGAGAGGGAATATTGATGATTATGGTCACGTGTTAAAGAGCTGCTTGGAGAACATTAGGACTTCTCTAATAGGCTGGTAATAAATGTATGCAGGTCTTGTGCGGTGGGATACCTCCATGCTATTAAAAGCTCTTACTATAAATAATGCAATCCCTTCTTAATGAAACACGGCGGATGCAGCTTGTAAATCAGGAAGATGCCAGAACATTCCATAGAATGGAGGATTTTCACCTTCACAGAATTGTATTTCCTTGTAGAGAATGGTCTATAGAAATCCGATTAGTGTTTAATGAATCTTGTAGAATTCCATGTAAAATATACATTAGATCCCCTTAATTGTCATATGTCGTCTACAGCACTGCTGTCCTCATGTGGCGCCCCCTATAGCTATGCCACAGATCTGCAATTTAAATGTAACATAAGCCTGGGTTATTTAGGGCTTCTGCACATGGTGGTATCATGGAGGCCATACGGTTTCCTCATGGGCCTCCATATCCCTTCTATACAGAAAGCACAGTGAAGACCTGTAGGGACTCTATGAGTGGCCATAAAGGCTTCATGCAGATAACTTGGTTTAAGTCTATTGGCCTTGGCTACAACATTTTGTCTGACCTTGCTTTGCCCTTGATATTTCCCACGTTGCTCCTGAAAATTATTGATCTAATCGAGTCTAACATCTTACTGTGATCTAGAAATCTGTGCCAAGACATTTGTTTTCTCTTATCCTTCCTTCTTTGTCTATTCTTCTTTTTACATATTATTCTTTCTCTTTCTTTTTCCCGTTTTCTCTCCCATATTCTGTTTCACAATATGGCTGTGTGAATCTTCACAATAAACACAAGGCTGGACCCAATTTTCCTGCACTTCCTCTTAGGCACTGCTGTGGACGTGATTCCTCCAGATTAAATGGAATTGACTCCAAATATTTTTATTTTGAGTATACAGATAGCTAAAGGATGTTGCGTATCACACAACACCTCAAGGTAATTTTCCACCTATAAGGTGAGCCTGGGGTTATTTTACTTGTATATTTAAGGTTCTGCACAAGGGAACGCCCTGTTGTTATTTTTCTTTCCATATTCTGTTTCACTTTACTCTTCTACCTCCTTCCCTTCTACCTACATTTCAGCCTCTTACTTATTTTCTTCTTTTATGATCTTCTTCCACCTATTCTAATGTTTTCTTCTTAATCTTCCTCTCTTTCTTCAATCTCTTCTTCCTTGCGCTTCATCTTACTCTTTTTTCCACTTACTGTTCAACTTCTTTGACTTTTTCATCTCATATAGTTATTGTGTCCTCTTCTTGTTACTCTCATTTAATGTTACCACATTTCATATTCTCTCTTCTTCTTACTCTTCTCCTTATTTTTCCTCGTCTCACTCTTATTCTTCTTACTCTTTTAATTATTTTTCCCTAATCTTCCTCTGCTTCATTCTCTTCTTTCTTTTCTTCATCTTTCTGTACTTGCTATTGATCTTCCTCTTCTAAGTTTTCCTTTTTCTACTTCTTAGTTTTCTTTATAATAATCTTTTACTGCTTTGTCTTCCTCCTCTTGTTTTCCTCCTCATCTTACTCTTATACATCTGCTTTCTCTGTTAGTTCTTTCTATTCTACTGTCTTATTCTTCTTACTTTTTCTAATCTTCCTCCTTTCTTTATTCTCTTCTTCCTTGTTCTTTATCTTACTCTTTCTTTCTAATCTCTCCTTCTCTTCTACCACTTCCTCTTCTAACTTTGTCCTCTTCTAATCCTTCTACTTCTTCTTTCCTTTTACCTTTTCTATCCATTTTTCCTCTTCTTAAACTTTTTCTTCTTTTGTGTTCTTTCTCCATCACTTTTACTTTTACTTCCTTGTTTTCTTCTTTCTTGCTACAGGATAAATCAGAAGACATAGGATCCTCTTTAGTTGTGCTTTGCCTCTGTGCTTTCCCAATAATCCTCCTTGTGTGCGTCATTCTTTATATCCATTACTTAAAAGCACTTTAATTTGTCCATCTGTATCCAATATGATAAGTACTAATTAGACGATAATAACTAATAGAAACAAGGCGAGCCGTGAGCGTGGCTCCGCATAATGAAGCAGGCGGCTGTGCTCCTCGTATTGTTCCTTAAATAAAAGATTTCATTTATTTCCTCCATTAATGGATCATTCCTTTACAAAATGTATAAATTAAAGTCACTAATAATTACTAGAACAAAGCGGGTCTGATAATAGGACCTATTACTTCTTTTTTACCCTGTAAATGTCTGGAAACTGATATATGTTAATATCAATTTGCAAAATACAGTATGTGGGGTATTAGTTTATATATTCCCATTTTACCCTAATTTCCTTAGCCCACCCAAATATTGTTCCAGTACCAGGGTTCACTGCTTGATGCAGAAATAATACATCTACCAGACTGACTGAATATCAAATTGCAGGCTTAACCACTGAGCCAAAGTTATGGGGATCATAACGTGGAAGGACTGAGAGTGTCTGAGACCGTCAGGACATGGGAATCCCAAATACACTCAGCCCCTGTTCTTCATGATAATGATGATGGACCTTCCTGGACCAACATAGAAAATTAGTGCCAATCACATACACCATGTTTTGGGTGGCTTTGCATGGTCACTATATTAAGGATGTATTAAGAGTGCCATGAACTTTCCTGGACCCTCAGGTTGCCAAGGATGCCCTGAAATCCACTGGATCCACAGATTTCCATGGATGACATAAGAGTGCTCTGAATTTTCCTGGACCCACAGGTTGCTAAGCATAGAGTGAGAGTGACCTGAACTTTAGTGGAACCACAGGTTACAAAGCATGGAGTCTGAGTATTTGAAGCTCTCCTGGATCTACAGATTGCCTGTCATGGAGTGAGATTGCTCTGAGCTGTGCTGCATCGACAAGTTCCTACTCATAGAGTGAGAGTTCCCTGAACGCCCCTGGATCCACAGGTTGCCACAGTAGTAACTGTTCTGCACAATAAACATAGGAAGGTTTAAGAGTGGCCCGACCTCCTCCCAAGTGCCCAAATAACCCATTAAACTTCTGTTATGTGTAACCTACATAACAAGGGTAGACTAAGAGTGTTCCGGACTCCTCTGCACCAGCAGGGACATCACTGATCTCTATATGATCAACCATAGCAAGGATGGACTAGAAGAGTCCTGGACCCCTCTGGACCCCAAAACCCCACTAAATCTAAGTCTTCTGCTAATTCCTCAGACATTCCTGGAACTAGGGATAGAATAGTACAGTAGTCGAGGAACTTTAGTTGAGAATCTAGAGCTATCGATTGTTTACATAGTAATCTGACCCCTGAACAGTTGGCCCGATTATTTGCATGGGATGGAAAAGGACCTCCGGGCCCTCCCAGTCCATCCTGGTACATTAGTATAACCACTTATTATAGGTCACATTGGCCCCAGCGACCGATGCTTCACCTGCTCTCTATAGCCCCAGTGTTTCCATCCAACAAATTCGAGCCACATACAATATAAAGTTCAGTCCTCTATGGGCGAGATGTACAAAAAGTCTTCCCAGAATGACTTTCAAGTAGGACAAGGCTTTACAATCCTGCCAAATGTTTCACTATTGTAAATGAGAAGAGACTGAAATGAACTGTGTCGTATCTGGTGCTGGAACCAGGAGAGGAGGGTAACGCTGAGTGAAGGGAATATCTCTCATTTAAAGCCGCCATAAAAAGTTACTGAACATATGACGCTCCCGGAGATTAGTAATGAAGACATTTGCCAGGAGACGGGCCGAGGTGCCGTGTTTCATTGCTTTTTGATTTCATATTCTATAATAAAGTGGGGACAAGGGGAAGATTTAGAGTTATGAAAATGATTTTTTAATGGAGGGAGAAATGTGAGCGCTGAATTTATGGCGAGAAGACGGCGAAAGTTTTGTTCTACTAAGACTTGAAATGTACAAGGATTATTAGTATTTTTTTCCTTTGTCTTCTTCACAGAGGTTGCTTCAGACTTCTAACTGGTAACTAAGTTTACTTTTCATCTTTGATGGGTACAAGTGCAATGAGCTGAACTGTGAAATTACCTTTGGATTAAGAATGTAATTATAACAATGTATCAAAGCTCCAATATAAATATCTTCACAGCAACCTCCTGCATCTCCTGTAATATCTACTTGTAATCCATCCGACCGTGGAAGTCGCTGTGTCTCTTTAAAACAGGCATTAATATTAAAGATTCTAATTAGAGATGAGTGAACCTAAGCTGACGAAGTGGAATTCGATCCAAATTTCAGGAAATATTCGATTCACATCGAATCCAGATTTCCTCACGCTTTGTGGTAATGAATTGCATTTTTTCATAAAATGGCTGCTGCACATTAGGACATGGGGCAAGGAACTCTGGGAACGCGGGATCACCCACAATGCCATTCATGCAGCTAATCAGCAGCCAGCCCTGTGATGTCACAGCCCTTTAACCCACTTCACGACCGCCCACGGCATCAGGAGTGGGTGTTAGCTGTAACTGACAGCTAACACCCTGCTCCATGACCCCCAGTTGGAGCACAGCACTGATTGCAGGTTTTAACCCCTTGGATGTTGTGTCAAACATGACCGCGGCATCCAAGGAGTTCCGCTGTGCAAAATGTCCCCCTCGACACCCCACACGGTGAGACCAGGTGGTGCCAATATGCATCTTCTGCAGCCTGGGGTCTGTCCAGTGACTCCGGACTGTTAGTAGCCCCCAGTACCTGGTTGATCCTGTCCAGAAGTGAGGAAGTCAGCCTATGCGTCTGCATAGGCTGACTTCCTCTATAGACTGCAATACACGTGTATTGCAGTCTATAGTGCTGAACCTACAATAGTACGATTCTACTCCACTATACAGGCTCTCTGCAGCCAGGAAATGGCTGCTTTTTTAACGCAATTCGCCACAAATTAATACGGATCAAATCGAATCGTATCAGAAAATTCAGCGAGGCTGTTGAATCAAATTTCTGAAAAATTTGCTCATCTTTAATTCTAATGTATGTTGTTATTTTATATATAGAATAATTCTACATATTTAGTTAAGTCACTGCATAAATACATTACATACCATAACTTGCTCTGCATTGATCCTGTAATATCCCATATTGTACTCCAGAGCTGCACTCAATATTCTGCCACTGCAGCCAATATGTACATACATTACACTACTTATTCTGTACTGATCCTAAGTTACATGCTGTATTATACTCCAGAGCTGCACTCACTATTCTGCTTGTACAGTCAGTGTGTACATACATTACATTACTTATCCTGTATTATACTCCAGAGCTGCACTCACTATTCTGCTGGTACAGTCACTGTGTACATACATTACATTACTTATCCTGTACTGATCCTGAGTTACATCCTGTATTATACTCCAGAGCTGCACTCACTATTCTGCTGGTACAGTCACTGTGTACATACATTACATTACTTATCCTGTATTATACTCCAGAGCTGCACTCACAATACTGCTGTTTGTTATTACTTATCCTGTCCAGTGATTTTCTACATTTTGCAGTTTTCTGCTCTGGATTATCAGACTTTCTGTCTTGTAGTATATACTGTATGTGATATTTATTTACAGTGAACTGTTTGTCGTCTTTATTTCTTCTTCTTCTTTACTTTTCTCTTCCTATACAGCATCATCTTCTGGTCTCTGCCCTGTAAGTCAGTATGAACATTTGTATTCTGCTCTGTCTGAACAATCTCCTTCTATCTGTCTCATCGTCAGTTTCTCTCTCTCGCTATAACAGGTGCATTGTTTGCAAACTAAGTTGTGCCTCCGGAGCAGCGCTCTCCCTTGTAGAAAACAACAATAGATCTCTGCACTTCTGGAGGCTGCAAACAGAATAAAGCAGGGTAGAGGCTCCTGGTCGCCACCTCGGGTCCCCCTGTCTTTGATCTGCACCGGTTCCCCCTGCGTCACTTATGTGGGATGAAAAGCCCATTTAATCTGTTTGCTTTTCAAAGCGTTCACTTCCCTATTGAAATGGCAGCTTTTCTTTTAATTCATTATTCAAAGTTGCTTTAGCGGGGATATCAATAATTCATCCTCACCTCCATCTTATTATACACAGATAATTTGTCACCGGTCGCGCTTTTCACTTCTTGGCACCAGATCTGTTGAAAAAAAAAAAAAAGAAAGTAAAAACAACTTTGTAGCACATTAAGGGTTAATGGAATCTCCATTCTACAGCATGGTCTCTGTATATAGAAGGCGTGTAACATTGTATATATTGTAAAGGGGTTGTCCAGGACTATGATACAGATGACTTATTTCAGACTGAGACCTGACCAGCACCCCCACCGATCAGCCAGCATTACCCAGCATAGCACCATACATGAGCCAGATGCTGTGCCTGGTATTACTACTTAATTCTACTAATTTAACAGGGTTCTCCAAAGCTGAACTATTGATGACCTATCCATAGGATCAGCATCCTAACATCCGACACCTGGGACCCCCACTCATCAGCTGTTTGAATAGACTGCAGGGGCCTCTTAATACCAAGCACAGCACCGTACATTGTATAGTGGCTGTACATGGTATTGCAGCTCAATGATGCAGCTCAAAGATGAACATGACACCATTGGAACAGAGAAAAGTCCTCAGTGCTCACAAGTGCCACAGCAACTTCAAAAAGGTGATCTGTGGACCTTGACGCATCAGATATTGATGACCTATCCTAAGGACAGTTCATCAGTAGTCGAGTCCTGGAGAACCCCTTTAAATGGGACTGAACTGCACATTGTGTTGCTGCTGTCACTTGCAGTTCTGCTTTCCACCACAGGGCAATGCAGAAAACCTCCATAAGCAGCAATGCAACAGCGCCCCCAGTCCCATGAATGCATACAGAGACGTTAGTGCTGTCCCAAATCCAACAACTTACCTGTAAAACATCAGACTCAAGTGGATGATCCCCGGTCTCCACTATACAAATCAAATGTCATTCCTAAGGCTATACAGTATGTATCCATAATGTATAACGTTGCAAGCATTGTTGCTGCCATGGGACCAATGTTTTTGAAGGATTGGCACAAAACTGCCCCTTCTCCAAAAGGAATAATTGCTTCATTGCAGAGTTTTTTGGCTCCTAGTTCTCCTTGCAGTATGAAAAGTTATATATAACATTGCTCCACTTCTGCTATGGTGCTGGTCTTTAAAGAGATGGATTTTAGTGGTGGGAGATGGCGGGCAGGTGGAGTTCAAAGGGGCTGCAGCAGGAAAAGGGACTGCACAAGGAAAAGGGACTGAACCAGGAAAAGGGACTGCACAAGGAGATGTGACTGCACCAGGAGAAGTGACTGCACAAAGATTAGGGACTGAACCAGGAAAAGGGACTGCACAAGATGTGACTGCACCACAAGTGACTGCACAAGGAAAAGGGACTGAACCATGAAAAAGGGACTGTACAAGATGATGTGACTGCACCAAGAGAAGTGACTGAACCAGGAAAAGGGACTGCACAAGGAGATGTGACTGCACCAGGAAAAAAGACTGGAGCAGGAGAAGTGACTGCACAAGGAAAAAGAACTGAACCAGAAAAAGGGACTGCACAAAAAGATTTAACTGCAGCAGGAGAAGCAAATGCAATGCAATAGGAAAAGGGACTGCATCAGGTGAAGTTATTGCACTGGGAAAATAGAGTGCACTAAAAAAGAGCCTGCAACAAAAGAAGTGACTGCACCAGGATAAAGGACTGCACAAGGAAAAGGAACTGAACCAGGAGATAGGACTGCATAAGGAAAAGTCACTGCATAAGGAGAATGGACTGCAGAAGGAGAAGGTGTACGCCAGGAGAAGGGAGTGCACAAGGAGAAGGGAGTGCACAAGGAGAAGGGAGTGCACAAGGAGAAAGGAGCGCACCAGGATAAGGGAGCACACAAGGAGAAGGGAGCGCACCAGGAGAAGGGAGCACACAAGGAGAAGGGAGCACACAAGGAGAAAGGAGCACACAAGGAGAAGGGAGCGCACCAGGAGAAGGGAGCACACAAGGAGAAAGGAGCGCACCAGGATAAGGGAGCGCACCAGGATAAGGGAGCGCACAAGGAGAAGGGAGCACACCAGGAGAAGGGAGCACACCAGGAGAAGGGGAGTACACCAGGAGAAGGGAGCGCACCAGGAGAAGGGAGCACACAAGGAGAAAGGAGCACACCAGGAGAAGGGAGCGCACCAGGAGAAGGGAGCGCACCAGGAGAAGGGAGCACACAAGGAGAAAGGAGCGCACCAGGAGAAAGGAGCGCACCAGGATAAGGGAGCGCACCAGGAGAAGGGAGCGCACCAGGAGAAGGGAGCGCACCAGGAGAAGGGAGCGCACTCCTGCTCATTATGCCCCTGGCTATCTGTATAAGAAGGCCAGCTCTAGTTCCTGAGGCCAGGATTAGTATACAGATGTAACTGCAGCTCAGATTCCATTACTTCAGATAAACACTAATTTATCTACAAGTTTCACATGGTTGGCGGTATGAATGCCACAGCGGCAGATCGCTTCCTTAACCAAGGACATCATCTCTGCGTGTCACAATTAAAGATAGCCACTTATTGCAATTAGAGGTAATGAATAATAATCGGAGCGAGGACGTCTCATTTACACCCGTCATTTATTTCTCCCCGTTAATGCCGCTGCCACCAATTAGTCAGAGCTGCGCTGAGTTCCATCCGCCGCTGGCGAAATGTTGTTAAATATGTGTTATGCAAATAACCTTTATAGTCTTGTATCAGAAGGAGGAAATTCTCCTGTAAGGCTGCAAACCAATTATCTGCACTGAAAATATTACATGGCAGTTAAAATCCATGGTGGGTGCGCACTGTCCCCTTGGAAGGGTTCGGAACTTTGTAGCAAACTGGTACATAGCTAGTCCTGCTGTCAGCTGAGAAGTGGGGACAACTGTATCTAGTCTAGACAATGCTCTGTGAGCTCAACAGTCCGGACTCCAGACTGATACATTGTAGCAGAGCTTTGGCGTAAATTCTAATGGAAATCTGTACCAGTTCCCATTAGGTGTAGATTTCTATTCTGGTTCACAGGAGTGCGCCTGATTTATGAGGAGGTCGGAGCCCCAATAATAATTTGCCCCTTGACTTTGTGGCAGAGGGAGGGAGGCAGCAAAGTCTACTAGGGACATCAGAAAGCACCTGCAGAATTCAATCCCCAATTCCAAACTTTGACATTTAACCTCCTGATATCTTATTTCATTAAAAATTTTCAATATTGGAAACATTTTGGCTTTCAGTATATTTTGATATACAGTCTTCCACCACCGGGGGCGCTCTCCATGCAATTCTGTGAGATAATAATAATGCAGCTCCTCACTAGGATAGCGCCCGCCGGCGCAGCTGCCGCCACCCACCACGTTTATCAATAGATCCAATTAAGTCATGTTTACAGAGAGGTGTTACATATATCTATAAATGTATTGCACGCTTGTTGTTTGTGATGAGAGCAACAACGCTCCGCGCACCAAGGAAACAGATTTATTTCTAATGTGAGGACAGATTTAGTGCTCTACAAGTGTGCACAGCTTTCTAAGATGGATCCAAGGTGCTGCGAGCCTCAAGTATCACTACAGATCTGGTGATACATCTGTTACCAGGCAGAGCCATGATCTCAGGTCAGTGCAGCCTGAGGACCTCACACCATACTGAAGCTACAACCCTCCCAGCTGAGGGTTTGGTACAGTTGCATCCAGTCTACTGTAGACAATGCTCCGTGAGCTAAACAGCCTGGACTCCAGACTGATACATTATAGCCAATTAATACTTAGCTAGCAGGAACAGGGTCTCACAGCGGCACCGAGTATTTTAGAAGAATGTGTGGATCTTGTCAAATTTTATTTATTGTAAGGAGCAGGGTTGCAGCAGCACAGAGTATTTCAGGAGAGGAGTGTGCTGATCTGGTAGCTTCTGATAGATCGCACATTAACCCTTTTTAAGGAGTTCATTGTTGTTTTTGGTTATTGGGGTTAGTCCACAGCTACCCCCAGCAGTAGGGATATATAACTGTCCCTGTATACTGCTCCATCTGCTACTAGCTTATGATACGTCCTCTGTGGTATTTATAACTGTTCACACTAGGGGGCGCCATTATCCCATATAGCAAATACTAACTCTCTCCCCACAACCTAAGCCTGATGTAAGTAAGACCTTTCCTATAGTCCATGACCTTTGACCTGGGTTTTTGTGGGTCAAGCATGTGCACACGCCTTATATATGTACATGTGTATTATACTTCAGTATTTCTGGCTGGACGTCTTCATCTTCTATTTTTCCAGATCTTCATTTGTATCAGTCTTGCTGTCGCCTGTGGATGCAGCCCCTGTGCTGGGATCATTTCCATGTGATATATGCTGCGGTGTCTGTACACAGCCCAACAAGGTGAGCACCTCTGATTTGTTTGGCGCTGGCAGCGCCCTTCTGGACACAGGAGAAACTGTCTTCTTCCTTCTCTCACTTATATATAATGTAGAGTCAGGATGGAGGATGACAGGTGAGTCTAAGCAAATCACAGAAGGAACAGGAGAGAAGCAGAAGGATGCCCTGAAGATACCCAGGGTTGTGAAAATGAGCAAATTAATTGACCACCATAATCTACAACATATCCCCTATGCTGTGTATGGGGTAGAAGTTGTCTTTGTGATATATCCATTTTAAGTGTGAAATTAACATTTCCTACATCTATAATTTATTGTTATTTATCAAAAAAGATGTAATTATTGTATCAATACAGCTCAGATACTAACAGAGTAATGATATAATACTACCATACAGTGCTCAAATCCCAACATACAGTAATGATATAATACTGCCAGACAGTGCTCAAATCCCAACATACAGTAATGAAATAATACTGCCAGACAGTGCTCAAATCCCAACATACAGTAATGAAATAATACTGCCAGACAGTGCTCAAATCCCAACATAGAGTGATGAAATAATACTGCCAGACAGTGCCCAAATATCAGTATACAGTGATGAACTAATACCACCATACAGTGCCGAAATACCAACATACAGTAATGAAATAATATTGCTAGACAGTGTTCGGATATCAACATATAGTGATGAAATAATACCGCCATACAGTACTGAAATATTAGAATACAATGATGAAATAATACTGTCAGAAAGTGCTCAAATAATAGTATACAATGCTGAAATAATACTGCCATACTGAGCGCAAGTACAGACATACAGTGATTAAATAAAAGCGTCATACAGTGACCAGGTAACAGCTCCATACATAACCTCATGAACATGATAGCTGGATGATACGACTCAAGAATGAATATTGAGTCCCCTGGTGGACACAGGCCTCAGTCGCCCGGCCATCACAACATATCACATACCCCTAATATGGACCATGAGCATTAGTATCTATGGAGGAGGCACAGCTGGAAGTGAAGCCACCTGCATAGGACGGCAGCCTTGTAATTACTTACCGCCATATTATGGCTCTGGGTGAGTGCTGTATATTTGGTACCAAAAGTCTTAGGCAGCACGCACATGAATGTGTTAATTCTGTGGGTCATGTTCTGCCCCTGCCCTTCATGGACCCATTCATTCTTGTAGTGAGCCCTGGCTGCAAAATGGACAGGAATAAGATGCACGGACCTGCGATAATACATACGTGTGTGCATAGGGCCATAGGAAATAATGGGCTGCTAAGAGCACGGCTATGGCAGTGATAACGCACCAGTGTGCATGGAGCCTTATATAGGGCGCAGTACAATACGGACGCTATACCTGAGCCCTGCCTGCACAGTCCTATCTATATGAACAGACTCCCTGCACTGCTCACCTGGAAACCCCTCAGTATTGATTATTCCGCCGCCTGCGCCGCCCCCGTTATCAGCACAGACATTACCAGGACTTTGCGGTCGGATTTCATTTTGCAGCATCTTCTAATCATAACATCATCTCGTCCAGGAGTAAATGGACCTTGCAGCTTTTAATTTTGAAGAGCGCAGATTTCAGTGTGATCGTAGACTGATATCTCAGCGTCTGCCCTGCATGCAAATAACACAACCCCGAGCGCTGCCTGCATGGAAACAAGAAAATAACTGTATTTATGGAAAAGTGAAGCTGAAAATCTCCGACTTTGAGGCTGTGAACCCCTCACCCCAATCTGGGCTCCGTAATTTAGTCTCAATTGTCTTAAAGGGGCAGAATACAGATTTGTAATAAAAGTGATTCACCGCAACAATGCGGATTACTTGTAACTTTTTATTGCAATTCCTATAGAGGACTTTGTGTAACGTTCTAGGATGGTCACATGACCCAAACTGCAATGCAACTTCCATTGTGCAAATTTTGTAACCTCCCAGTCCTAGTCCATACCAATAGCAGTGGAAAAATCATCTCACGTGCTTAAAGGGGTATTCCAGTTGCAACAAGTTGCCCCATATCCAAATGTAATCTCCAGCGGATAAGTAGCGGCAGACACTTTGGTCAGAACAGGGGTGGAAAACACCCTGGTTCTTGAGATTGTGGGGTCCCAGAAGTGGAGGACTCCCGCCAATCGGTGACTCACCCCCTTTCCAAAGGATAGGGGGTAAATTGTTCTAATTGGAATACCCTTTTAAGCTCCCATTCACTTTTATTGGAGTTCAGCAAAATGCACTTCTATGGATGTGTTAGTCGCTGACTAAAACAGAAATTCCGGTAACTGTCCTGGTGATCTGAATGTGGCTTATAGAAAACTAAGATGACGCTATCTAGAAGAAGGGAAGTGATTTTCAGAACTTTCTGCAACAGATCTGCTGCATGTGAATTCATGCTAAAATGGAAAAATGGTTAAAGGGAGTCTATCATTAGAAAATGACCTTTTGAAGTAATGGCACGTTGGAATAGCCTTTATAAACGTTATTCTACTCCTACCGTCCATTCTCTTGCATCTTCTGATCTTCTGCCATTAGTTTCTTACACCAGCATACTCCAGAAAAATGGCTGGCAAAGCATGCTCTGCCTGAACCCGAAGTGGCAGAGCCGACTGCGCATGCACAGGATTTCAACCACGTATAGCGCAGCGTCGGATGCCTACGCAAGGCAGAAGATCAGGAGAAGATGCAGGGGGGCGTGAACAGAATGAACTAAGGGGCGGCGAGAGACGATGACACAGATGTGCTCGGAGCACAGGGGAACGCCCCCTGTGCTCCCTGAGCCTAATTTGCAAATCACAACAATCAGATTTTTACAGAAACAGTGGGGAGCAGAAGAGAATGGATGGTAGGAGTAGAATAGACTTTTTTAAAGGCTATTCCAACGTGCCATTACTTCAAAAGTCTATCATTTTCTAATGATAGACTGCCTTTAAAGAGGTTGCACCAAATTTTAAAGATATCCTCTATCCATAGGATAACTTCATGATTGGAGGGAGGTCAGACCCCGCAATCCTGAGAATAGGGTCCAGTTCCCCATAGAGTTGGAGTGACAGACTGAGCATGCGCTCTATTGCTCCATTTATTCTCTAGATAACTGGCGCCTCCATGGAGAACGAGTGGGGTGACAAGATGCATGTCTGGCCTGTCTCTCCATTGGGATGGGGTCACCAGATCCCCCTTCTCGGGATTGGTGGGTCTCCCTGGATCAGACCTAGAAATATGTGAATCTCCTGAGTTTAGTTTTGATCCAAACCGGTTTGCTCATCTCTAGTCGGACCCCCAACATTCATGAAGTTTTCCCTTATCCTATCAATAAGGATTAACATCAAAAATTGGTAAATCCCTTTAAACTGCAGCAGTTTGGCCAGTTTATACATCCAAATGGTAGTTATAGGGGTAATCCAAGACCCCTTTAATGACCTATCCTTACACTGGACCCAGGACCCCCATGATCAGCTGATCTCTGTGTACAATGATTGGTAAGGCAGAACCTTCTGCTCTATCGGTGAGACAGGTCCCGGGTGACTCGCGGCAGCCTGACATCCTTGTAGAACAAGGGAATTATAGCCGGCACCCCGGCCAGCGCCTCCTCCTCCTTCCCATTACTGGGAGACATGACATATACCTTGGATAGAGCTTCTTGACAAACTCCCCGGAAACCTGGCGGGGTGGAGGGTTAAAGAGGCTAATTACACATCTAATAAGTTAATTACGGCTTTGTGCTGTCTCTCGAGCCGCCGACATGTTATATAAGCCTGGGATTATAATAAGGCTTGGAGTCTCTTCTGAAAGCAGCGGGATCTCATTTAAGGAGGGCAAATTTAAGAATTATGTCCCATTAGCAAAACCTAATTAATTCAGAACTCCGAGAGGACGACAGCTTCAATATCACAATGAAACACTGGTAATGTCTGCCGACGCTGGAGAACGCCATTCTCATCTATCCAAGACTCTGCGAAGTATAAGAGCCAAACTCCACAGCAGTCGGTGCACTGGCGGGGTCAGCGGCCACTTGGTTCTGGTCCTGGAGCCTCCATTAGTGTATTGTGCGGTGTGCTAGCTCTGGGTGCTCAGACATCCTGTCTGGGTGACCACCAGATGGTTCCGTGTATCTGGATATAACTCCATTGGTTACAACGCTAATTGAGTATTTTTAGTAGGGAAGCGGTAGCAGTCACACCTGGCCCTTGGAGTCTAGGGGGGCCCAGGGGCCCCTCTGCCATATAAGATACTAGTAGGTGGGGAGCCTGTTACAGCTTTTGCAATGGGGCATTGGAACTTCAATTCATGCCATACTTCCAACTTTTAATAAAGATTGTCCAGGAGACTTTCCCGCTGCCCCAGTCCACGCCCCCTTTTCAAGGTCTTGCAACAAAGGGGGGTAATGTGGCCCATTTTTGTTGTGTGTCATGCCCCTTTTTGGGATGTGGTCTCAAAATGTGCCCACATCACAAATTATATGATCAATAGCAAGATTCGTCACTGTTCTAGGGCGCATGGATAAAAATAAATAAACTCCCGTTGCCCCCATTGCCCAGATCCCCGCTGGTCTCCTGGTTTCATCTTGACACACATGGAAGTGCCTGGAAATGCAGAATCACCAATGACTGGCCGAGGGGAAGTAGAGACCAGCAGGAATCCAATAAATGTTGGAATTGCTGGGGGATCGTTAAAGTGAGTGCAGCTTCTTTTATTTTACTTAACCCACACTGAGTTCTTTGTGAAATTTTTTTTCCTGCTGGTCATCCCCTTTATCTGCAGAACATTAAGACTAATGATCCTTTAATAAAAATGTCACCTCTTAAAGGGGATGTTCACTTAGGATGCTTTAAAACCCAACTTGTTGCTTTAGTCTTGTCCACCTGGAACTGTACATATATGTGAAAAACAAAAAAATAAAGCATAAAAAAACTTTAATAAAAATACCCTATAAAAATGTATGAAAATCACTTCGATCGTCATGTTGAACTGGATTAAAAAACCCATTTTCGTACACTCTATTAGGGAATTCAGAGATGGGGGGGATGAGGGGTCCAGGGCTCAGGATCCTCCGCTCCTGCTCAGAGATGACAGTGGTTCTAAAGATTGTCTCTACTTTCTAAGGACTTGTCCTATCGTATATTACACAGACAATTGATGTGAATGGAATCTCATTCCATGGGATTATTGTTTCTTAAAAGTTTACACCCCCTTCTATAGACTTCCTTAATATACGTGTATAATATTTCTAAAAATTCCCAGTAAGAAAAGAAGCATACATGGAGTTTTCCTTTAATTATTGCACTAGGCACAGCCAAGATACAAGTAATACTGGAGGATTAACACAGCAGCGCTGGCCCCTTGACATCAGATAGGTTGATTTGACATAATGATCGCCCCCTTCAGGGATTCCTGGGATTTGCAGCTCAGACAGTCCCAAAGTCCCTGACACTTACATGAAGTTTTAATTCCTCAGCAGCTCAATAAAGTCAATAGTGAAGTTGGGTTATCACTGTGTGGCCCCGGCCGGTGTGTTCTGCTTCATCAGTCATTTTCTTTTTGCTGAGGTTACTGACTCCTAATCCCTCATTACTCGAGGATTTTATCTGCAGCAAGACGTCTCCCAATGAGCTGAGACCGAACTTCTCCTCTCTTGTTTTAATTAGACTCTATAAAGAACGTCTCAATCACCGCAATCACCGCAACATCCTATTACCGAAGATAAGGAAACTACCGGAGCTTCATATCTCACTTTATAGCTGCCATCTGTCGTCTTACTGACACATAATTTACCCAACTTGTATAAAAAAAAAAAAGATGTCAGTAAATAATATCAGGTAAAATAATAGTGACACCTAGTAAATGTCTGACAGTGTAATGTCTATCACCGAAATCTGTCATATACACTTACTGTATACGTAATATAGAATATAGAGAACACTGTTATAGTAGTTATATTCTTGTACATAGGAGGTAGTATTATAGTAGTTATATTCTTGTACATAGGAGCAGTATTATAGTAATTATATTCTTGTACATAGGAGTAGTATTATAGTAGTTATATTCTTGTACATAGGAGTAGTATTATAGTAGTTATATTCTTGTACATAGGGGCAGTATTATAGTAGTTATATTCTTGTACATAGGAGCAGTATTATAGTAGTTATATTCTTGTACATAGGAGCAGTATTATAGTAGTTATATTCTTGTACATAGGAGCAGTATTATAGTAGTTATATTCTTGTACATAGGAGCAGTATTATAGTAGTTATATTCTTGTACATAGGTGTAGTATTATAGTAGTTATATTCTTGTACATAGGAGTAGTATTATAGTAGTTATATTCTTGTACATAGGAGGTAGTATTATAGTAGTTATATTCTTGTACATAGGAGGTAGTATTATAGTAGTTATATTCTTGTACATAGGAGTAGTATTATAGTAGTTATATTCTTATACATAGGAGCAGTATTATAGTAGTTATATTCTTGTACATAGGAGGTAGTATTATAGTAGTTATATTCTTGTACATAGGGGGTAGTATTATAGTAGTTATATTCTTGTACATAGGAGCAGTATATAGTAGTTATATTATGTCATTGGGGGCGTTTTAGTAGTTATATTCTTGTACATAGGAGCAGTATTATAGTAGTTATATTCTTGTACATAGGAGCAGTATTATAGTAGTTATATTCTTGTACATAGGAGGTAGTATTATAGTAGTTATATTCTTGTACATAGGAGCAGTATTATAGTAGTTATAGTCTTGTACATAGGAGCAGTATTATAGTAGTTATATTCTTGTACATAGGAGCAGTATTATAGTAGTTATATTCTTGTACATAGGAGCAGTATTATAGTAGTTATATTCTTGTACATAGGAGCAGTATTATAGTAGTTATATTCTTGTACATAGGAGCAGTATTATAGTAGTTATATTCTTGTACATAGGAGCAGTATTATAGTAGTTATATTCTTGTACATAGGAAGTAGTATTATAGTAGTTATATTCTTGTACATAGGAGTAGTATTATAGTAGTTATATTCTTGTACATAGGAGCAGTATTATAGTAGTTATATTCTTGTACATAGGAGCAGTATTATAGTAGTTATATTCTTGTACATAGGAGTAGTATTATAGTAGTTATATTCTTGTACATAGGAGGTAGTATTATAGTAGTTATATTCTTGTACATAGGAGCAGTATTATAGTAGTTATTGTCTTGTACATAGAGGGCAGTATTATATTAGTTATATTCTGCGTTTCATATTTAGCCATGGCATATAGGATATTCTGAATACTTAGAAGCTCCTGAAGTTGTCCTTTGAAGCTCTTGAGCAGGATAAATTAGATTTAGTAGATTTTACAAGTTCTGAACTTAAATCCAAACCTGGGACAGATTTTATAGGCGTATAAATGTTATTTCTTAGTTACTTCACAAAATTGTGTGTCCTCAAAATAGACGCCTGGTTTTATGATCTGGGATGATTGAACATGTCTCTTTATACCAGATGACCTCTCCAGATGATGGAGACCTGATGGTCATAGCATGAAGAGTATGTGTGTGAGATAAAATATCTATCAGCTCCTCTGAAGGTCATAAAACTCGATATAAACATCCAAATTTTACTGTAAATAGGAAAAAAGGCTTTTTAATGGTTACATCGAATTTCAGATTTCAGCAGATTTCCTAAAGGCTTAAGCCTCGACTAATTATAAGAAGAGGGAATTTGGAAAGATTTTTTATTCCATTTAATTTAGAGGTCTGTCAGTGGTTACGAGCGGTGGAGATTCTCTGGGAGATGGATGGTGCTGATCTCAGATTACGTGCGGGAGCGACGGGACCTCCATAAAGGGACCTTCATGTCCTCACAAAGCACCAATCAAAATCACAAACTTAATGAACGGTGTCCGGGACAACAAAGTCATTTCACAGATACGACCATCATGTAATATTCATAAGGAAGGTACAGTAGGAACCAAAGGTCAAGAAGTGGAGCACAAGTTTTTATGGAGACCTATCATAAGCAATGATGTGAATACTAGCGGCAGCAATGATGGCAGCTATGGGTTGCTTGAAGAAAGGAGGCCATCTCTGGGTAGTCCTAGGGCTGTGCTCTTTATCCATGAGATGAGGAGCTCCACAGGACTACACCCATCACGGGTTCTTCAATGTCTACATCAGTATTGGTGGAAGCCCCAAGGGAAATACTATGGTGGGGGTCCAGACCACAGTTAACTCTTTATCATAGCCACTTATAGGAGTTGGACATGCATATACAGTACATGGCTTTCAGGACCAAAGTATATGTATGTTATAAAGGCAGCCAAGCTAGTAACTCCCTTAGACTTCACAGGAGAAAGCCCCAGTCCATGATCTCACCTCTTCTCGACCTAAAGGGGTTGTTCCACTGTTAACATTTATCCCCTATCCACAATCCTAGCGTTTGGCTATCTCCAGCCTTCCCATAATCTTGAATGGGGCACATCGAACATCCACAGCTCTCGCCCCATTCAAGTAGAGAGCTGCAGGATTCCCATTCTAGAGATCAGTGGGGTTCCCAGAAGTTGCCTCCTCATCGATCTTACAAATTTTACCTTTGCTGTCAGTAGGGCACGGCTATCCACAGTGATCCGACCCCTTCAACAGAATTGGTGAGACTCATTTTTCAAAAATGTCTTAATATACAAAACACACAAACATGAGGTCCCAAGTCCTTGTACAACATGAAGTCCACAAATCTTTTATGGCAGTGGGGTAAGCTCAAGCTCCTGGTCCTTGAGGCAAAAATAAAAATAGGGCCCCACAGCCTTCTAGTGTCTTCTGTAGTATTAATGTACAAGAAGTTGGATCCCTTCAGGCCCGAGGGTCATTCACAACTTCAGACTTTGACTTAGTTTGGTTGTGAAGATATTTTTTTTGCTAACAAAATCTGCATTGTAGAGCTGCTTCATACAATAGAGGACAAATTCCGGTGACCCAGATTTCATGGAAATTTCCTTGATACATTCTGTCCTGCCAGATAAAAGAAGGTGTTCTTGGAGGAACCTTAAGGATGACTTGCTCCTTGTGTGCCTCAGCCACAGAAATGAGGAAAAGAGCTATGGATGAGCCGTGCAACTATTCTGCTGTACAGGTAAGTAACGATATCCCCTCTAATACGCAGATTGCCTTCAATGACCATTATTTTCAGAAAATGTCATATTTTTAGAATAAAGGTGATGATGTCATGGTGAAGGGCTAAATTAATTTAGTAACACTGATGATGTCACTGTGCACAAGCAAGTTATCAAAAGGATGGTTAATGATTTTGCTATAATGGTTTGACTTATCTAAGGATGACTGGTGATGTCACCATCACCATGAGTAGGGCATGGTATTCTGAGGACGGTTGATGACATTACTATTAGCAGGGCAGAATTATTTAAGAATGGCTGATGATGTTACTATGAGTAGAGCTGTCTTACATTAGGATGACTGATGATGTCAATGTGATTTCAATGTCACCAACTTAACCTCATATAACTTATTGATTACCTTATGTTATATTCATAGAGCCAGTATTATAGTAGTTATATTCTTGTACATAGGGGCAGTATTATAGTAGTTATATTCTTGTACATAGGAGTAGTATTATAGTAGTTATATTCTTGTACATAGGAGCAGTATTATAGTAGTTATATTCTTGTACATAGAGAGTATTATAGTAGTTATATTCTTGTACATAGGAGTAGTATTATAGTAGTTATATTCTTGTACATAGAGAGCAGTATTATAGTAGTTATATTCTTGTACATAGGAGGTAGTATTATAGTAGTTATATTCTTGTACATAGGAGGTAGTATTATAGTAGTTATATTCTTGTACATAGGAGGTAGTATTATAGTAGTTATATTCTTGTACATAGGAGCAGTATTATAGTAGTTATATTCTTGTATATAGGAGCAGTATTATAGTAGTTATATTCTTGTACATAGGAGGTAGTATTATAGTAGTTATATTCTTGTACATAGGAGGTAGTATTATAGTAGTTATATTCTTGTACATAGGAGGTAGTATTATAGTAGTTATATTCTTGTACATAGGAGGTAGTATTATAGTAGTTATATTCTTGTACATAGGGGGCAGTATTATAGTAGTTATATTCTTGTACATAGGAGTAGTATTATAGTAGTTATATTCTTGTACATAGGAGTAGTATTATAGTAGTTATATTCTTGTACATAGGGGGCAGTATTATAGTAGTTATATTCTTGTACATAGGAGGTAGTATTATAGTAGTTATATTCTTGTACATAGGAGGTAGTATTATAGTAGTTATATTCTTGTACATAGGAGCAGTATTATAGTAGTTATATTCTTGTACATAGGAGGTAGTATTATAGTAGTTATATTCTTGTACATAGGAGGTAGTATTATAGTAGTTATATTCTTGTACATAGGAGGTAGTATTATAGTAGTTATATTCTTGTACATAGGAGGTAGTATTATAGTAGTTATATTCTTGTACATAGGAGCAGTATTATAGTAGTTATATTCTTGTACATAGGAGTAGTATTATAGTAGTTATATTCTTGTACATAGGAGTAGTATTATAGTAGTTATATTCTTGTACATAGGAGTAGTATTATAGTAGTTATATTCTTGTACATAGGAGGTAGTATTATAGTAGTTATATTCTTGTACATAGGAGCAGTATTATAGTAGTTATATTCTTGTATATAGGAGCAGTATTATAGTAGTTATATTCTTGTACATAGGAGGTAGTATTATAGTAGTTATATTCTTGTACATAGGAGGTAGTATTATAGTAGTTATATTCTTGTACATAGGAGGTAGTATTATAGTAGTTATATTCTTGTACATAGGAGGTAGTATTATAGTAGTTATATTCTTGTACATAGGGGGCAGTATTATAGTAGTTATATTCTTGTACATAGGAGTAGTATTATAGTAGTTATATTCTTGTACATAGGAGTAGTATTATAGTAGTTATATTCTTGTACATAGGGGGCAGTATTATAGTAGTTATATTCTTGTACATAGGAGCAGTATTATAGTAGTTATATTCTTGTACATAGGAGGTAGTATTATAGTAGTTATATTCTTGTACATAGGAGCAGTATTATAGTAGTTATATTCTTGTACATAGGAGGTAGTATTATAGTAGTTATATTCTTGTACATAGGAGGTAGTATTATAGTAGTTATATTCTTGTACATAGGAGCAGTATTATAGTAGTTATATTCTTGTACATAGGAGTAGTATTATAGTAGTTATATTCTTGTACATAGGAGTAGTATTATAGTAGTTATATTCTTGTACATAGGAGTAGTATTATAGTAGTTATATTCTTGTACATAGGAGCAGTATTATAGTAGTTATATTCTTGTACATAGGAGGTAGTATTATAGTAGTTATATTCTTGTACATAGGAGCAGTATTATAGTAGTTATATTCTTGTACATAGGAGGTAGTATTATAGTAGTTATATTCTTGTACATAGGGGCAGTATTATAGTAGTTATATTCTTGTACATAGGAGTAGTATTATAGTAGTTATATTCTTGTACATAGGAGCAGTAGTATAGTAGTTATATTCTTGTACATAGGAGGTAGTATTATAGTAGTTATATTCTTGTACATAGGAGTAGTATTATAGTAGTTATATTCTTGTACATAGGAGGTAGTATTATAGTAGTTATATTCTTGTACATAGGAGTAGTATTATAGTAGTTATATTCTTGTACATAGGAGGTAGTATTATAGTAGTTATATTCTTGTACATAGGAGCAGTATTATAGTAGTTATATTCTTGTACATAGGAGCAGTATTATAGTAGTTATATTCTTGTACATAGGAGGCAGTATTATAGTAGTTATATTCTTGTACATAGGGGCAGTATTATAGTAGTTATATTCTTGTACATAGGAGTAGTATTATAGTAGTTATATTCTTGTACATAGGAGGTAGTATTATAGTAGTTATATTCTTGTACATAGGAGCAGTATTATAGTAGTTATATTCTTGTATATAGGAGCAGTATTATAGTAGTTATATTCTTGTACATAGGAGGTAGTATTATAGTAGTTATATTCTTGTACATAGGAGGTAGTATTATAGTAGTTATATTCTTGTACATAGGAGGTAGTATTATAGTAGTTATATTCTTGTACATAGGAGGTAGTATTATAGTAGTTATATTCTTGTACATAGGGGGCAGTATTATAGTAGTTATATTCTTGTACATAGGAGTAGTATTATAGTAGTTATATTCTTGTACATAGGAGTAGTATTATAGTAGTTATATTCTTGTACATAGGGGGCAGTATTATAGTAGTTATATTCTTGTACATAGGAGCAGTATTATAGTAGTTATATTCTTGTACATAGGAGGTAGTATTATAGTAGTTATATTCTTGTACATAGGAGCAGTATTATAGTAGTTATATTCTTGTACATAGGAGGTAGTATTATAGTAGTTATATTCTTGTACATAGGAGGTAGTATTATAGTAGTTATATTCTTGTACATAGGAGCAGTATTATAGTAGTTATATTCTTGTACATAGGAGTAGTATTATAGTAGTTATATTCTTGTACATAGGAGTAGTATTATAGTAGTTATATTCTTGTACATAGGAGTAGTATTATAGTAGTTATATTCTTGTACATAGGAGCAGTATTATAGTAGTTATATTCTTGTACATAGGAGGTAGTATTATAGTAGTTATATTCTTGTACATAGGAGCAGTATTATAGTAGTTATATTCTTGTACATAGGAGGTAGTATTATAGTAGTTATATTCTTGTACATAGGGGCAGTATTATAGTAGTTATATTCTTGTACATAGGAGTAGTATTATAGTAGTTATATTCTTGTACATAGGAGCAGTAGTATAGTAGTTATATTCTTGTACATAGGAGGTAGTATTATAGTAGTTATATTCTTGTACATAGGAGTAGTATTATAGTAGTTATATTCTTGTACATAGGAGGTAGTATTATAGTAGTTATATTCTTGTACATAGGAGCAGTATTATAGTAGTTATATTCTTGTACATAGGAGCAGTATTATAGTAGTTATATTCTTGTACATAGGAGGCAGTATTATAGTAGTTATATTCTTGTACATAGGGGCAGTATTATAGTAGTTATATTCTTGTACATAGGAGTAGTATTATAGTAGTTATATTCTTGTACATAGGAGGTAGTATTATAGTAGTTATATTCTTGTACATAGGAGGTAGTATTATAGTAGTTATATTCTTGTACATAGGAGCAGTATTATAGTAGTTATATTCTTGTACATAGGAGCAGTATTATAGTAGTTATATTCTTGTACATAGGGGGCAGTATTATAGTAGTTATATTCTTGTACATAGGGGGCAGTATTATAGCAGTTATATTCTTGTACATAGGAGATAGTATTATAGTAGTTATATTCTTGTACATAGGAGCAGTATTATAGTAGTTATATTCTTGTACATAGGAGCAGTATTATAGTAGTTATATTCTTGTACATAGGAGGTAGTATTATAGTAGTTATATTCTTGTACATAGGGGGCAGTATGATAGTAGTTATATTTTTTTTTACATAGAAGCAGTATTATAGTATCAAGGGTTAAACTTCTGTAAATATTCGATGTTTTGTTTGCTGTTATTTTCCTTTATTAGACTTGCACAGATAGAAGTATAACTTTCTTTACGTTGCATTTATTTCCTGCCTTAGGGTTGATAAGTCTTCCCTGGGTGCAGGAGATACAATTCGCCTTTGTCTTTCCTGCATCTATTGATCCTTCCTCATATTGGGTGTAATGAGAAGTTATCAGTATTGGACAGACCTGTCTTATTGTCGTCTTCTCATCCACCGCTCGCTGGGAAAACTCTTTGCCTCTCTACATAAAGGATAAAGGATTTACATTTTCATCATCTCAGTGGGGAGGTCTTCTGTATCCATGTGTTGCTATGAAGATGATTTTTCCATTTTAAAGAACTGATATCATTTACTGCTTAACTAAATCGTTGCAATTGTATTGAGATTAAGCGCGGTCTAGCATTTAATGGATTTATTGGCAATAAGACTGAGCGCTTGTTATAAGCTGGAAAGACGTGGTAATGCTGGGTTCACCTAGGGACACACAATACAAATGCAAAAATAGATAATAACTTCAAAAACATTGCAATAATTCTTAGGACGGAGCCTTGAGTCTAACTGCAACAGCTCTGAAAATGAATCACCAGCGAGTGTTGACTTGAGATGACCGAACTAGTTTGCAAAGATTTTTCCAAAAATTTCTGATTCAACGAAACCTGAAAGTTTTTGGATTCCACCACTCACAAATCACCATTGTACTCTTGGGTTTCTTCATAAGAACTGGAGGCTCGGGGGGTTATAGACACATAATAAACACTCATACTTACCTGTCCTCACCTCTTCAATGCTCCTCCTCTTAGGTCATCTTCTGGCCTTATAGGTGAAATTATGGACCCTTAGGGATGGTTGTTCTTTAGTTATCTTGCATCATTCATTTTTGCTATGGTTGAATTGATGGCGATGAGACAAGAAGATGGACGTGAGTCACACAGGTTGGAGCAGTGGCCGGCATCCCATTATAGGACTGTATTGAGCTTGTGGGTAGTCACTGACTAAAATTTAGATAATGGAAAAAGCACCTGTTGCCTGGTGGACATGACTGTGAGCAGGGGAATGTGGGCAGGTGGAAGATCAAAGTCCGAGAGCTAGATCTACAGCATGCAAAGGGTCAGTCCTCAGCGGATTATTGGCCCTATATCTTGGTGCCCTACTCAAGGATGGTGTAAAAACAAAGTGTAATGCCCTCTTATTTCCTGCTATACTCTATATTGCTCTTTTTAGTGCCCTCACATGGTACAATGTCCTTTTTACAGCCCCCAAGCACAGTGTTATGCCCCTTTGTGGTTCCCACAAAGTATAATGCCCCTGCACAGTATATTGTCCAATCTTCACCAGTATATTGCCCAGCCTCCTCATACTATAATACCCAACCCAACACCCAAAGTATATTGCCCCAGCCCCAGCATGCTGCAAAGCCTCAGCCCAACACAGTATATTGACTAACACCCCTGCATACTAAAATGTACTGAGCCCCCATGCAGTATAATAGCCCCAGCCCGCATACAGTATATTGCCCTCACACACTATGATACTGCGGCTCTCACACAACATATTGCCCACAGCCGCTACAAAATGTAATGCTCCCAGGCTCCAAACTGTTTATTGCCCCCAAGCCTCACATGCCATAGTGGTCCCAGCCCCCGTAAAGTATGGGACCTGGGGAGTGAGCAGTTCGTTTCTCAATACTCACTGCTCTTACAACTCCCCATTCTCTCCCCTGTAGCCCGAGCCCCTGACAAAGTATCTAGAACAGTTTTTTACTCAGGCAGCTCGCTTGGTGGTTACAGCAGTCCTACAAGAGGCTTAGTAGTTATAAGGATCTTATAGGAGGAAACAGTCCCTCAGAGAGGGCACAGGCTTGGCCGTTACACGTCTTATTAGAGGCACACAGGTTGTCATAACAATAGACAGTCCAGAATATATAACTCAGTTTGGTGGCATCACAATTGTCAGTCTTGAGAGTTACATAATAGAAGGATCAGGGTCCCCAGCAGTACAGAGTATTTCAGGAGAGGAGTGTGCTGATCTTATAGAGGAGGTCACAGACTGAGAGTTACATAGTGGAAGGAGCAGGGTCCCCAGTAGCACAGAGTATTTCAGGATAGGAGTGTGCTCTTCTTATAGGGGAGGTCAGACTGATACATTTACATAGTGGAAGGAGCAGGACCCCAGCAGCACAGAGTGTTTCAGGGGTATGAAGGTCACGTGATGATGCTGCTGAGGACCTTGATAACTTTATTGTTACAATCTGTTTGTCTCTTAATATGTTACTTGCAGACGAAGCGACATGAGGTGACTCGGCACGTGCGGCATCAAAACGTGTTATAAATTTATTCCACAGGAATATTTGATTTCCAGCATCCTCTGCGAATGAGCAGTGAGAAAGACGAGATATTGAGAGTTACATAATATAATAAATTCAATCAGCTCAGGTAATATCCGTCATTTTCCTTCCCGCACACCTTCATAAAATCAGGATTTCTTTAGTGTATTACTTTTTTTGCACTTGTCAAATAACACTTAGATACTAATGCGATTGTTTTCAGCTCCCTCCACGCTGCGAGCCTCCACAATGCTGCCAGATTACAACTCCACTACATCCCCCACAATTACACATTACGGGGCTGAATCGTTGCGGCAGGAGCCATTAATCAAAATATACATCACAACATCCACATTTATTTAGCTGGAGCTCAGCAGAGAATATATCTACATCTCTTTGATCTAAGCCTAATTTAGAATCACTTGTCATTAACTATTACATATAGGTGTGCTGGTTGTGGGGGATGGGGGTTGGAGGGAGAAATTTTACTATTAAAAATGCTCATTTTAATAAAACTCATTAGAACACAATTCATTGCCTGGATACAAAGTATCTTCTCTGATACTATTGCATATCTGACAGTAGTCTATAACATAAGTCACCTAACCTGGACACTGCTGTCATTGGTGCACACGAGGCATCTCCTGGCATGGACCATCAGGATTATAGGTCAAGCCCTGAGTCTGGATACAAATACAGAGTACAGTCATGATGGTTACTGATCTGAAATTAGTCCATGAAAGTTTAAGGGAAATTTATCAATCCTCCAAAGACAGTTTTCAGGAATCAAAAAGTTTAATATTTTCGCGGATTCTGAGCTTGTGCATAAATGTGTGACTTTTTAGAATATTTCACACTATAAAGGTGAATGGTCAGGACTTCCAAGGCCAACAGAGTTATTTTAGGCTGCCTTATACTTCAGTTTCTGGTGCACAGCCGCCCAAAGCTACAGTTATTAAGGAGAGCAACGCTCAGTTATTTTTTTTGGAGTCAGCATATCACCCCAGCTCTGCAGATAGATAGGTTATTGTCACCAGAACCAGCATATCACCCCAGCCTGCAGATAGATAGGTTAGTGTCACCAGACCCAGCATATCACCCCAGCCCTGCAGATAGATAGGTTAGTGTCACCAGAACCAGCATATCACCCCAGCCCTGCAGATAGATAGGTTAGGGTCACCTGAACCAGTATATCACCCCAGCCCCGCAGATAGGTTATTGTCACCAGAACCAGCATATCACCCCAGCCTGCAGATAGATAGGTTAGTGTCACCAGAACCAGTATATCACCCCAGCCCTGCATATAGATAGGTTACTGTCACCAGAACCAGCATATCACCCCAGCCCCGCAGATAGATAGGTTAGTGTCACCAGAACCAGCATATCACCCCAGCCCTGCAGATAGATAGGTTAATGTCACCAGAACCAGCATATCACCCCAGCCCCGCAGATAGATAGGTTAGTGTCACCAGAACCAGCATATCACCCCAGCCCCGCAGATAGATAGGTTAGTGTCACCAGAACCAGCATATCACCCCAGCCCTGCAGATAGATAGGTTACTGTCACCAGAACCAGCATATCACCCCAGCCCTGCAGATAGATAGGTTATTGTCACCAGAACCAGCATATCACCCCAGCCCTGCAGATAGATAGGTTACTGTCACCAGTACCAGCATATCACCCCAGCCCTGCAGATAGAGAGGTTACTGTCACCAGTACCAGTATATCACCCCAGCCCCGCAGATAGATAGGTTAGTGTCACCAGAACCAGCATATCACCCCAGCCCTGCAGATAGATAGGTTAGTGTCACCAGACCCAGCATATCACCCCAGCCCTGCAGATAGATAGGTTAGTATCACCAGACCCAGCATATCACCCCAGCCCTGCAGATAGATAGGTTAGTGTCACCAGAACCAGCATATTACCCCAGCCCTGCAGATAGATAGGTTAGTGTCAGCAGACCCCAGCATATCACCCAGCCCTGCAGATAGATAGGTTAGTGTCACCAGAACCAGCATATCACCCTAGCCCTGCAGATAGATAGGTTAGTGTCACCAGACCCCAGCATATCACCCCAGCCTGCAGATAGATAGGTTAGTGTCACCAGATCCAGCATATCACTCCAGTCCTGCAGATAGATAGGTTAGTGTCACCAGAACCGGCATATCACCCCAGTCCTGCAGATAGATAGGTTAGTGTCACCAGACCCAGCATATCACCTCATCCCTGCAGATAGATAGGTTAGGGTCACCTGAACCAGTATATCACCCCAGCCCCGCAGATAGGTTATTGTCACCAGAACCAGCATATCACCCCAGCCTGCAGATAGATAGGTTAGTGTCACCAGAACCAGCATATCACCCCAGCCCTGCAGATAGATAGGTTACTGTCACCAGAACCAGCATATCACCCCAGCCCCGCAGATAGATAGGTTAGTGTCACCAGAACCAGCATATCACCCCAGCCCTGCAGATAGATAGGTTAATGTCACCAGAACCAGCATATCACCCCAGCCCTGCAGATAGATAGGTTAGTGTCACCAGAACCAGCATATCACCCCAGCCCCGCAGATAGATAGGTTAGTGTCACCAGAACCAGCATATCACCCCAGCCCTGCAGATAGATAGGTTACTGTCACCAGAACCAGCATATCACCCCAGCCCTGCAGATAGATAGGTTATTGTCACCAGACCCAGCATATCACCCCAGCCCTGCAGATAGATAGGTTACTGTCACCAGTACCAGCATATCACCCCAGCCCTGCAGATAGATAGGTTACTGTCACCAGTACCAGTATATCACCCCAGCCCCGCAGATAGATAGGTTAGTGTCACCAGAACCAGCATATCACCCCAGCCCTGCAGATAGATAGGTTAGTGTCACCAGACCCAGCATATCACCCCAGCCCTGCAGATAGATAGGTTAGTGTCACCAGAACCAGCATATCACCCCAGCCCTGCAGATAGATAGGTTAGTGTCAGCAGACCCCAGCATATCACCCAGCCCTGCAGATAGATAGGTTAGTGTCACCAGAACCAGCATATCACCCTAGCCCTGCAGATAGATAGGTTAGTGTCACCAGACCCCAGCATATCACCCCAGCCTGCAGATAGATAGGTTAGTGTCACCAGAACCGGCATATCACCCCAGTCCTGCAGATAGATAGGTTACTGTCCTAATTAATTAAGACCTAATTTGCATATTGTACCAAGCCGCAATGAAATGCTGATGTCCTGCATTGGTAACCTGTTGTGGCAAGACCGTGCCTGAATATGGCAGCGGAAAAATAAATAGGAATTTCTCTTCATTTTCTGCCTTGTGAAAGTACCTTAAGATGTTCCCCTCACAAGTCGTCTTCCACCAGGAGCTGTCCTACTCCTACAAGAAATCACCTCTCTGAGGCGTGAGATCAAGCCCTTAAATAATGATCCATTTCCTGCCTTGGCTAGCCTGGGCAATGCCTGACATCACTTGATTGTCCTCGTTTGCCGTACAGAATATTTTTGGTTACAGTACAGTTTCTACACTGTAGCAGCTCATCCCTTCTATCTCCTTGTTGTATTTCTCTCCTCCATCCAGAATCCTATCATTATGAGATGAGTGAAGTTTATTTTTCTTCCTCTTGCCCCAGGCCCAGAGACTTTATGAGATAGCAGAGTACTTGGATCATCGGCCCACTGGGCCCCTGGAAGATACTTTTTGTAGGCATCAGTGTCAGATTCATTTTATTTTCCCCAGCCTTGTGATTTGGGTGTTTTATCTATTTTCTTTGTTTTGATAGACGGATAATAGCAATCTGAGTGCTGGAGGGCGAGGAGCTTGCTGGAAAGATAGCGGCACGAGAAACTACATTAAACTTATCACATTTATATTGCTCTCAGTGAAAACAATCCTGAAAAGTGAGAGAATAATATTTTACTACATAGAGGTTTCTGCTCCGCCCGGGTCCCTCGGTTCTTGTGCTTTCATTTCAGCCATTTCTCAAATCTATGAAAAAAACAAGCAAAAAAAAAAAAAATTCTTAAAATATCTTCAGTCTAAACACAACAATCCATAATTTGAAGGGGAAATCTTGCAAATGCATTAAAAAATATGAAATAGAATTTTTGCATAAGTATTCACACCCCTTGCAATGATATTCCCTTAGGCTAGAATGGAAGAAGTTTGGACCCACCAGGACTCGGACCAGGGCTGCCCACCTGGACATACTGAGCAGTCAGGACCCAGGACCTGGTGGTCGTTGCGACAGAGCGGAAGAGTTTTACTGTGGAGACAGAAGAACCTTCCAGAAGTCCTAATAAGTTATAATACCATTTAAAGGGATTATTTAACCACAGAAAACCCCTTTAAATTGTAATAGAGTATGGGGCACTCCTGGTACCCCAAGCAAAGCACTGATTTTGCAGGGGAAAGCCATCACAAGCCAAACATTTACCCATTTACCCCAACACCATGTATTTCTGAAATGAAAATCTTGGCTCCTTTAAAGAGAATCTTTCACCACCTCCCCCTGAATCCAGCTCTTTACATCCTTCCATAGGTGCCATTTCACTGAATTCAGTGCAGTTGGATTTTTTTTTCTCTAATCCACCCCATTCCCGTTTCAGCACCCAATATAGTAATCTGACTCCCTACTGTCAGGTGGACAGTCTCAGACTATTTGCCGCAGGCCAGGACCACCCACCTGACAGTAGAGAGCCTATTTAGCATATTGGGTGCTGAAATTAACAACGCTAATTGCTCAGGAATGGTGGGGGCTAGAGAAAAAAATTCCAACTATGCTAAAATTAGTGGAGAGGCTGAAAAGAGTTGGAGGTGGTGCAGATGGAGAAAGGTATTTTTTTTACTAATAAATACTTATTCCTTATCCACAGGACAGAGGATAAATGTTTGGTTGCTGATGGTACTCCTGCCCAGGGCCTTGTCCGCTTCAGCTCCAGTCTCTTGTTCTTATTACATGCAGGATGGGACGTCTGGAAATTGTTCAGTGTCATGATATAATATGTGGAGCCTCCTGGAGGCCAAAGCAGAGACGGCCCTGGGCAGGAGTCGAGATGGGTAAGTGAACATTGGCTGTTATCTTCTGGAGTAATCCAATAGGTATAGGCCACATATTAAAGATAAAGGAAAATGCAGCAGGGGGCTGAGCCCTAATGTCAGGGGCCAATACATTGGCACTAGGAAGATTTTCACATTAGAACATAGAGGAAAGTAATCCATCAGGAATAAAACCCAAGAAAAGAATGGAAAAGTAGAAAATATATCAACAAAAAGCAAGAAGTATGACAAATGTCAATGAGAACAGTCAGTGACAATGTAACAAAACCTGGACGTCGTGTATCTGATGTCTCCGTGTCACCCGAGATTAGGAAAGAGCAATTTCATTCCCCTGCTCCAACTCTCCAGCCTGCAATAAAGCAGGAGGGCCCTTTATATAGAATTATGACCTAACAATGGGATGAGTGATGTGGCCGCCCGGGATTAATTGCCGCCCCGTCGTTTAACAGATTCTCTTCATCATGGTTTGTCATAGTAATGTGACCTTTGAACACGTCCAATCTGCGCTGCCAATCACATCTTACAAAGTGTCTCCAAAGACGTGGCTCTCTACTACCATGATATATAGAGCTGTCAGGGCATCCATCTATAAATGTCTAGGCCTGCCGGGCGACCAGTACTCCTAAAGGATGGAACATTTACAGTTATTAGCAATGGGCATTATAGATTACATATAGTTATCTGTTCTATTATTCTCACCAAAATTTTATGTCAATTCCGATTTTTTTTTTTTGCATAAATCAGTGGTTCATGTCAATATGTGAAATGTTGTAATATATGTCATTACAGGAAATATGTGAAATATTGTAATATATATTATTACAGGAAAGTTTCATCTTTCTCACTTTCCAGCAGTCTGTAGATCTCCTCATCTGCCTGCAGATGCTCCATAAATGTTAACAAATCTTCTCAGATGTGAAAAGCTGGTCTTTAGTAACTGAGGCACTGAAAAGAGGAGAGGGAAGGAAGGAGGAGGGGGATGATGCTGCAGTCTGTGTTTGAGACTTATGCTGTGGGAGGGGAGAGGAAGCAGCAGGATAAGGCAGATGATTGGTTAGAGCACACAGCACAGTTCTTACATCATATCAATGCTCTCTGTTCTTTTAATAGATAGCACTCAGAGAGCAGTAAAATCCTAGGGGATTGTATCACTTGTTTTGCACAATATAGTGCCTTGCGACAAATGTGCACCCCGATATCATTCCTCTATGCCAGAAATTATGCGGCAATGATCCATTAAAAAAACTGACATGTAGATGAGCCCGTAGAAAAGCATTGATTCTAATGTTACCCAAGTGCAGTCTATAAAAAAAAAATGGAAGGCGCTGAGATGACAAAAACATGTGCCATGTGGATGGACCTTATGTCAATGGACCAGTGAAAAAAATAGACAACATTGATCTGTTACCAAGCGACAAATTTCAAAAAATGTGATCAGCGAAAAGCAGAAGCAAAATGGATGTTAAGTATGGAAACACAGATGGGATCCAAAGCTGAACCTGTCGTGTACAAAAGCCATTAATATGTCCTCTATATCTAGCCCTCTTTGTTGGTAGACATCAAGGGTTAACAGGGTCTTATATCACCACCTAATGGCTCAGAAAATGCAAAGCTTCAAGTGCTATGAAATCTAGAATCAAGTTTTTTTTTTTTTAAGGGGGTTGTCCATGTTAGGGGGCGTTCACATTGCCATTGTTAATGTCCGTTGCTGTCTTCCAACATAGGATGACAGCAACGGACATTAAACTGTTGCAGAGAATGGTCACAGACAGATTCTGTGTCTGACCCATTGACACTAATGAAAACAACATGATGGACTCTATCTTCTGTCATGTTTGTTTACTTTTGTAACTGAAGATAAAGGAAGACTGAAACGGACATTAACAATGGTAGTGTGAATGACCCCTTAGAAAACCCATTTTCATGACCCTAATCTTCTGAGTTTATGAGTTTATAAGAGGGAGGTCCTCTTTTCAGAATTCTGGAGATCCCACAGCAGGGGGCACTGTTTAATCCACTAGTCAAGTAATCTTTCAAACAAGTAGGATTGTCCAAAACAGAGAACCATTTTTCATTTCAAAAGCTTTCTGTAACTGGAAATCATCTGTCAATATCCCAATCTACAACCAGCTGGGGTGTCACATCGCTGTGATTTGCTATTTTCACATCTGTTGGAAATTCAGCAATTCCAAGTCAAATGCTGCGAAAGAGTTACTTGTCGGTAAACTGTGAAATTTGCACTTTTGTTGTAAACGTTCTTAATGCCTACCTAGTGTAACTTTAATTTGGATTGCACCATTTTAGCTGGGGAAACAGTAGGGGAAGGAGTGAGTTACTCTTCTATCCTGGCTTAGGAGACAAGTTTGGAATCTGGAGTGTGAAGTTAGGCAGCCAAAGACCGACAGCTACAAGTCAGCTAAGTGCCTTTATGCAGTTAGAAACTGGGGATTGGCTTGAAAGATCTTATATTTTCGATGTGATGTGTGTCAGAGGAATAATCACTGGCCATGACTGGGTCTTTAGTCTTCCAGCTAGGGCTAGTACCCTTGATCATGAAACTGAAAGAGAGAGGAAGAGAGAACACACTTTGAGGGAAAAGAGAGGAACTTCCATCCCAAGAACTAGTACTTGCTGACCCAAGAAGAACCATCTATCCACCATTGAGCAGAAGACACTACCATAGGGTGTGCTCCCGGGAAAAACTACAACCATCAACATCATCAACCAAGAGGTTTTGGTAGAGACCATTTCAGCCACCATGAGCCCAACCAAGACTACTACTATAATGAATGGCATCCATCAGGATCTGTTTGTTTCTGTCATATGAAGAATGGAAAAACAGAAATCCAATGGAAAAGCTAACACAGCCTTATATACTTTACCTATCATATCTGTTTTACTAAAATTATACAAAAATATATAGAAAATTACTCTGAAGATCTAAAATAATCCACATTTGGCTTGAATATGATAGAATATGTATGGTCAGACTTTTAGGACCACCCCATTCCCAGTAGGTTTTAGCAACTGCTATGGTTTACCTAATCCTGTATTTTAGGAAACACAAAAACACCACATAAAGCACACAACAAGATGAACAACGGTCTTCAAAATCAATCAAAGGAGGCTGTAAATATCCATCAGGAAGAAATGAAAACAAAGAATCCTAAAAATATAAAAGGAATATATAATATCACAACATGGAGTCAGTCTCGGAAGGAAAAATAATTCAGATACATGGTCTGAAATCTTGTCTTACTCCTCCGTAACATCTCCACTGGGATGTGATTCACAGTAGGTTGACCTGAAGTGTCACCTGAGATACTCGGATGTTATGTCAGACTTCAGTGTGTCCTGGTGGGCGTAGGTCAAGGGAACATTGGGCTTTTTTATACTGAGATTTTTGAAGGCTTCTCTAGAACCTTGAAGCTTTTTTTTTTTGAACATATCAAAATATTTTTTTCTGCTTTTTCAGTTGTTTCCTCATCAGAGAATGTGACAGGATTGATCTCCTCAAAATACTGGTAAGACGTAGACCATCATAGATTAGGGGTTACATTATGATGACCCTCTTAGGTGAGGGAAAGCAATTATGAAGAAGAGATTACTAGGACTACTAGGTTTGTTCCAACCTACACCATGTTATTTTTGTGTTTTTCCCTAGAAGCTATCTATACAGTGACTCACAAAGCACCATATAGCGGCACACAAAATCCAAGGCTTCCTGCTGACTATCAGAGATATATACAGTCTATGGCTGTGATTCGCTTCTTGAGGAGCGAACCCAAGGCATTCAGAATTCTACAGGTTTCTTGTTAGCTTTCAGGGTGTATGAACTCACATCTTGTACTCTCTTCTGGATCAGTGTTTCTAGTGCATTGCATGGCCCCAAATTAGGGTGAGGTTTTGCCTCCTAGGATGATAGGTGTTTGTTTCTACACACCTTTTCATTATGCTTGGGCTCAGAGGTGACCAGGGTTGAGCCCCTTCTCTCTAAAGGTATACAGTATTTGTGTTTTCTGCTGTTCATCACTCACCAATTTATATTTTGGATTCTTCCAAGACCACAGACTATAATAAGTGGAGGTCCAGAGGAGGTGCAGACAAAATAACAAACAGTTATACTCAGTTATAAAAGTAACAGATAGCTATACTCAGATTGCCTCACCTCTTGTGGGCGTCTTTGTGGTGTTGGATATGGCGAAGATGTCCAGGAGAGGTGAGGAAAGATGAGTATAATTGTCTGAGGATATTTCTGGTGTAGTAGATACCACAGCACACGTTTTTTATTTTTGCTTTAGTGTAGATTTATTAACAAGTGGTCATGCGAACATCCACCAATGCTTATGGCAAGAAAATGCTACAATAATATGATGCAGAAAATAGAGGTGACATTTTGGCCGTGGAGCCAGCCTTTCTCAAGCCCAAAAACTGCAGTTAAAGAAGTGTGAGTCCTAGGTCGAGATCCTGGCTGGAGGAGAGATTCCTCCTAGTATAAGCATGAGGAGATTTCTGGTGCGTGCAATAATTTCGGCTCAAAATGAAACAAAGGACTGAACCTCACAGATATTCATCAAAATAAATCTTGTGAGGTTTGCCAATCTCTGCTCCCAGATGTGCCACAAATATTAATGCTTTTTAATAATACTTATACCTCATCTTTGGTGGTCCCATGCTTCAGAATAGAAAGTAAAATGTTGAAAGAGGGATACAATAAAAAGAAATGTTCTGTTCTTTTAAACCTGAAATAGCACCTTAGTAATGGACAATCTATCTGATTGACCGCTCTTTATTACTAAGGCTCTGGCTTAGTGTTAGCCAGTAAAAAGCTAAAACTAACTCCCCACTATTACTTCAAAACCCATAATCATCAGGGGGACCAGAAAGAGCCAGGTCATAGCCAGTACCCATTCATTGGAAGTGTTAGCAGGGCATCAGGGCAGTTGCAGGTTGGTATTATTTGTAGGGAAAGGTACAAAAACCATGGACAATTCATGGGCAATCCATTTGAAGTGATGCACAGCTCTTGCTTTTAGAGGTGGTACAATACAGATGCAAAATATCTCACCTGTATCGCACAACCTGTTTTTTTGAATCACTTCTACAACTGTATGTGTTAAGAAATTACATCTTCCACAAAACACTGCACTTACAACAGGGGGAACTTCACTTACAAAAAAAAGTGGAGATATAGACTCACTAGGTCATTTATTGATTTGGCTCAAAAGTGAGTCTGTGGCTTGGTGACACAGTTGCAGTACATTCCCATCTGTGGGCAGGGTCCTAGGATCACACCATGCATACATGAAATTTCAGTGAGAAAGGATCTTTATACAGTCTGTGGCTCATTTGTATTGGCTCGAGTCACTGTAACTTAGCATGCAATGACCCTTTAAGGAACCAGGAAGCAACAAATGTACATGACTGATGAGCAGAGTATTGCAATGGGAGCAGAATTCTAAGGTGAGCAGAGAAGTTATTAGAAAAGGATAAAATTATTCATAATTCATCTTTCACGTTCCAAAAAAACATAAAAACTATCAAACAACTACAAATAATTGTCTAAGTCTGTAATGTAACTCTGCAACATCAGGAAATTTACTACAGAGAAATATCTGCATTGGTAAAAATCTCACGGCAGACACAAGAGCGACTGAATGTAATAACGGTGAAACATGACATCGATATAATGTAATATACTGCCGCTACATCACACTCCGCCAAGTTAAACAACAAATTGCAATTATTGATATCTGGCCACGGAAGAGGAAAGATCAATGTATTTCTGATGCATGGCCACCATATTCTGCATATGTACAATAGATGTCATTTTTCCAATAGATGAAGAACATTTAATATCATTTTTATTACGATATTTCAGTTTAATCCCATGAAGGAGATATATTAAATGTGAAGATATATTGAATCTTTATACCACTACTTCCTCACTTCAAAGCTCATAGGAAATTACCTTGTATATTTAAGGTATGGAAAGTCAATAACTATTTCAGCAGAAGCATAAGTCATTAGATTTCATTGTTCAAGGAGAATCCCGACCATGAATGTTTTTGATCCATTTTCAGCTTCCCTTTATTATCCTATAGATCTTTCAGTAATTCATTTATTTTGGTATTTTATTTATTTATTTATTTTTTCATTTTTTTTTCACTATTCTTTTTGGCATTCCTTTTTTTTGTTTTTTTATTTTTTTCTGTTTTTGTTTTACTTATTTTTTAATTGCTATTATTTTTTTTATATTTAATCTACTTTTAAATGTTCTGGTGCAGGAAACGTCAGTCTTAATTAATCTGTTCTATTGGTTTATTCGTATGTCCATTTTCAGAACAATTAGAAGTCAATGGGTATATTCACAAATCTGTTTTTTTTTTTTTTAATGAACTGTGAATAACATAATTTGGTCATTTTCATGGCTGGGGGTTCATTTTTAGCATCCACCAAAATGGATTTTCATTTGAGTGACGGATGTGAAAACGGATCAGTGGGTTCTGTTAAAAACAGTTGACACAGAGACACTATGCACCACATAGATGGAAACTAAATGAAAACTGCTGTTAAAAATGGACCATTTTATCTAATATCAGTGGCCATGTTTTACAATGTTCCTGTGCATGAGGATCTTTCACCATCTCCACCAACTTCAACTCCTGGCATCTTTCAATAAGTGCTGCTCCAATGATTCTGGTACAGTTGGGATTTTTTCCCTAGCCCCTACTATTCCCAAGCAATCAGTGCTGTCAGGTGGGAGGTCTGCTCCAACCTAGGACTGCCCACCTGACACTACAGAGCAGTGCTGAAACTAATAGAAATGATTGCTTGGGAACAGTTGGGGCTAGAGAAAAAAAATTCCAACTGCACTGGAATTAGATGGTCTAAGAATATTAAAGGATACAATTAGTTGGAGATGGTGAAAATTCCTCTATAATGTTTATTTTTCTTTTGTGTTAATTTTGTTATGTTTCTCTTCTTTCATTTTACTTTTTTCAATTATCTGATTTCCAATTTTAGATCTTTAAATTGTCTTTGCTTTAGTATGGAAAATATTTCCACTGATAAAGAAAAATAATCATTACAGTCTTTACTAACAATTGCTAATATGTTGTATTGCAGCTTATACTCTAGCACTGACAGTTTCACATGTGGCCTTGTTATTATGTTCCTTTCAAGAATGTTCAACTATGATCTATTAGTTAGAACCTGTTGAGTCCAGAAACCTTGAGTGAAGTTTTGTTTTGGAAATATTAGTCACAACATTAGATAAGCACTACCTAGGCGAGAGACAGACCTGATTATTTAGACCACATGTTGTTTCTTGGAATCAACTATATGTCACATGTGTTATTTTACTAATTCTGCTATTTGAGTAACTTTGATTGTAAGAGGACTTTCTGATGGCTGTGTACCAGACTTTTGGCTTAAGAACTCCTGTTTTTAAGACAAGAGCCAGGTTTCTCCAGCTCTTCAGAGAACCTTTGTGGTCACATTTTTGTGTTTCATTTATTATCTGTATCTCTAAGTTTCTTTTTGCTGTATCCTCACTTCTAAATAAACTTTCATCTACTTTTATCAGTTTTCTATAAAATTTTCTATAACACTACTTTATTAATTTCTTTTTCCTTTTTGTGTTTGTTACTTAATATTCTAATCACATTTTTTTCAGTTCTTTTCTGTTTTTCTTTTGTTTTTTTCTTTATTTTTTGTTGTCTCTTTCTTATTTGTTTCTCTTCTTTCAGATTTACATCTTTTATTTTTCCATTTTTCCAAACTTTTCAAAAATGTTCTTTACTTGTTATAATATATTTCTACTTTAATTTATTTTTCCTTTCTCCTTTTTCTGATCATTATTTAATATTCTAATCTAATTTTTTTCATTTTCTTCTGATTTTCTTTTGCTTTTATTTATTGTTTCTTTTTTCTCCCTCTAAGTATTGGTTCATGTGATTACCCCAGAAATCTTGCTCATTAATGGAGATATATGTGTTTTTCTCGGAGCGGCAGTAAGGGGATTTCAGTGAAATTGTTGTCTCAGCACAACGGGTGTTAAATGTAATAGAGATGACTTGACAAGCTGACAAGGTACAGTTGCAGCCGAGAAACTCATCAACCAGTCAATAAAACATAATGCGCACCGTTCAGGCTGTAATTCGACAAAATAAAAAAAATAAGGTTAAAAAAAAACTTGGACTAATAATCCAAGGAAGAGCAAGAAGAGCCAATTATCCTTCCTTGCTGGAGGGGCCCATAATATTGAACTCCTCAATGCAGCGGGCCAGAATCATTCATCAGGATCATGTAACTGAGTGTAATGTATGCAGTAAAGTGTGCCGATGACAAGGAGGCCAAACAAGTCTTCATTATTCCCTCGTCTTGCGGCTGTTACCGGATTTAATAAATGTTTGATACCGTTTCCTTGATGCAGAGTTGACTGCAACAACTTTATAGCAGAGAGTTAAGTACCGTGCGGGGAGGAAAGTCCGTATCGGCTCGCCAAGATTTATTTCATGTGTCTGGATAAGCGAAGCTCATACTCTATCATCGCATGCTGGAAATGAACTTTTAAGAAGTGAACGACGACTTTCATGAGAAAAAAGTTTTATGTTAATGTATCATATATTCTGAGATATCGGAGATAACAAGGAGTAAAAGCAGCGTCCACCTAGTCGGTCGGGTGTAGATCAGGGCCAACCATGGACGTAGCTATATGGAGAGGTAGAAGCCACACCAAGGTCCTAGACTCTGAATACGCCCAAAAGCCTAAACATAATACATAGTGTATCTACACAGTGACTCCACCAGCAGAATCGTGAGTACAGGTTGTAACTCAGGATCAGTACAGGATAAGTAATGTAATGTATGTACACAGTGACTGTACCAGCAGAATAGTGAGCGCAGCTCTGGAGTATAATACAGGATATAACTCAGGATCAGTACAGGATAAGTAATGTAATGTATGTACACAGTGACTGTACCAGCAGAATAGTGAGCGCAGCTCTGGAGTATATTACAGGTTGTAACTCAGGATCAGTACAGGATAAGTAATGTAATGTATGTACACAGTGACTGCACCAGCAGAATAGTGAGCGCAGCTCTGGAGTATAATACAGGATGTAACTCAGGATCAGTACAGGATAAGTAATGTAATGTATGTACACAGTGACTGTACCAGCAGAATAGTGAGTGCAGCTCTGGAGTATAATACAGGATGTAACTCAGGATCAGTACAGGATAAGTAATGTAATGTATGTACACAGTGACTGTACCAGCAGAATAGTGAGCGCAGCTCTGGAGTATAATACAGGATGTAACTCAGGATCAGTACAGGATAAGTAATGTAATGTATGTACACAGTGACTGCACCAGCAGAATAGTGAGCGCAGCTCTGGAGTATAATACAGGATAAGTAATGTAATGTATGTACACAGTGACTGTACCAGCAGAATAGTGAGTGCAGCTCTGGAGTATATTACAGGTTGTAACTCAGGATCAGTACAGGATAAGTAATGTAATGTATGTACACAGTGACTGTACCAGCAGAATAGTGAGCGCAGCTCTGGAGTATAATACAGGATATAACTCAGGATCAGTACAGGATAAGTAATGTAATGTATGTACACAGTGACTGTACCAGCAGAATAGTGAGCGCAGCTCTGGAGTATATTACAGGTTGTAACTCAGGATCAGTACAGGATAAGTAATGTAATGTATGTACACAGTGACTGCACCAGCAGAATAGTGAGCGCAGCTCTGGAGTATAATACAGGATGTAACTCAGGATCAGTACAGGATAAGTAATGTAATGTATGTACACAGTGACTGTACCAGCAGAATAGTGAGTGCAGCTCTGGAGTATAATACAGGATGTAACTCAGGATCAGTACAGGATAAGTAATGTAATGTATGTACACAGTGACTGTACCAGCAGAATAGTGAGCGCAGCTCTGGAGTATAATACAGGATGTAACTCAGGATCAGTACAGGATAAGTAATGTAATGTATGTACACAGTGACTGCACCAGCAGAATAGTGAGCGCAGCTCTGGAGTATAATACAGGATAAGTAATGTAATGTATGTACACAGTGACTGTACCAGCAGAATAGTGAGTGCAGCTCTGGAGTATATTACAGGTTGTAACTCAGGATCAGTACAGGATAAGTAATGTAATGTATGTACACAGTGACTGTACCAGCAGAATAGTGAGCGCAGCTCTTCAGTATAATACAGGATGTAACTCAGGATCAGTACAGGATAAGTAATGTAATGTATGTACACAGTGACTGTACCAGCAGAATAGTGAGTGCAGCTCTGGGGTATAATACAGGATGTAACTCAGGATCAGTACAGGATAAGTAATGTAATGTATGTACACAGTGACTGTACCAGCAGAATAGTGAGTGCAGCTCTGGAGTATAATACAGGATGTAACTCAGGATCAGTACAGGATAAGTAATGTAATGTATGTACACAGTAACTGCACCAGCAGAATAGTGAGTGCAGCTCTGGAGTATAATACAGGATGTAACTCAGGATCAGTACAGGATCTGTAATGTAATGTATATGAAGAACATATGAAATGACTGCTGGATGTGACAGCTGACTGGTGTGCATCAGTCCCTTTTTGGGCTCATCTGCCTATCCTGACACTGCCTTGGTCCAGTTGTCAGATGTCGGTCTTATGGCACAAAATCAAGGTCAGAGACAACTCGAGATTTACCAGGGTAGTGAAGTCTTGCATGCACATTCTGTGCAACAAACATCCTGGAAAGAGATTCAGTAGAGGGACAATCGAGCTCTGATTATTTAACCCCTTTGATGACTTTGTTTACAATTTTAAGCACGCACGATAAACTTCTCTGTAAAAACGGCCTCTGCTTCCTAAGCTCTACTCAAGGGGCGAGCCAAGTCACCAGAACAGTATTCAATGAGTAAGCAGGTTAATACGCCGTCCTCCCTCCTGCTACTTAATGGACCTTGGCTATAGCTGTGGGTATAATGGAATGTAAGGCTGAGGCGAGCGCACCTGCCAATTACATAGATATAAATGATCAGAGCGTTAATTGAGACTAAATTGCCTTGTATTAATATGATCTAATAATTAAAGTTTTACTGGCTGAGGGCGAAGCTCAGGGGGAGAGCAGGGCAATACACGTCAGTTATATATCATAGAAGGTGAGGAATTACATAGAAATCTACAGGAAAGTTTTAGGAAAAAGACAATTATAATAAGACACTGATAACAATAAAAGTGGGGGCAAAAATATAGAATCAGTAACCAATGACTAATTATATTCTTGTACATAGGAGGTAGTATTATAGTAGTTATATTCTTGTACATAGGAGCAGTAATATAGTAGTTATATTCTTGTACATAGGAGCAGTATTATAGTAGTTATATTCTTGTACATAGGGGAAGTATTATAGTAGTTATATTCTTGTACATAGGAGCAGTATTATAGTAGTTATATTCTTGTACATAGGAGCAGTATTATAGTAGTTATATTCTTGTACATAGGAGGTAGTATTATAGTAGTTATATTCTTGTACATAGGAGTAGTATTATAGTATTTATATTCTTGTACATAGGAGCAGTATTATAGTAGTTATATTCTTGTACATAGGAGTAGTATTATAGTATTTATATTCTTGTACATAGGAGCAGTATTATAGTAGTTATATTCTTGTACATAGGAGGTAGTATTATAGTAGTTATATTCTTGTACATAGGAGCAGTATTATAGTAGTTATATTCTTGTACATAGGAGGTAGTATTATAGTAGTTATATTCTTGTACATAGGAGCAGTATTATAGTAGTTATATTCTTGTACATAGGAGCAGTATTATAGTAGTTATATTCTTGTACATAGGAGCAGTATTATAGTAGTTATATTCTTGTACATAGGGGCAGTATTATAGTAGTTATATTCTTGTACATAGGAGCAGTATTATAGTAGTTATATTCTTGTACATAGGAGCAGTATTATAGTAGTTATATTCTTGTACATAGGAGGTAGTATTATAGTAGTTATATTCTTGTACATAGGAGCAGTATTATAGTAGTTATATTCTTGTACATAGGAGGTAGTATTATAGTAGTTATATTCTTGTACATAGGAGGTAGTATTATAGTAGTTATATTCTTGTACATAGGAGTAGTATTATAGTAGTTATATTCTTGTACATAGGAGCAGTATTATAGTAGTTATATTCTTGTACATAGGAGGTAGTATTATAGTAGTTATATTCTTGTACATAGGAGCAGTATTATAGTAGTTATATTCTTGTACATAGGAGGTAGTATTATAGTAGTTATATTCTTGTACATAGGAGGTAGTATTATAGTAGTTATATTCTTGTACATAGGGGGCAGTATTATAGTAGTTATATTCTTGTACATAGGAGCAGTATTATAGTAGTTATATTCTTGTACATAGGGGCAGTATTATAGTAGTTATATTCTTGTACATAGGAGCAGTATTATAGTAGTTATATTCTTGTACATAGGAGGTAGTATTATAGTAGTTATATTCTTGTACATAGGAGTAGTATTATAGTAGTTATATTCTTGTACATAGGAGCAGTATTATAGTAGTTATATTCTTGTACATAGGAGCAGTATTATAGTAGTTATATTTTTGTACATAGGAGGCAGTATTATAGTAGTTATATTCTTGTACATAGGGAGCAGTATTATAGTAGTTATATTCTTGTACATAGGAGGCAGTATTATAGTAGTTATATTCTTGTACATAGGGAGCAGTATTATAGTAGTTATATTCTTGTACATAGGAGCAGTATTATAGTAGTTATATTCTTGTACATAGGAGCAGTATTATAGTAGTTATATTCTTGTACATAGAGGGCAGTATTATAGTAGTTATATTCTTGTACATAGGAGGCAGTATTATAGTAGTTATATTCTTGTACATAGGACTAGTATTATAGTAGTTATATTCTTGTACATAGGGGGCAGTATTATAGTAGTTATAATCTTGTACATAGGAGGCAGTATTATAGTAGTTATATTCTTGTACATAGGAATAGTATTATAGTAGTTATATTCTTGTACATAGTAGCAGTATTATAGTAGTTATATTCTTGTACATAGGAGCAGTATTATAGTAGTTATATTCTTGTACATAGGAGCAGTATTATAGTAGTTATATTCTTGTACATAGGAGGTAGTATTATAGTAGTTATATTCTTGTACATAGGAGTAGTATTATAGTAGTTATATTCTTGTACATAGGAGCAGTGTTATAGTAGTTATATTCTTGTACATAGGTGCAGTATTATAGTAGTTATATTCTTGTACATAGGAATAGTATTATAGTAGTTATATTCTTGTACATAGTAGCAGTATTATAGTAGTTATATTCTTGTACATAGGAGCAGTATTATAGTATATTTTTGTACACAGGAGGCAGGTATATTCATATTATAGTGGTTTTATTTTTGAATAGTGTCATGTTTTGAGTATTATTTTGCTCTTAGTCTCTTTCTTCCCTGTTCTTGACACTTCTCTTTTCTTTCCATTTTCTCTATATTGTACCTTTCCTCAGGAGTCTTTCTCTTCCCCGTGTGCAGTATGTCACCTTTCCTTGATTTTTTTCTCCTCCCTCCTCCTTGTAGTAGTTGTTTATAGGCATTGGCTTCAGCTTTTACTATGAAACTTTTTTATTTTGGCAGAGATGGGTAAAAAGGGAAAAACTTTTTTCAGGAGTCTGACAGACAAGTAGCTCCTCATTGCCGCTCATCTGCTGTATTCTGACAGTGTGTTTATTAGAAAAATGATATTTCCCTACACGTCCATAGGTGTTTATTGTCTTATATACAGTGTCCATGCCTATTAACTTTGGTAGAAATGATCAGCCAAATGTGACCATGAATCAGAAATCTGTAATACTTGTCAAATTCTTTTCAGCCATTCAGGACTGTCAATAAATTCCGTCCGCTGTGCTTCACCCTACAGGCAATGTTGTGGATTATTAACTATTAATGATCTGCTCCTATATAATAAAATGTTGTATGGTAGATTGTTGCAGATTCAGCAGGTGAGACAGTTGCAAACTTTATTAACTACTTCAGTGCTCTCCAGGTTATGAGGACTATAACACTCAGCATGTCCTGATTGCCCAGGGGTAGTCATACAGTACTTGGAAAAGTCCCAGACTTTCGATGGGTACGTCTCACAGCCCATGCTTTCGAATAACACAGATAATAGCCCATAGGGATAAATATGGCAGATAGGAAGTAGCTTTTACCTTTGGACTAAAAGTGAGGGTTTTTTATTTTTATTTTAATGGAAGTGAAGATTAATTCCCATCTAAGAATATTAACTACAGGATGTTCAAAAAGTGACTGGTGAGAATTTGTCATCTGGGTCCCTCTTGCACAGATATCTCCTTCCTTATTTTTCCTCTTGACTGACCAGATCCAAATGTATATGACATGAGATAACCAGCTTTTCAAATAGCATGATTTTGTGATATGCTGTCATGAAATGTCTATCCTATATGTGTAGTGTGCACACCCGGTGGTTGTTTTGTGAATTGCAGCCTGTCAAAGTTTTGTTAGCATTTCAGGATGTTGAATTAATTTTATCAGAAACTGGAGTCCTTAACCCATAGTGACCAATAGTCCTGGTAAGTGGGCGAGAAGGTTATATGGCCAGTCATTATGTGGTTGGGTAAAATTAAGCCCCAAAGTGTCATTTAGATCTGTCATTGTTCTGGATTGAAAAAAAGGAAATTTTCTGGTGGGTCAGGGCTGTGAACTGACTAAAATGTTCCAGGTCTATTGGTCAATCGTCTTCAAGACATGGCTGGACACATCTGTATATATAGATGGGTTTCCCCAATTTCTTATTAAATGGCAGCCAGTCATTATATCCTGGTGACACTTAAGGCCTATCCTGTGGACTTGGGAATATCTATTTATTACCCACTGTAAAATCAGAAATTCAGACCTATCTTATATTTTTTATGACTTGCTGTCAGTGGATGGTAAAGTTCTTATTTACATCAAGAAGCTGAAAACGTATCATTTCAAGCTCACCCATAGCTTTTGTTACAGTGTATCAGAGTCCTCCTTGTGGATAGATTTGATCAGGACAAGTCTACAGCCTCTTCATGTACATAAAAGAAAGTGTCCATTCACCACCAGTAAGCAGACATCTTGACAAAGAATAACAATCGATACACAAAATATAATACAAATTCTCTTAACATTTCATAATATAAATATCAAACTTTATTTTCAAAAACAAACAATCAGAAAAGCCTTGACTCAATGTAATAATATGAATTAGGGTCTATTTCCATGTTGCACTTGGTACATGCTCTAAATTCATGATAGCTGTGGGTCCGGTGTCTTCCTTGGCTCTTCCATGCACATGCAATGGAGACCAAAGCTACTCAAGATCAGCTAATGGGGGTCATGGGACCACCTTTCTGCAGAAGTCCCATAGGTGAGACTCAACCCTATTCGGGGGATATCCCATGAAAGTGTATGATAGTCAAGGATGTCATGGAATTTTTCAGCCAAATTTTAGACATAAATCACATTTTTCTGTATTTCTGAAATTGTAGAATTATAAATCTGAGGCTCTACGGCAGCAAAACATGACTGAATCAGGGAAAATAATGGGGTCATTATCATGACTGGCAATGTGGTGCAATTTTTTGGATGATCTCAAGATTGCTCATAACTTTGTGAAGGAAAACATGGAAGTTGTGACTTAATTCCCAGTTTTGTGCAATTTTTACAACAACTCCCTGATGGCACCGTGTTGCTATAAGGTCATATATTCCTGAAGGTTATGCAGTGCACTCATGAATACCAGATCAAGCATGGATAACGTGATGGTGTAAATCCTAATAAAGTCCTCAGTATAAATTATCATCGGGATTCCCGGAGGGTCGTCTCTAATCTCCAGGGGTCACTTTTTTTTCCCCTTCGTAATTAAAATGTAATCAATTGGTGACGGTTTAAATGAAGTGATGAAAAGCTTTAACCCCAAGATGAAATCCCATCGATTAGAAATAAAACCAACAATAAATGGAAGATGTTGATCCGGATGTGACTGAGGACAGGTTTGATATCCTGCAGCAGTCCGTACATATAATGTGTTCATTATATGTTACATTGTATAGAAATACAATATCAATGATAATCGAGTCCTACATGAACAATTATAGGGAACAGGGGTGCAGAAATATCAACATAATGACAACATCTAAAAGTACAAGGATCCTCTGGTGGACCAGGCTGTGACAGAATAATGGGCTCTGAAGATCCAGAAGAAGACAACCCCATTTGGAGGTGACTTTGGAGAAATCCCTTGTTACTGGGTCTATAACTTATGGGATGGTTCACAAATAATGTATATAACAATGTCCTGTGAGTGTGATGGCAAAAAGAAAGATGGCAAAGGTAAGTGGACGTGGACTGGTCCAGTACAGATGGAGGGTGGAGCTCAGAATCACGACTGATAGGCCAGAGAAAACCAATCTGATACTGGACCATGACATCCCACACCTCAAAGGAAGCCTGTTGTCTCACTAGGAATATTGGGAGGAATTTATGGAGACTTACATTTCTTAGACTGATCTTACTCTATTCCACAGGCGCACAACTTGTAACAATTTAGTCACAACTTGGCTGGTCCATACAGCAGAATCGGAAATCTGTGCCAGCGAGAGGCTGATGTGAATTTTCTGCTTTTCTTTGTGACATTTTTCGGCTGCAAATAATGTTACATTTGTCCCACTAATAATATTGAGGGGGATTATTAAGAGAGGGGTTTGTTGTTCCGATCTTAATCTGTTCCCCGCGGTGTCAAATGTGGCAAAATTTTAAGAGGTGCACACTTTGCAATAATTTTGGTGCATTTCATTTGGTCTGTGACCCAGGAACTGAACTCTACTCCAATGTATTATTTTTTGCACAAATACGTCCATGAGCAAAAAATGGAAACTTTTAACATACATTTTATGCCACTATCTGCCATGAGATGATACATTCCCCTCAGTATTTATAGTTTAATTTACACCTAATTAAATAAATGCCTCTACCTCCAGATATTCGAGGTATAATATTACAATAGCGCCACCTGCTGCTTCTATAAATAGCCTTTATTGTGTCCACTTCAATAAATATGCCAAGATGGACACACATGCTCAGTTTTGCTTCTCTTTCTACTCTCCCGAGTATGTAGAGGAGTTCCTGGTGCAGTTTGACAGATATTTCTCAACTATAGCATCTTCTCTGCTTGTCTGAGTATGTGATAAGGAAGGAGGCTACAGTTACACTTTCTCAGCATCTTCAGAGGAGATCCCTGTGTAGTGGATACAGAGAAAGACGCCAGACTGAGCATGTGTGTCCGCTCAGTACATTTACATAAAGGCTGCTCGCAGAAAGAGCAGGTGGGGCTATTCTAACATTATTCCTGAACTATGTAGGGATAGAAGCTTTTTTGGAAATAAGTTAAAATACACAAAAAATTTAAAAATGTAAAAAAAAATTAATAATTTGCTCCTTTAATATAATTTCCTGTTTATAGACATGGACAATTACATTGGTTTTACCCCGATCACCTATTCTTTATTATTAGGACCTGCTAGACTGACTCCATTTATCACAAATATATATATATATATATATATATATATATATATATATATCTGTATAAAACTAAATAAATAAATATATATATAAAACTAAATAAATAAATATATATATATATATATATATATATATATATATATAAATTATTTTTTTTATTCCAAAATTTTGGCACATTGAGAATCCAAATTGTTATAATTTCACAGTACTTGTTGTTTTTTTAATTTTTTATGTATTTTTTTATGATAATAGTGCATTTTGTCAGGAACTTCTGAGCTTAGACATCATCCTTCATCATTGCCACTTCAGTGAATTTTACGTTCAGAGCATTTAACCTACGCGACTTCCACTATAAGTGACTGACATGATTTTTTTCTTTTTGAATAGCTTTGTGTAAAGCTGATAAAGCGTGCCTCCCCTTCATAACCAGAGGGCGCCATTAACCATCGTGTCACAACATGCTATCTCGAAGCAAATAGCGTCTCCGTAAATGCATCACCGTGGACATTGGTGAGGTCCTGTCCTGACAGATACAGGCGCTTTTCCTCCATTATCTAAGCGCTGCGGAACTCCTGATGTAAATTGAATAATTTGTTACTGAGATTAGAACAGAATTGAAGCTTTTTATTCCATATTTACAGAATATCAACTGTTCAAGGGCAGAAAAATAATCTAGAAACAGGAAAAAATGGCCAAGAGGAAAATAGAGGAAGTGACTGGGTTGTCGGCCTATTTCAGACTTGAAGAGACAAAGTTCATGACCCTTGCGACCTCCGTCTCCTACTCTCTCGGATGGTATGTGCCTTCTCCATGAAGCAATGAATGATACAATTATGTTCAGCTACATTCTAAAAATGGCCAGACATGTTTCCTCACAATCCAAACCAATCTGGGACTATGGAATGTTTTCCGAGCACCGAATTAGTCCCCAGAATTAGCTCATGTCTCCGCAGTGAAGAAACGCGGGGAGAACAAAGTTCAATCTGAGTTGAAGTCTTGCAGAGATTTTTCAGTTGTATTCTACAGTAGGAGTAAGTCCAAGTCATCCACAATGCAGACTAAAGTAGTACATGCTGCAAATTTGGGTGGATCCACATGGAAAAACTGGGTGAATTGCTGCAAGCACCGCTGTGGGTCTGTGTGCAGTACACTGTCCACATGGACAACACATGGACCAAAAATAAGGCTGTGTGTATAAGGAAGTGCAAATTTATAATTGCTTTTTTTTAAGGCTGAGGCCCCACATTGCGGAAAAGCAGCTTTTTTGTTGCAGATTTTGCTGCATTTTTTTGAGTGAAAACCAAAAGTTGCTACAAAAGGAATTGGAAATATCTTGGAAGTTCTTATAATTCTCCCTTCTGCGCAATAAAATCTTTGATTTGGCTAAAAAAATGCAGCAAAATCTGTAACAAAAAAAGCAGCTTTTCCTCAACGTGGAGCCTAAAGCTGAGATACATATCAAAGAAAACTGGCATTGGTTCCAATTTTTTGTATTCAGACAATTGAGTTTGGACCACTACATGAGCAATGTATACAGAGTTATGGCTTCACTGAATTTTTTTTTGAAAAATAAACCAATTGGAGGAAATGGTTATGGGAGAGAAGGTTAAAATGGATTAAATTTCATGGAGGTATCAGATGGCAGAATGAATTTTGATATTTAAATAAACACCCAGGATGGCAGGAAACACAGAATATACAACACTTCACAGAATATACAGCAAATGTTACGGAATATATAACACATGTCACAGAATATACAACACATGTCACAGATTATACAACACATGTCACAGAATATACAGCAAATGTCACAGAATATAAAACACCTCACAGAATATACAGCACATGCCACAGAATATACAGCAAATGTCACAGAATATACAACACATGTCACAGAATATACAACACATGTCACAGAATATACAACACATGTCACAGAATATACAGCAAATGTCACAGAATATACAGCACATGTCACAGAATATAAAACACATGTCACAGAATATACAACACATGTCACAGAATATACAACACATGTCACAGAATATACAGCACATGTCACAGAATATACAACACCTCACAGAATATACAGCAAATGTTACGGAATATATAACACATGTCACAGAATATACAACACATGACACATAATATTCAACACATGTCACAGAATATACAGCAAATGTCACAGAATATAAAACACCTCACAGAATATACAGCACATGCCAAAGAATATACAGCAAATGTCACAGAATATACAACACGTCACAGAATATACAACACATGTCACAGAATATACAGCAAATGTCACAGAATATACAGCACATGTCACAGAATATAAAACACATGTCACAGAATATACAGCACATGTCACAGAATATACAACACGTCACAGAATATACAACACATGTCACAGAATATACAGCACATGTCACAGAATATACAACACCTCACAGAATATACAGCAAATGTTATGGAATATATAACACATGTCACAGAATATACAACACCTCACAGAATATACAGCAAATGTTACGGAATATATAACACATGTCACAGAATATACAACACATGTCACAGATTATACAACACATGTCACAGAATATACAGCAAATGTCACAGAATATAAAACACCTCACAGAATATACAGCACATGCCACAGAATATACAGCAAATGTCACAGAATATACAACACATGTCACAGAATATACAACACATGTCACAGAATATACAGCACATGTCACAGAATATACAACAAATGTCACAGAATTACACATCATAGCATATTACACATCACAGAATAAACAAAATGTCAAAGAATATATCACATTTGTTACATATATTATAATAGCCCCAAAACATCATTCAGGTCACTGCAGTTTTCACTTCTTTTCTTCATTTTGTCCATAAGCTCAACAGCAAGCCCCAGAGATGGCAGAACGACACAAGGTATTTGTTTTTCTCTCTCTTTTTTAAGACCGGCGAGATTTGTCCTCCATGTTAATCTCTATATCGATATACTCAGACATAACTAATTTGCTTACATTTAAGCACTTTCTGTAAAGTAAAAAAAAACACAAAACTTCTGACAGACGGGGGTTAAAATGAACTTAAATTGTGGAACACAAACACTGTGCAGTAAATAAACCTCCTGGATCTCCTCTGGCGTTCTTGGGTCTTATCTATGCTGTGTGATAAGAGGTGGATACCCTGAGGAATGGTGCGGAGGGGGGGGGGGGGCATTACCAAAATGTATAAATGTATCAGTGCTCTCTATAAAGGGTAACTCCATCTATATCGGGAAACATCATTAGGTTCTATTGTTGTGGCTATTATATCACATACAGTATATCGTAGGTCAGTTTTAAAGTGGTCGTCTGGCCATGAAAATCTCTACTTGAAATACAGTCTGTACAGATTCTAGCTGACCACGTCTGACAATGCCAGTCATACACTGACAGCTCCATTGGTACGAGATTTCCACTCGGTCAAAGAGGAGCTTCGTGAATATTTGTGAGGTTCATCTGCTAGTTTCTTTTTTTGGTCCAAACCAGCAGTGCTATTATTATACTATTGGGTGTCTCCAGACCGCACAGTATAATAACTGGGGGCCCAGGGGAGGTGTGGAGACAGAATAAACACTCTCCGCACCTCTCTAGGGCTCCACCTGGGCATCCGGCTCTCCATTGTAGTCATTTCTTGGCTGCTACCAGCCTCCTGGGTGATGTCATGTGCCCTGGAAGACCACTGAGGTCTCTGATTGGGTCTCAGCAATCATGTGGGGCGCTCTAACATCATGATGCTTTAACAGAAACTGATGATGTCACCCAGGAGGCTGGAAGAGGCCAGAAGGAGACTGGAGAGGATGGAGAGCCCAGTATAGAGGAGGGTAGGTGGGTATCAGTGTTTATTATGTTTCTGCACCTCCCCTGGGCCTTTACTTATTACACTCTGGAGTCTGAAGAGACTCCAAAATATATTAATGACTCATGGTTAGTGAACACCAAAAATTTCAGGTGTGGCCAAACCCAAATTTTTCAAAAATTTGTAACAAACCTGGCTTGTTCTAATTTATTCATCTCTACTAAATATCAACACGTTAACTTGACTCAACAAATGTTAACTTGACTCTTAACGTATGTTTGCATAATAGTTAACATTTCCTACTGTACATGTATCACTGAGGTTTCAGAAGCTGTCCCTGTGGCCCCCGGCTGAAATCCTTCCTGCAAAGACCCATTCTAGTATTCCCAGGGACTGAACACAGATTTCTATTGTCTGTACCTCAGGATGTGTTTTGTCTTGTGCTCAATGTCATCTCCTGCGTTTAGCTGCAGTCATGAGTTATGACCCAATTAATAGAATGTGTTTACTACATCAGCATCCACCCAATGTACGTTCCTTACAGTATGTTCACTGATAAAAAAAATACTACCATACTGTAATTGAATGTCGTCATACCGTGACTGAATAATACCGCCATAAAATAGTGGAAAAATACCACCAAACAGAAATTGAATAACACTAACATACAGTTACTAAATAATAGTGCCATACAGTAATTTAATAACATGGCCATGTGATGGTTGAATTAAATTGGTTTTACTCCAGTTTCAAGAGATTTACTTTACTGTAAGATTTTTTTCTAATCAATAGTAAAACTGGACCCCAAAAAGAATAAAACTGGCATAAAACTATTTGAATAATGGAGAAAACTTTGGTAGTCTATTGAGGGCAATATACGTTGTAGGTGGCTACAACATCCCTAAAGGCATAGAACATGTAGGGCTTAAAGGGGTTGTCTATGATTTTTTTATCCTCAAAAGTGATGCAAAAAAAATTGTCCTCCCTGGCTGTTTTTGAGGTCTTCCTCTCTTAACTGGGGGTATAGTTTAAAGTGTACGGCAAATTGGAATTTAATGGTTGGGAAAGGGTAAATGACTGCTTAAAAGATGGTCTAGCATAGTGGAGGTGGTTAATGTGAGCATCCTTGGTGGTCTGGGCTAGTGGAGGTGATTAATGTGAGCATCCCTGGTGGTCTGGGCTAGTGGAGGTGGTTAATGTGAGCATCCCTGGTGGTCTGGGCTAGTGGAGGTGGTTAATGTGAGCATCCCTGGTAGTCTGGGCTAGTGGAGTTGCTTCATGAGAGCATCCCTGGTAGTCTGGGCTAGTGGAGTTGCTTAATGTGAGCATCCTTGGTGGTCTGGACTAGTGGAGGTGGTTAATGTGAGCATCCTTGGTGGTCTGGGCTCGTGGAAGTGGTTAATGTGAGCATCCTTGGTGGTCTGGGCTAATGGAGGTGCTTAATGTGAGTATCCTTGGTGGTCTGGGCTAGTGGAGCTGGTTTATGTGAGCATCCCTGGTGGTCTAGGGTAGTGGAGGTGCTTAATGTGATCTTCCTTGGTGGTCTAGTATAGTAAATGAAGTTAATGTGAGCATCCTTGGAAATCTATGGTAGTTGAGGTGGTTAGTATGAACATCCTTGGTGGTCTAGTACAGTGGAGTGGTTAATGTTAGCATTCTTGTTGATCTACCTAGGGTAATAAAGAGTTATCAGTGATCTAAAGTAATCGGTGAGCTTATACCTGCTTTGCTGGTGTCCTTGGGAAGTAGAGGATTGATAGATTCCATCTAGTGGTCTCAAGAATATCCCCTGTTTTCTAGATCAGCACAAGGCAGGGATGGAGAACACTGTGCGGCTGTGACCAAAGACCTGAAACATTCTCTTTGTGATTATTCATATTATTTAGTGATTAATCAGTGTAACCTACAGACTCCTCCCAGATATCCCTTAGACCCTGTGTTCCATTTAAAGGGCCAGTACCTGCGCATGGATAGGTTTCACCCACCTCTAGAACAAAACATTACTTATCGCTGCTCAAGCCCTAAGAAAGATGAATTCCGGTGTTCATTTTACCTTTGAGGACAATATAATTTGATAGAAAATCATTAAAAAGTAATGAAATTGTTATATTTGACTTTTATGTATAAAAACATTTGAATGACTCTTAACATTTTATGTGGTCTCTATAGCCTTTTAATTAAAACTTCCTCTGCCGGCTGTAATATTTGCTATGACTGTAATTATATAGAAATGCAAATGCTATTGAAAATACATGCATAATCCTCCGCCGAGATTGGGTTGTATATCTAGATGGAAAAAAAAAAGAAGGTTGACTTTGACCTTGAGTGGCAATAAAATCCTCGCTGCAATCACTCTTCCCTGTCACATTTTTTCTGTAACTTTCATTATAAATTATTTAAGACTTTTGGAAAGTGTTAAAAAAGAGCACTTACAATGACACTTATACCACATATTAGATGGGCCTGTTCTTGCCAATTCTATTGTTAATTCCCCTCTGTGTACTCACTTAACAAGGGTGCCAACCAGGATATTGATGCCTCTGAACTTGACTGAAACAACAATCTCATTTTATTAAGATCACTTAACAGCTTTTAGATAATATTGGGTTTTGCCCTTTGTGTCTACTCAAGGTTTCCTTCTAGACCACTTAGGAAACTTTTTTTTTTTTACCTCTTGTTGCACTGGCTGGTAACCTCCGACTTATGACATTCATTGCCCAAGATCCAGCTCTTAAGAAGTGTCTTTGGACCAGTTGACCTTCAAGCTTGTTTTCCAAATATCTACTCAACATTTAGTCAATTCTCCGAAGCTGTGTCCCAGGCTCCACTTATTTTATAGAGAATCCTTGACTGCACCGATGGTCCATGGTCTGTGTTCATCTTACATTGCACTATCTACATTGGAGCAGTTGGTCCTCATGCTTTTACTAAAGATCTACCCAATAGCTCACATTTCCATGGGAATTCATGGAATTAATTTTCTAAAATATGTAGATTTTTTTTTAGACTTGTCCTTTGTAATCTACTCAAGGTTTCCTCCTAGACCACTTGGAAAACATTTTTTTACCTCTTCTTGCAGTGGCTGGTAAGCTCTGGCTTATGATGCTCTTCACCCAACATCCAGCTCTTAAGAATTGTCTTTGGATCACGAGACTTTCAAGTCTGTATTCTGAATATCTGCTCAAGTTTAGCCAATTCCCTTTAAGACTTGTCTGTTTATTATAAATACAATCCTTGACTGCACCGATGAGTCCTAGTAAGGGTGGAACAGGCTAGTCTATGATCTGTGTTCATCTCTGTGTTTATACCAGTTGATCTTCATGCTTTTGTCAAAGATCTACCCAATATCTCCATGGGAGGGTGTTTCTAGTACTCCACATAATAAATTGTCTAATATGTATACATTTTTGATTGTTTTTTGCCCATTGTGTCTAGTCAAGGTTTTTTTCTAGTCCACATCTGGCTTACGACGTTCATTGCCCAACATCCAGCTCTTAAGAAGTGTCTTTGGACCACATGACCTTCAAGCTTCAAGTTTTCTGAATATCTCCTCAACTTTTAGTCAGATGGAAGACCAAGAGGTCAGACCCCAGAATCTTAGCCCTATGTCATAGGATATGAATACCACTTTAAAAACGGTAAAGATGGTAAAACCAACCAGTCGTCCACTAGTTGTTGCAAAAACTACAAC